>JAUYWH010000010.1:1633266-1669762 GCA_034779795.1 Ctenopoma multispine | reverse complement strand
CCTGAAAAATAAAACTGAAAAATAGAATAAATAAAATAAAATATCCATCTAGATCTTTATAACCAGCAACATAAAATATATCTTAATTGGATGACCTAATTCTCAAATACATTTGCAAAATAAAGTGAAAATGAAATAAGACCTCTCACTTTAGGCAATATTCACAAAACTAAAAAGGTTTACTTTAGGGATGCTCCGATCAGGTTTTTGCTACCAATTCAAATGGATTGGCTGTAAACTTTTCAGTTTATTACAGGTAGAGGATTGGGGTGTTATGTGAGGTATTATATTATAATGCTCCAGAATGACACCATAGATGGATAGATGGATGGATGGATAGATAGATTTTTTTTTTTTAAAGAATAAAAACAATAACATTTTTTACACCACAACGACCGACAACCCAGCAGCTTGCTGCAGGTGTCTCTACATGAAAGAACATAAAAACGTTAGTTCCCCGACAATGAATAACTTCATTACCTGCATTAAAACTACTAACACAAAATACAATAAGAACAATCAATAAAAAGATACGTTGCCCCCAGTATTTGACCACACTTTGCTCTCTCCGCCGTATCTCACGTTATCCAAAGCTCATTAACCAACATCTCGATACTTTCCGGCCTTAAACAGGACATACTCACATTTCTTCGTCCTTTCACCACTGTCTCTATTCTAGGACCCAGGTGTTCATGGCGGTGCCTGCTTTTAAATGATCTTCTCCTAATTATCCGCAGCTGTGATCGTTTACTCATTTGCTCAGCTGGAGCTATAATTCACCTGCTCACTGCTGCCCCCTGGGGTGAATCCCGGGCTACATAAAGAAAGGCCGTGTCATACATGTGTGACAGATCTGTTTAGGATTTGTAGTTACTGTTGTCATTTTGATGCTCTCAGGCCAGATGTGTGAGGAATATATAAAAGAAGTAACACTTAACAACTCTGTATATTTGAGGAAAGTCGAAAAAATAAAAATGGCAAATTAATTTCTGAAATAGAAGAGACTGAACACCTGTGTTTTTTCAGGACCAGCTGCCTTGTCATCATAACCGTCACTGTCGCCATGAAGGTACTCAGTGTGTCTGTTACACTCTGCACGATCCTGACCCTGAGCCGAGCCTTCCTCCTCAACCCCACCCTCCAAACAGGTCGCTGTCAGAACGAGAGCCAGAACTGCAGCAGCTTATTTGGATCATACTGCCCACAGTGTGACCCCAACGGGAATTTTCTCCCGCAACAGTGCTCAGGCTCCACTGGTTACTGTTGGTGTGTGAACATCACCAGTGGAAATGAGATACCAGACACGCGTACACCACCAGGAACTAAATCTGACTGTGGTGAGTGCTGATGGTTGTGTGACATGTTCTGCTGTAGTGGTGCCTGCTGAAAAAAATAGTAACCAGCTTCAAAATTGAAATGTTACTAACAGCTTCATACAGGAAACATAATCAAGTTAAACCTGGTGACATGATGTGAGTACTTAAGTACACGTCTAGGTAAAATACTGATTGTTGTCACACAGGCCTCTGCAAGGAGGAGCAGCACAACTGCAGCACTGCGCTGGGAGCTTTTTGCCCACAGTGTGACTCCAACGAGAATTTCCTCCCGAAGCAGTGCTCAGGATCGACAGGGTACTGCTGGTGTGTCGACATCCTCAGCGGAAAGATGCTTCCAAACACGAATACGCCACCGGGGAATCAGACTGTCTGTGGTGAGTGGTGACAACAAGATATTACAAACAAATCATGGAACCTGCTTACAAATATATAAATATATGTAGATCTGTATATCCAGCTATCCAAGTATATATATGTATTTCTACTACAATTAGCTCCATCTTTACAACTACAATTTTTTACTTTTAATTTTAACTTTTTAGTACATATTTTTTTGTATTTTTAGTTGTAGTAGTATAAAGATGAAGCTTATTTTTTTTCTTTTTTTCCATCTGAATAAATACAAACTGTTTCAGAAAAGTTGGGACTTTCTAATGTGAGGAGTACTTCAGTACACGTTTAACTAAAATGCTGTTGTCACACAGGTCTGTGCAAGGAGGAGCAGCAGAACTGCAGCAATGAGTCCGGAGTGTTCTGCCCACAGTGTGACCGCAACGGGAATTTCCTCCCGAAGCAGTGCTCAGGATCGACTGGATACTGCTGGTGTGTCGACATCATCAGCGGAAAGAAGCTTTCAAACACGACTACACCACCGGGGAATCAGACTGTCTGTGGTGAGTGGTGACGTGTGTGAGACATTTTTGTTGTTGTTGTCTGACATGAAGCTTTGTTTCTGTTAAACGCCGGGTTATTGTGTTGAAAGCATGTTGTTATTTCTTTTTCTTGCTTTCTACTGTTTTTAATGGTTTTAGATGATCTAACTGTTAAACCAATGTGTTTACAGGCTTTTCTGTAGGAAGTGAGGAGGACACAGAAAGTGAAGAACCTGAAGGACCAGCTCCTGTATGTGATAACTGTGGTGAGTACCGGCATGAGTGTCACGTTTTTTAACTTTTCCTCGTCACACAATCTGAATGCAACTGAAGATGCCAGCTGAAACGAGCATAGACTAAAACAGCTGCAGTGCGTACCCAACCGAACATCACCAGATACTCAGTACTCAAACATGATCTCTTTCATTTACATAACATTGTTGTGTTCTAAGTATTATGATAAAATTTTAAAAAGAATACGAATACGCCACCAGGGAATCAGACTGTCTGTGGTGAGTGATGACGTGTGTGACATGAATCATGAAGCTTAACTTATCTTTGATTTCTATACTGTGAAGCTATGATGGAATAAATCAATAACTCACAATTTAATTATTTTTTGTCTTACTTTTCCATTGTGTGCACTGGACAAATGCACTTTTTACATATATCACATTTATCTATAGGTCTGGAAGAAAAACAAGATACCACTGCAATTTATTCTTAAATCAGCATCTCTATGAGCATAACAGTCATTCTGCTACATAACACCTCACTCTGCTTGGTGAGGTACTGATAAGTGATGAATCAAATCCTATTTAGTGAGGTAAAGCAGAAAAAGCCACTGCTGCAATCAGCACCCTCGTCTTGCAATGTGACCAGTTGGATGGCAAAACAGTGCTATTTGCTATTTGCTATTAATTTCCTATTTGAAGTAAATCAAATAGAACAGTTTAAAACAGGCAGGGCTGAAGTCATGCAAAGCCAGAAAAACACTCTTCATCAGTGAGAAGCAAAGAGTCAGACTGAGGTTTGTAAAAGACCACATGAAGTGGGCTGTATGTGCTGAGTACACTTCTAACTGAAATACTGATTGCACTGTTGTCCCACAGGTCTCTGCAAGGAGGAGCAGCAGCACTGCAGAAACATGCCGGGAGCTTTCTGCCCAAAGTGTGACCCCAACGGGAATTTCCTCCCGCTACAGTGCTCAGGGTCCACTGGGTACTGCTGGTGTGTCAACATCATCAGTGGAAAGGAGATACCAAACACACTTACACCACCAGGACGTAGACCTGACTGTGGTGAGTGGTGATGTGTGTGTGTGTGTGTGTGTGTGACAGTTTTGTTGTTGTTGTCTAACATGAAGCTTCATATTACTCAAGTGCTGAATCATGTGTGTTAGCTTGTGCATTTAACTCAGAGACGAGGTTGTGCTTTTATTGTGTTGAACCATGTTGTTATTTCTTTTTCTTGCTTTCTATTGTTTTTAATGGTTTTAGATAATCTAACTACTAAAGCAATGTGTTTACAGACTTTTCTGAAGGCAGCGAAGAAGACACAGAAACTCTGCCCGAAGGACCAGGTACAGTATGTCTTACACTTAGACCTTTGTCCAAACTGTTCAAAAAGTATAAATGATATCACAGAACATGTTATAAATATGAAAGTTGTAAACTGTGAGGGAGTGTGTGGTTTAAATGGTGGTTGTAGCTGCATATATTGCAATCACAAACCTTTTGAGAAAATTTTAAATGGAGTCTGGTGCCAGAAAGATGTCTAGCAAGTAGAGCAGTAGTACATGATGGTACTTTCACAGGCATAACTAGTTTTTGACAAAAACATTTAAAAAATGTATATTGTAAACATACAGTATGTAAAACTACAGTATAAACACAAGTCAAATGTAAAAACCCTTTAAGGAACAAAATTAAGGAAGTACACCTAAACAAAAATGTTAACGTAATAATGAAATTCAACAAAAAAAATAGCACCAGCTTAACCAACTACAACAATAAACTAGACTTAGTAATATCCGTCTTTTACACGCGAGCTGTTGCCAGCTCCCTCACAATAACTGCAAACACCTCAATGCACCAGTAGAATGACTATTATACTGACTAGTTATCAAACCATTGACTGACATTAAAATATATAAAATATATCTTTTGTAGATAAAGACTCCCACGATTGCCCCAAAGGCTGGGTTCAATTTGGAAACAGGTGTTTCATCTTTATCCACACTCCAAAGCCGTGGATTGATGCTGAGGTGAGGACTGATAGAAAGACGAGGACTAAACTTGCATGTCACCTACTGATGACTTGGGTTTTTATTTGTCTAGTTATACTGTAATTTACACAAAGTGTGCAATCTCTTTCTCTTCTCTTGTTTCCTCAAGGTTTACTGTCAGTTTGAAGGAGCCAATCTGGCCTCAGTCCACTGTGAGAAGGGAAATCGCTTCATCATGTCTTTGACCAGAGGAGACACCCACAACTTTCCCCAAACCTGGCTCGGTGGCTTTGATGCCATACACGTATGGAGATATTTTGATTTACTCATCATGATGATCATCATTTAACCCTGCACACTTAAACAGAGATAAGGGGAATCAGATATTTATTAATTATTATATACTGGCATTTTGTAGAATCTGTTGATATGATACGTATCACAATACAGAGGATATGATTAAATTTATTGTGATATAGTGTCTTACTGTAGGTGAGGCAATACATCATGATAAAAAAAAATAAAATTTTTGGAAACATCATTTTATGCATATGGTCAAAAAAAGTTACCTTTGCTCACACAACACTGCCCTCTAGTGGTTAAAAGTATATTTTAATTTAAAAACCTATAGTGTTTTTGAGACTTAATACAATTCCAAACAAAATGTTCAATTGTCAGTGATGCAATGTGTTCATGTGCATATTTATGAATTAATCTTTTGTGCCATAGCCTGGATACTGGATGTGGAGTGATGGCTCCCAGTTTGACTATGAAAACTGGTATGAGAATGACGAAGATGATGATGAGCATGACAACCACAATAAGCATGACAACAAGAAGAACTGTCTGAGGATGAACTATGAGTGTAAGAAAAGACGCACGCACGCATGCACACACACACACACACACACACACACACACACACACACACACACACTTTGCTATCTTCTTCCAGTGGTTGCTAACTGCCCCAGCCCTAGCAGCTCACAGAAAAGTGCCAACAAGGAGGCGACTAACGATGAGAGTGGAGAAAAAAAGTTGTCGCTGTGTAAATATTTGGATGAATTATCATATCTATCTATCTATAATGTATCATAGGAGTAGCTATAAATAACATTTACCTTATATTTACGGCTTGTTTTGCAGATGACTTGAAGTGGTTCCACGCCTCCTGCACTGACTCTCTCCCTTTTGTTTGTGCCAAGAGCATCTTAACTCCACCTGACCATCCAATGTAAAACCCTACATAGATGTCAAGGTTATGTGCGACAACAGAGTTGGAGAAATGTTTCCTCTCAAAAATGTTTCTACTTTTCAATGTTTTCGTAACCAGTAGACTTTATACACATAGCGTTTAGAGGTTAGTTTTGTGCCTACCCAGACGTGGTTAATGTCTCTCTTATCCACCTGCACAAAACAATCCATCGGAACTCACAGTAGGTTTCTTTATTCAGTGCTTAATTGTATGAAGGAATTACATTGAAGCATTCTGCAAGAACTCTACTTATCATGAAAATCTAATAAAAACTATTTCACATAACTGTGAAGTTATGGGCACATTTGTGTCACAATAAATAAAACTCTACGTGTGTGAAAAATATTTTTAAGTGCATAAAACACAAAATGTGTAAATAAATACAAAATCAAAAATGGGTACAGGTGTCATGAGGTAAAATGTTCTTCAATTCATCATGTTTCTGTAATATATCCACTCTGCATCTAAGCTTGTGTATTAAAAATCCTGAGCTGTTGAAATGTGAACTGCACACCTGACTTTGTATGAACAATTTGTAGGATTTCTGAAACTTGTGCAAACATTTAACAAGAATCATTTTCGCAGAAAGCAAATAAGAACAAACGATAACAGGGGGTAACAGATGTAGAAGCAAGTACACATTTGAGTCAGTTAAACTAGATATGTAAAAGTGAGATGGTTTAGTTTTGAAAATGATGTCTCAGATGATTTCTGTTTGCATAGTTACATTGTGGGGACCCCAATCACAAACCTACATTTTGAGGACATAGAATTGATCCCCTGAATTTCAATCAGTTCACTTATTCATATTTTTGGGACACAATTACAATTATGTACAGCAAGTAAACACAACATCCACACTACTCTGTGTTTGCATATGTTTGTGAGTTAAGGCCTGATTTCATAACGTAGCCTTTTGGACTCAAACAAACATAAATTGCTCCATCGTGCTAATTTCCTGACAGTGACAAATTCACATCTTTTGTAACATCTTCACAAAAATGCTCTACAGTAAAAGTTCACTATATTTTCAAGGATATTCAATTATGACATGCAGCTGCCTCGCGTCAGAGCTACATGTGTGGACATGATTATAATCATAACAATCATACATGGTGTCAGATACTGCCATTATGCAATCAAGGTTTTAGAAATATGACAAATTTGTGAGCAAAGGTTGAATGTAATTTTCCAGTTCTGTCCACACTGCTAGGAGTTAAATTCTGATTGAGAAATACTGAATCATTTTTTTTCTTTGAGATTTTATTTTACTAGATCCAAAATACTGGAATTACTATACTTAGCTATATTGTAAAAAGTCCCCAGAAACCAGCTGAATGTTTGATGTTGATCTGCAACAATAAAACTAAAAAGCTGTTTTTCTTTCCACATTTGGGGATGTGATGTCACTTAGCTACCACTAAGTAAAAGAAATATTGCATGTCTGTCGATGACATGCTCTGAAAAAGTGCTTATACATCTGTTTACCAAATCCTGACTTATCAGTAAAAGTCCTTTTGCCCTTTTGTTCCTCCACAAACTTCAGATCGACCATGAATCACTGTGACTCAGGTTGGGTGAACTGTTCCAGTAGTTACTGACTGATTTATGCAGATCAATAAGAGTGGGAGGACTCCCAGTCGCACAGAGAGACTGAGGATAAAAACCTGGTCAAATCAGGTTGTAGGGACAGAAGAAGGCACGCTGAAGACAGAGGAGGGACTGACAAGTGTTTAATAAAAAATAACATTATCAACTGTGGACAATGAGGAAGCTGCTGTTACTGTATCTGTGTGTGTATGCAGCCTGGGCACAAGATGATATAGACTATGACGACGATGAGGTGAGTGTGTTCACTTTATGAAATTAATAAAAAATTCATGCTTCAAAATTGTCACAAAAATTGCACATCATATTTCATGTTATACTTTTATTGTAAGACAGTTGCTCATGTTGTTTTTTCTGTGTCTGACATCAGAAAGAGGATTTTATATATTAATTAATTTTAAAAAGCACTTGCTAAAGACAAGTGTTAAACATTTTTAACATTTTTAAATTTGTGGAACTCAGTTCACTAAATTTAAGATCTAACTGATTAATTTAAATATAATTTATTACATTAGATGTATGTAGTAGTAATAGTTTTCTTAACATGTCACACAGCTGTGTAATTAGTAGCACCAAAAGTATCTAGAGTCGTTTTTTAACAAAAATTATTTTCTTTGATCTTCCACAGGACACCACAAACGCAGCACCAGAAAACGGAACTGTATGTAGAGCAGTAAAACATAAATCATTTGGTGTTAATTAGTTGTATCATGTATTTGATTTAATTTGGTATTTTTTTGATTGTCTCATCACTCCTCGGCTCCTTGTTTCTCTACGCACCAAGGCAGCGGCTGTTGATGCTCGTGGTCACCGTCCACTAACAAAGGGCAGAGAGACCTACTCCCCCACCCGCTATGTCCCACCACCAGTCAGCGGTGGTAGCAGGTACGTTTGCACACCAGGAACCTAGTAAAAGAAAAGAAGAAAAAATTAAAGAAAAAAGAATCATGTATTCTAATACAGAACATTTTGTATTATTCCTGTATTGAGTTTGTAGTATTATAATACTGTAGCTGGTTGAAGTGGAGCCCACTACTTTATTTACTTTTTTAGTTTACTGTATAACTAAGTATCAATTATTATTATAGCTATGCATCATAATTTCACAGATTTTCATATTTTATTGTAAAATTTCAATCTTCTGAAAGAAACTACTAAAATTAATAATATAAATAATAGAATTTCACATTTTGTAGTGTAGGACAAAATGCAATATTTTCTTCCTTCTTTTAAACCAGGTATGAGTACTTCAAAACTCATTTTTAAGTACCTGTGTCAAATGTACTTTGACTTTAAATTTTACTTAGATTTTTTTACCACTGGGAACAAATAACCAAAATTATGAAACTTGTGCAAACATTTCGTTGAAATCGTTGAAAACTGCAACTGTGTCAGGACCTCTGCCAGGACCAACACGGTGGTCAGTGTGCGTCTGACATGTTAGTGAACTGTCTTTTCCTCTACCTCCAGGTACCGTGGCCGCCCCACCCCAGCTCCAGTTGGACAACCTCAGGACCAGGAGAAGGTGGAACAGCCAGAGGCCGGAGGATGCACGTATGCTGATGAGAAGATGGTAGGACAGCAGTAGCCCATGGTCACTATAGGACACAGCCACTGGTTTTACACACCCAGGGATTGCAAACTGCATGTTGTTACATAATGAGGGCTAGCCAGTAGCACTGCATATGTTTGCAGACTTCACTGGGTTTAGATCATTTAAGGATGCTATTACAATCAACAGAGAATAAATAGAATTTGTGGGTCTAAAAATTGATTGAATATCAGAAATCCATCTTTTGTTTGCAATTTTTGGGCAGCTACTTTTGTGTGGTAATGTGCAATAATCAGAATAATCAGAACAAAGGCAGCGTTTCAACAATATCTTTGGTAAATTTTTTGTTATTTATAGTATTTCTTTAATAATCTGCCTCTGTTTTAGTAACACAGTTAATCTGATATTTGTGTGTCCATCAGGGTGTGTTGTGCCCCACTGGTTGTGAGCTGAAGACTGCACTGCTAAAGCAAGAGCGAAACGTCAAGACGGTAAGTCATTCACGTTTTTTCTGAGCCATGCTTATCACAGAGAGCCTGTAGAAACCACAAATCAGATTGAAAAAGTGAAAATACCTGGACTTGATTTCTACTATATTATCATTGGGAAAACTTTGGGATTGATTGAATTTAGTTTATATGTATTTGCTTATATTTCTAATAGAGCATTACTGAACTCAGGCCCCAAGTGGAGGACTTGTCCAGATCCTCCAACACCATCTTCAACTATGTCAACACTATGTCCGACTCTCTGAGGGAGAGGCAGAGACTCGTCACCGGTGAGACCAATAAAAAAAGAGTTGTGTTGCATAAATTGTGAGAAAGTCAAATATATTAATATGGTAAAGTATGGTTTTAGCTGTCAATGATAATTTGGATAATCTGAACGTTCGTGAAAATTTTATTACAGAAGATTTTGGATACACTTTTTTAGATAGTAGTTAATAGAGCATTTGTAACTGTTTTCCCCCAAAATAAGTAAATAACATACAATCATAAATTAAAGTTGACACAAACCAAAAAAAAAAAAGTAATAGTAGTATCTCAGTATCGACAATCATCAACAGTGTATGTTTGTATTACTATATAGTCAAAAATATGAACCTTGTAGCCAGTATAACTAAAATAGTGTTAAATGCGGCTTCTTTGCAGCTGTAACAGCTTTGACTCTTCTGGAAAGGCTGTCCACAAGGTTTAGAAGTGTGTTTATAGGAATATTTGACCATTTTTCCAGGATAGCATTTGTGAAGTCAGGCACTGATGTTGGACAAGAAGGCCTGGCTCACAGTCTCTGCTCTAATTCACCTCAAAGGTTTTCTATCGGGTTGAGGTCAGGGCTCTGTGCAGTCTGGTCAGTCAGTGTTCTCCACATCAAACTTGCTCGTCCATGTACTTATGAACCTTGCATTGTACACTGGATTCATTGATTTGGGTGTTGATGTTCCAATACTTTTGGCAAAATAGTGTATATTGTATAAAAATATAGTAGTAAAATGAAGAGCTTATATACAGTATGTCACTACATTAAGTATCACTGAGACTTGGAATTAACATAAATATACATATGTGTATATAAAGAATCTCAACTTTCCCTTTACGTCGCCCCCTAATCTCAATCATAATTCCCTTTCTCCTTTCAGACAACAGCAGGGTGGTGAGTGACTACACTGATAAAGTAGAGGAACAACATGCCTACATTAAGGAGACGGTGGACAACATCTTCCCGTCCAACATCAGAGTTCTACAGGTGAGATGGAGGAAACATTTTATTAGTCAATTTCAAACAAAAGACCCTTATTGTAATGTAATGTATAATGTATTATATATATTATAGGGGGTTCTAGATAAGATCAAGCAGAAGATCCAGAAACTGGAGAAGGCCATCCAGACCCAGAGGGAGGACTGCAAGGAGCCCTGCAAGACCAAATGTCCCATACCAGTGGTGTCAGGTAAGTGTAATGCCCCCTACAGGCTGCAATGTTCAATATACTTCTCATATACTCAACTATGTTAAAGTGTTAAAGAAAATTTGTTATTTACTAATAGCTAACAGTGGTTTTAAGGAAAATATTAGCTGTTCACCCAAAAAGTCTGAGTTGGCCTTGTAGATTGTTACTACTAATACTTGTTACTGACCACAACATTGGATGAGAAGATAAATTATTAAGTCTTTCTTTTTATGAAGGCAAAACTTAAAATTAGTAAAGTCCTAAACGCATCTTCTCTTGTGTGGTTCAGGTAAGGAGTGTGAGGACATCTTCCGCCGTGGAGGAAGAGACTCCCAAATGTACCTGGTCCGGCCTGATGCCTCCAATCTGCCTTACAGGGTCTACTGTGATCAGACCACACAGAATGGAGGTAAAAAACTATATAAATTAAAATCACATGATTTTTAACTGTTTAGAATTCAATGTATTCAAGTTAATTACTTATATTTTCCCAGGTTGGCTTCTCATCCAGAACAGGCTGGATGGCAGCGTTGACTTTGGCCGCCGTTGGGATGAATATCGACGTGGATTCGGAAACATTGCCTTCGATTCTGGCAAGGGTCACTGTGAGACTCCTGGTAAGACTTTTGTATGACAAACGAGATTGCGTTGAAATGATTTCAGCTATTATTTGAATAAACATATTCACCATTATTATAGACAATCTGAGGTGGACTAACATACATTTCTTCCTCATCCTGTGATAGGTGAATACTGGCTGGGCAATGACCGCATTAGTCAGTTGACCAAGACGGGTCCCATGGAGGTTCTAATAGAAATGCAGGACTGGACAGGAGCCAAGGTGAGCCCTCAAGCTTTCTAACTAACTCTATTTTTACACAGTTTTTCTAAATGTGTTTAGAATGATACTCAAATTGTTTTAACTGTTATTTAGGTCAACGCCCAGTATCGCCAGTTTACCGTCCAATCAGAGACATCCAACTATGTGCTATCAGTTGATGGATACTCTGGTACTGCTGGCAACTGTTTCCTCGAAGGAGCCTTACAGCTGTTTGGTGTAAACCGCACCATGACCATACACAATGGCATGATGTTCAGCACCTATGACAGAGACAATGACAACTGGTAGGTATCCTATTTTTATTTATTTGATCAGGTTCACAGAGTTACATGTAGTAATTCAGTATATTACCAACATTCCTAAATACCAAATCCAAAATACATAATTTGCTGTCCATTAGGTGTTGTCCTTTTTCAGAGCCTTAAAGACCTTTACAAAAATTAGTCATACGGCATGACTAATTTTAAAATATACTATAAGAAGACTTAAAGTAACTCACTAGCCTAGAAATAGTATAGCTATACTATAATACTTGTACAACAATCCCTGTTTCTCTATTCAGAAATACTGAAATACTGGATAATCTGCTAACATAATAAAAAAAAAGTTAAATTGGGATACGTTTTGCTTTCATGAACTTTTTTTTAATCTTGAAATCTCTCACACGTTTTTTTTTCATGTTTACTTGAATCAGGATCCCTGGCGATCCCTCCAAACAGTGCTCCAGGGAAGACGGAGGTGGGTGGTGGTACAACCGCTGCCACTCAGCCAATCCCAACGGCCGATACTACATAGGCGGGGCCTACACTCGCCAAATGGCAAAGCACGGCACAGATGATGGCATGGTGTGGATGAACTGGAAGGGGAGCTGGTATTCACTCAAGGCCATCAGCATGAAGATTAGGCCTTTCTTTGCCTCCAGATAATCACGTTGAATAAAGACAACTCACATAACAGGAAACTGCCGAAATAAAAGAAACAATAAAGTGTTAACATAATCTGGGACCAAACATAAACACAAAACAGCCTCAAAGTTGCTTGTAGGTTAATGGACACAAACATTTACTGGAAAGCAGAGACTAAACTATATGAAGACAATGATATAAAAAAAATAACATGCAGCTCAAAAAACCTAAAAATTTAATTTTTTTATTAAATTATATAAATTTAATAAAAGTGTCATAACTGCAGAAAGATAAAATATTACTGTTTATCAGTGAAAGTGTTGTGATCCATCCTTACTTTGTTATGTGTGAAGTCTTCAATGTGCTCTATCAGGTCAAGTTGATTGAACAACTGTCCTCCGCTACTCAATAAACACATTGAGGAACATATTTTCTGTCTGTTCTGGTGATTATTTCACTGTACTTCTGGACATACAAAGTACCCACGACATTAATTGCAGTGCCCCTGAATCAGGTTGTGAAAATAAAACAGAAAAATGCAGGTGTGCAAAGAAGCTACTCTGGTTGGACAAATTAGAACATGCCACAAGGCAGATAAACCTTACTTTAAATGTAATTTTTTTTCCTTTTGTGATAGTAATTTGATAACTATAAAATGAAAAAACATGAACCAACCATTTACTGTTTTTTGTTTATTTATTTATATCTGAATATACAAATATCAAGATGAAAAACAATGGGCTGGAAAGTGGGTACTGAAAGTACTGTACCGTGTGCCAAAGGGTATTTTATATACAGAAATAGGAGTGTGTTCAGATCAAATAGGTCTCAGATATAAGAACTACAAAATTTAGAAAATTAATGGTTAACAGATAAATGACATTATTGAATTAATGGTATTAATTATGTTGTATGTTATAATGTATTACCTTTAAAAATGACAGGACCAGTGACCAATTAAATAAAGACAGAATATACTAAAGTGTGTACTGAAATAGCTGTAATAGAAAATGTGACATTTTCTTTGGGTAATACCTTCAAAAACTAATTCAATTAAACTGTATAAAAAACAGTCAGCTGAATGTTTACATGAGAATCATGTATTATTCACAACTAGACAAAATTACTTCCACCAAGAACGTGACCAGTCATGATGTTAAACACTCTTGTAAACAAAATATGAAAACAATAATTATCCATATTTGTACAGGTCTATCCCAAACAAAGTGACAACATTGTTGAAATGTAAAAACAGTTTGCTTCCTTATTTCCCTTGTAAAGTATCAAATCCATCTCAATTGAATATTTTCTAGTCCAGCTCTGCCAGATTAAAAACTTCTGCATCTTCCAACATCTCCTCTAGAACTAACCGATTCTGTCTGATACCCTCAACCTGGGTCAGCAGTTCTCTCTGAACTGTCGCAGTGGTCTTATGTACTGCAGATAGTACTGGGCCTACATCTACAAGCTGCAGCTTGATATGTGGGAGGCCTTTTGGAGGCATAGCGGCCTTGTGTCTCTGGTTGAGAGTCTTGTCCATCTGGTCCATGTCGGTCTGAAGTGTCTGATAGCTGGGGTGATTGACAGTGAATGGTAGTGCTGATTGGCAAGATCCATGACAGGCACGCAGCTTTATGTCAATGTCTACCTGGTAACATAAGTTTGACAGTGAGACATTAATATATTGTTCATACTACAACAAGCCACTAAACAGTAAATTATAATAAACAACAAACAACAAAAGCTACCACAAAGTTCCGTAAAGATTTAAGAACCTCAAATACCATGAAGATACCATAAATTACTAGCTAAAATATTATTTTTATCGATGACAACAACCAATGTAGTAGATATTTTTTGCCCATTACTCAGGAAAACAGTTAGTTTAAAGACTAAATTGTAATCAGGCAGAATAGGAATATATACATTAATGTCCTCTGCATAAAACGTTATATTCTGGTAAATCATCTAATAAAGATGATTTGTCAGACAATACAACAAGGTTTAAAAAAAACAAAAAACAGAGTGACACCAAAAAGTGACACCAAATTATAATTGCTTTAGAGATCTAGACCTGACCACAAGAAAACTGCCTGTCTCAATAAAATTAAATAGTCTTGACCCAACAAGCCTGAAATATTGACAGTCTACAATCCTTATGTCTATAGACAAATCTATTGATATTACTTTTATACATTTAGTTGACACTTTTTTTTAAATGCCTCACCTCTGTTCGATACAACTCCTCGATCTGTTTCTGAGCATTACTGTGTAGCACCTTCATTTTCTGCGACAGACTAGATGATCGTTTCAGTAGTGACGAGAGATTCCTGGACAATTCCTCTGCGTGCTCCACAAACTTTATTTCTTGTCCTGGAGATTAAATTTTGGATTAGTTTAACTTTACTTTCGTAGTTCTGCTTTCATTTTGTCAAAGTCTTACCTTGTCTATTGACAATGACTCTACGGTTTGAGTTGTAGATGTGTTTTGTTGACATCATAGACTTTTCAGCTGCGTCTTCATGCTTCGTCGCTGTCTTACAAACCCGCCATAGTTTTCTTTCCACCTCACTCTCCATCTGTGAGATCAGACCCTGGAGTCTGCACCCTGAAGGGCATTTAGAAACCTAGGTAGAAGGACACAAGTGTTCATTAGACTCGTGTGGGTGCATAAAAAACATCACAAGGAGATGAGTTCATACAAATTATCTCTTTCCTTTTAGTCTTGTGGTAATGAGCTAAAAAATATTTAGATTTAAAGAACTGATAACTATCTATCCTTTATATAAGCAGTAAACCATAACAATTATGTGTTGTCACTGACAGGAGCGTTTCTCATATTTGTCATGTTTATATGGTCTACTGTATGACACACGGCTCCATGTGTGTGTGGGGTAACATGTTTCTTACCCAGTCATCATCTGAACACAGACTAATGTCGGATTTAGCTCGACACTGTTGTCCTCTGTGTGTCCAGATGCGTCCGGGAGACTGATGGTCATCCAGATTCTGCTGTTTCAGCCTCAGGCAAACTGCGAACAGAAGCACAAAAAGACTAAAATTAACTCAAACATGAAACAACATTCAATCATATTCTTAATGATAATTTATTTTGTGTCATTTGTGTTTGTAACACAAATTGGATGGGACAAAAATCTGATTTTACAAAAGGTAAAATAGATAACAATTACTTTATTTCCTCTAACCTTCATTACTCTTTATCATTTGTTGTTTAATGACACTCCTAAAATATTACCAGAATCAAAACTACCTAATCTGCCTACATAAGCATAAATGTTTTTGTAATATGTCATGATAAGTCTTATTAATTCTAAAACTTAATTTGGTAGATATTTGAAAACAATAAATTTGTAATGAATCAAAATGTGTTTTATTAACTTCTAGTTACAATTGGGCAGAAAACTGTCAGATTTTCCAGTTGATGTGCAAGTAAAATATCTGCAGAAATGTTTGACTTGCATGTAAACACAAATAGACAAAATTTTTAATATGTGTGTTAAAGGTAAGATCTGTTTTTAAGATCAGTCATTTGAACCAGTGGCTGCTGAAATGCCACATTATGTAAACATGACACACTTGTAATTTATGTTGAAATACAAAAGTTTCTTTTTATTTTAATCCATGGCAGTTCTTGTTAGTTCTTTGTAGTGTGGATGTAAAGGTTAAAACACATTAATGAAATTCCTACAAACAAATCTCATTGTAAGTAACACTTTGCCCTGGATTGTATTAGAAAGAACAGACCTTTTAGTGTGTACATAAAAATACTGGTAATTTCCAGTTACAGTTGACTTTAGGTAAGTAAGCGAAGGGTCAAACTTTGAAATCAAATTTGATCATTCTTTTTATAAGGCATGTTTTAGCAAGTGACAACATGATTTACAACAAGGAAAAACAGTATGATACAAAATTTAGACACTAAATTAAGATGGTACAAGTTTTTATTTAAAATGCAATCACTACTTTGTAGTCTACTTTATAGCACATAGGTTATGTCTATTGTAATTTAGTTCACTTTGCAGGGAAGGGTTTTGCATTGCCGAAGTATTTTTCTGTTGATCATTGTCAAAACATTAATTTAAAAATATGAAAGTTTGTACGGACACAGCATTAAATGTAGCTGAGGCTATACAAACTAATTTTAAGTTAAATCTGTTTAAAGTTAAGAACTTTAGTAATGTTTTGATTTTGTATTCAATTGTCTTGTGACCTAATGGCTTCATTAATTACTGGTATTTTAGAAAAAAATCTTAAAATAATAAAGTAAATAATACCACAAACCACAGTAGTTGAAGTGAACACTGGATCTTTATTGATTGAGCAGAGTTTAGCAATGGCCAGAACATGTTTTTCCAAGAACATGGGTTTTGTAACTCTAACAAACAGGACAATGCTGTTGACACAGTGAAGTAAAAAAATCAAAGAATAAACAAATACACACATAGACACACTCACACTGTTGACATGATTTAGAAATCCCAGAATGATTTACTAAGTTCAATAGTCTATGAGGCCTAGAACTTTGATTTTTGTCCCTCAAATATTTATCCTCAACTTTATCATTAGCTCTCCTGTGTTCTTCTTCTTCTTCTACTTCTCCCCTTGTTATTTTCTGCCTGTCACCTATATTGCAATAAATGTTAAATGTGTATAAAAGTATTTGATTTATCATATTTGAGAAGTTCACCTACATTTTGTTTGTTTAAAAAGCAGCCGGTCTAATAAACATTCTCACCGTTTTCAAGCTGTAACTGGTCGGTTTATATGTAACCCACACGACTCCATTTTCGACCTTATACGGCGTGTTTTTCTCTGGGTCGTATGCACCTTTGTAATAAATGCCATTCAAGTTAGCCGACTGGCAGTCGTTATACCACCAACCACCCCCATACACCTCTGCGCAATTCTCTTCCCACTTATCGTTATCTCTGTCAAAGGTGCTGAATTTCATCCCATTGTGGGACACATGAGATGCCATATTAGACTTGGGCATCACCAGAGCATCCCCAGCATCCCCAGTGTATCCAGACACATCTATCTTGTACCCCTCCTCCTCTGAGCCGATTTTCATTGTATATTCTGCACTGGCTATGCCCCCATCCCAGTCCTCCAACTCTACTTTTAGCATGGTTTCACCGTGGTTAGTCAACAGATGGATGTTCTGGTTGCCTAGCCAAAAGTCCCCATTGCCTTGCGCATTGACTGAACCGAACCCATTACGGTATTCTGCCCAGGTGCGGTTGAAGCTGATTCCACCACTCTCTCTTTGCTGAACTAACAGCCACCCGCCCATTAAGCCCTCCTGCTGGCAGTAAACCTCAACTACCTCAGAGGAGTCCGTGCCGCCAGGTTTGATCTTAAACAGGCCGTTTGTTTCCCCTTTCAGGTGGTTCTGGTAGGCTTCGACACAATCTGCAAACAGAGAGGGGCACATCGCAGGCTGCGAGTTAGCTTGGACCAGCTTGTTCTGTGGTTCGGCTAGCCGAAATTAATTGCAGTGGTCAAACAGTCACTTCCCCTAAAATGTTTCCCTAACATCTGCCTCAATCTACCTATTTTGTCTGCTTTTGGAGCTATCACGAGGATTTTATGACATGAAGAAGGGTTTACTTTGTGCACTTGCAAGGTCAAGAAAACAGCTAAATATGTTATGAAATTGTGTAAATCTATGCACATAAACAATTTCAATCAAGAGAAAAAATACAGTTTGTAAGAGAACAATAACTTTTCAACTTTAAATCCTTAAAAACTTGTGACCTCAGTATTTCTAAAATTGTTGGCCTTGTTAACAGCAGCAAAAAAAAACCATACATACATACATAAAGAAGAACAGCCCTCAATTGTATTATCACCAACTGTCTCAATAACTGTAGAGCTTAAATTAAACAAGTCACACTGAATGTAACTGCAAAAACCACTAAACTCTAGCAACAAACAACAACAAATCCTGTGCTCGCTTTATAGTTTTGGTACATAGGGCTAGCTAACAAGCTAGCTGATGCTAAAGCATGCTGTCTAGCTGAATGTGCCCCCCTGGGCCTTGCACAATTCACTCCTGATCTGATGTTTTGGTACCTGTTCCTATATAATCGGCCTGGCGCTCGACACGCGCGCTCTTCACACTGCGGGCGTGGAAATCAGGAATGTCATCATCCGCATTGTCTGTCAGGAATGCGCCAAGGTCAACGCCAAATGGGTCCCCAAAGCCTGTTTTGGAATCTTCTAAAAGACCTCCCTTGGTACCACCAGTGTGGACGGTCTTGGTGGACAAAGATGAAGAGGAGGATGATGATGAGGATGTGTGAGTCAGCGTGGGGAACAAGGAGCTCATTCCTCCTTTTGTGAGATCTGTAGCGCTCCGGCAATCTGGACCTCCCTCAATCACCTCCTCGACCTTTTCCACTGGCCCGTCCTTTGTTTGGACGATGGTCCTCCTGGTGCTCCTGCTGCAGGAGACTGTTTTGGTGGAAACGTGACTTGTACTGGGCTGGCTGTGAAATTCAAAGTCACCGCCAAACAAATCACCATCGCCACGTCCTCCAAGCTCAGTGATGGATTTAGATGAGGAGGAGGAGGACGATGACAAAGTGGACGAGGAGGAGGATGATGAGGATGTAGAAGCACCATAGGAAGTACCTGGGACCTTGGATACGGTTGCTGGGGATGAGCTTGAGCCTTCCTCTTCTAAGACCAATTGGACAGTCTTCACCTGAGAAAGAAAAAGGACAAAAGCATTAACGTGGATGGTTCTATAAAAGACACCATAACGTGTGTTTTTGTGATAATTATTCTAAACAGACCAAAAACAAACAGTGCTTTCTATTATAGTGTAACCTCAGTAATAAGTATAATAAATATAGTTTCTGTTTCAAAGCCTGATAAAACTATATTTTTTTAAAGTTTTATTTATCGGAACCAACGATTAATGAGTCACTCACATCAAGGAACAGGTCTTCTTTGTGCTGTGCTGCCACTCTGCTGTCGACGTCCTTGGACTTGTAGATGCTATCCACAATCACATCCTTCAGAGGTCTGCTCTTCATCACATACAGTGTTCCCACAGACTCAATGTTCTGACCGGACCGGGAGTCCAGCTGGCTAATCTGTTACAGTTAAAGTGAGTCTGTTGTCAGAACAAATCATCTTATATGAATCACAACTATGAGCAAATCATAAATGTGGCTTAACGTGATAGTATGTAGATTCAAACCTAATAATTAACCCCAGGAGCTATGGCTAAGGTCTAAATCTGGCTTTTTGATGATCCTCTGATGGAAACAGGTTAGAGACTGCACCATACCTGCTTGTCCAGGTTTACGTAGCTTTCCTTGTCCACCTGGTACTCGGAGTAGCGCTGGCAGGATCCTTTGCAGGAACGGAGCTTAATGTCGATATCAACCTGACAGAAACACAGATATGTAAATAAAAAAGATATTGAGCAAATGAGCATCTTTTAATACAGAAATTCTGAAGGTAAATAAACTAATAAGCCAGACTACAGCAGTGTTTTATCTAAGGGCACGCACAGTGAACAAATGAAAGGTGAGTTTGTGGGGCTGCTCTGCACCACAAAGGCACAGTCTGACTCACATCTGTTTTACAATATTAATAAAAGCGTTTCTGTAGAAAAGTATAATTTTATATCTGTGACTGGAATATACAAAGCCAAACTGCAGTAACAGCACTTCATAGGTAGATCCAGATAGATCCAGCAAAATGCAGCTGGTCCGAGCTTTAACTGAACCTAAAATTAAATTTTCTGTGGGTTTTTCTGTAGCTGTTAATAGTTTTACCACTTCTGATCTTACTGAGCTCTAATGTGTTGTCATTTAGCAAGGTTAGTTGTAACTTGAGCATAAATGCACTAAGTATTTTTGTCCCTGGTATGTCTCTGTACCTCCAGCCTCTGCATCTCGACGACCTGATCTTTAACCCGATCTTTCAGGATGGATAGGCGCCTCAGCTGACTGTCAATTTTTATCTTCATTTCGGTGATACTCTGACGCAGCCTCTGAGCCAGGTCGTAGTAGTTGTTGTCGCCACCTGATGAGAACGATGAATGAATTAATAGCAATATATCATAGCTTCAAATAACATATATTTCAGTATAATTAAACAAAACAGTTTGAACTCTAACTCCTCTACTCTAAGTCCTCCAGCTGTGAGCTAAACCAGGGTAAACCGAAGCACAGAAACACTGACTAACCTGCATCAGTAGTGAGTTTATCCTTCAGGTAGTCGTAGGTCTGTTTGGACACGTGTTCGGCGGAGCGGTGTTTGGCCTTGTGGTGATCCAGAAGGCTGCGGATCTTCTCAATCTTCTTCAACAGGCCATGGTCGTACTTATCCATCAGACCCATGATCCTGCAGCCCGACGGGCATTTATAGCCCTGTTGGAGGACGGGAAAGATGAACAGGATACAGCAGGTTAAAACTTGAGCTGAGGTCGGTTTGTCGGTCGGTTTTTCGAGGAAACAGGAAAAAGTGATGAAATGATTGGTGAAATAAGCTGTGTACCCAGTCATCATCTGTGCAGAAAGGCCACTCTCTCTGAGAGGCACATTTCTCAGATCTGGTTCCGTGCTCCACTGGGCGATTTCCTCTGGGGTCGACCACTGTGTTCTGTTGACGACGAAAGAGACAAAGTCAGTAAAAGACAAAATGTACAAAGTCTCTTTGTACAAGATAAGTGCAAGAATCCAACATCTTCTAGGTATCAGCAAAAAAACATTTGGCTTTGGTTTTAGAATTCAATTTTGTTTAGATGTTAAAATTTTCAAGCAACATTAGGGATTAAGAATGAAATGTAAGCAAAAGTTATGAAAATAATTAATAATTAGGTAAAATCAAAGACTTAGCACCCAAGAGACCATTTTATCTTGTTTTCATATGATTTTTAATGTGTTTTAATCTGAAATAATAATGCAATCTATACATTTTCAGATTTGTACTAAACAAAGATAATTTGACATCAATAAAATAGGACGAAGAAATTAGCAAATGTGCACTACAGGAAAATTATATGCAGTATTTACATGGTTTTCAGCGTATTGTGAGCCCTTTGCAACAGCATCTTAAACTACTACATTATATTTATCATTAACTGAAACAACTACACATTAGGGGATATTTAGTAAGTAATAGTACAGCTTTGTTAATAAAGTTTCCATCATTTCATTAAGATATGGCTGCTGTTATCAGATTTTATTTAATGTATTATAAGAATTTGGGGTCTGATGTGAGACTCACCTGGGCTGAAGCCACACAAATCAAGGCGACACAGATGAGTCGTATCATCTTTCTTCCTCTGTGTGAAGATCGCTTGCTGAATGCTGGTCCAACGCTGCCGTCGGGTCATTTGAAGCCTTCTTGTTCAGTCTGACAAACCGGTGACTCAACAGGATTTGGAAACGTCTGTCAGGTCAGATCAGAGTTGTGTAACCTCTGCTGTCAACACTGATCGACGTAGAGGTTGTTTGTCGTGTTGTGTGTGTGCACACAAACACTGTCAAATCAGTTCAGTTGCTGCAGGGTTTACTGGAATTTGATCCAGTCCGTGTTCTCCAGGTAAATAGTGACTAATGGCATTGACAGTAACTATAATAATGACCCAGTAAGTACTCAAATAATGACAAATCTGGGGAGAACATGTTAAAAAAAAAAAAAAAAGACAAGTTGTGGTAATTGTCACGTTTTTAGAACCAACAAACTGGATTCAGTGGTAGGATCTGCAACTTTGCAACAGTGTAACTTTTTTTCCCTAATATTGAAGCTTGGCGTCTCCCTTCTAACTTATTGAATCAATTATTCATTTCTGACTGTTAAGTTTTAAAGCTTTATATTTATTGTAATTCATAAGACTAATACTGCTGACTGGTCAACTGACACAGTCATGGGAAAGCACAGGACCTGCAAATATTTATAGTTCTCCTTAAGGAAATAAACGGATAAATAGGAAAAACAAAGTTCCTCAACGTCAAATTGCAAAGGCTTTTCACATCTCATCATATACAGTGCATAACATAATCAAAAGATTCAGAGAAATTAGAGATATCTCTGTGCGTAAGGGACAAGGCCGAAGACCTTTATTGGATGCCCGTTGTCTTCTGGCTCTCGGACGACACAGCATCACTCATCGGCATTGTGTCAATGACATTACTAAATTGACCCAGGATTAATTCCAGAACCCACTGTTGTTAAACACAATCCGCCAAGCTATCCGCAGATACCAACTAAAGCTCTATCATGCAAAAAGGAAGCCATATTTGAATACGGTCCAGAAGCGTCGTCGTGTCCTGTGGGCCAAGACTCGTTTTAAAGGTGGGAAAGCGTTCTATGGTCAGGCTTCCAGCCTGTTATCACCGTTGAGTTCCAAAGCCAGCATCTCTGATGGTATGGGCAGCTTGCGTGTCTTGTAAGAAACTATGAATGTTGAAAGATATATAAAGGTTTTAGACAAACATATGCTCTAAAGCATATGGGAAGATCTTGTGTATTTCAGCAGGACAATGCAAAACCACATAGCTGCAGCAGAAGAGGAGATGCTACACCGTGGTAAACATGCCCCTGTCCCAACTATTTTGAGACGTATAGCAGGCATCAAATTTGAAATTGGCTCATTTTGTACATATAATTGTAAAATTTCTCTTTAAACATTTGTTATGTTGTCTATGTTCTGTTGTGAATACAATATTGGCTCATGTGATTTGAAAGTGTTTTAGTTTTAATTTTATTCTAATTTAAAGAATGTCCCAAATTTTCCAGAATTCAAGTTGTACAGTATATTCTCATCAAACTGGGCAAGAATTGATAAAAAAAGGTTTTCTTAACAGGTTAAATTACTCCTTTATTTATCAGTTTGGTTTGGTATAATGCAGATTATTTTCAGTCCAGAATTCAGACCTTGTAAACTTTGGACGAACTGTTGGATTTGTTACATAACTTTCCAACACTGAAGACCAAGACCACAGTTTAGATGTGATATGATGCGGACAACAACGCCACCTATTGGTAAAATAACAGATCAAGCATGATTCATCAGTCATGGATTATTTAAAACACAACTGTACAAATACATAAACCCTGAGAAAAGCTGAGTGTTATTTTCTTCTTCCTAGTCCATCTGATGTATGATGTGAAAGACATATTATACAACAATTTACCAAACACACCACATGTGGTTCTGCCGGACTTCGAGGCTATTTAAAACTTAAGGCCAAGTAAAATGTACTTTCCTCCTTTTTACGTTTCTCTAGTCAAAAAACAAAAAGGCCTAAAATTCTTGAAGTAGATGAAAGTATTTACTTATACATTAAATTCACTGAAAAACCACAAAAATGGTCAATAGCTATTGTTACTGTGTAATAATTAAGACCTTTGTGAAGGACACTTAATTTTTATGCCTTTTAAAGAGCTCAATGCTTTTTTAAGACTTTGAAATACCCAGTTCAGATTTAGAAGCTTCTCTTTTAACTAACTTTGGTTAACTGAGTAATGAAACCTGTTTTGGCTACTGAAACTGAAACCCATTTCCAGCAGAAAAAAAAACTATTAACAACAACATAACAAACACAAAACCAAACAAACAGAAATAACTGACAACATGACAATTTCTCACAAAGCCAATGTCAATCGGCCAAAAAAAGAAAAGTTGAAACACTGAAGAATTCAATGAACACTGGTTTAGTTCGTCACTAAGGTTAGACACGAATCAATAAATCTTTATGAATGACTAATGATGCATCTCAGGAAAATAAACCCTATTTTTAAACATGTAAGACTGTGGCATTGTTCAGGAGATTTTCCTTTTATGAATAAACACGATTAGAAACATTTGCACCAGTGATCATATTTGAAACACATCTAGGTTTCCAGATCTTACGTACTTGGACTGTTACATATTTGATTCTCCAGGCTCTGTGCTTCCGCACATTGAATTTGAAATAAATTAATACAGACATGTACCCGTTGTCCATCCTTTACTGGAGAAAACTAGAAGAGGTTCAAAGTTTTAGGGGTTGAGGTTTCTAAAAATTCTCTAGGATCGTTTTTCTTAGACCTTCTGATAAGTCTCACTCTGTTGTCCTGGTTCACCAACCTGCTGACAACTTGTTTTATGTGAGCCTTTGCTTCCTCCCGTCCAACCTGGAGATTCTCTCTCAAACCTTCACTGCAGCTAGCTTCAGCACTTTCTTGTTGTAGGATGTCTCTGCCTTTAGTGTAGTCTTCAAATACAATGCAACTCAGTCATCTTAAGATCAGGTTATTGATTCGGCCATTAGAAAATATTCCACATCGTCAGCTCATCAGTTGCTGTGGCCATATGTTTAGGACTGAAATGTTGTATAATGCATTTTCATTTTGGTCAATCCAAGCACACATAATACTTTAACATTATTCTGTTGACTGCACTGACATTATCAATAAATGCCCGTGTGCCACTTTCACTGGCAGGTTTTCTCTTTCCATCTCTTCGATAGAGGTTGACTTTTGGTTCATCAGTCCATCAACCATTTCTCTTTCAATGTTTTGTCTTTGAGTGAAGTTAATGAAGAGTTAAAAGTTCATCATATGAAGGTGTAACGAATGCTTCACAGTTCTCCGCCATTCGTTCATTCTTGCTGAAGGGCACTTAACCAGGAGGATTAACCAGGACTGAACCATCAACCTCTGCCTTAGTGGACAACTCGCTCAGCCACCTAAACCACAGTTACTTGACCAACAAGTTTTGAATCTTTGCTCCAAAGGGTCTTAATTGTTTTTGCTATGTGTCAGTCGGTGGTTTGTGAGGTGCTGCAGAAGCCTGAAGCCCCTTTTACAATGTTCACACTCAAAAGGTTTCTCGCCTGTGTGGATACGCATATGTTTACTGAGGTTACTCCTGTGGTTGAATTGCTTCCCACACTCCTTACAGTCATATGGTTTCTGCCCTGAGTGGATCAGCTGGTGAGCCTTCAAGTTTACAGCCTGAGAAAACGATTTGCCGCACTGGGAGCAGCAGTGTGGTTTCTCCACCGCTTCAATGCATTTGTGATTGTTCACCTCTGCAAGTTCAGTGAAGTTCTGCCCGCAACCAGAGCAGCATGGTGGTTTCTCCTTGTGAGTGGATTTGTGTGCTTTCAGAGCAGAGGGATGGGCGTAGCCTTTGCCGCATTTCTCACATGTGTATGGCTTCTCCCCCGTGTGGCCGCGTTCATGGACCATGAGGTGCTGCAGCAGACGACAGCTCTTGCCGCAGAATGAGCAGTGGAACGGTTTCTCCCCAGTGTGGATCATCTGGTGCTTTTTCAAGTTGTTTCTGCTGCTGAATGCCTTCGGGCACATGGCACACTTGAAGGGTCTCTCTCCTGTGTGAGTGTACTGGTGCACCACCAGCGACATCTGGAGTCTAAATCGTCTCGAACACAGCTTGCACTGGTGTGGTTTCTCCCCCGTGTGCACACGTTCGTGCTGCTTAAGTTTTGTCAGCTGCTTGAAGGTTTTAGCACAGTAGCTGCAGCTATGTGGTCTCTCCTCGGAGTGACTGAGCATGTGTATTTTGAGGTCACCCTTTCGAGCACAGTTCTTGCCGCACTGTTCGCATTTAAACGGTTTCTCCCCCGTGTGGATCAGCTGGTGCTCCCTCAGAGTGCCTTCTCTCCCAAACTGCTTCCCACACACCTCGCAGCTGAATAATTTCTCCCCTGTGTGGGTGAGGAGGTGTTGCCTAAGGGTGTGCAACAAGTAGAAGCTCTTACTGCATTGTGTGCAAGAGTGACGTCTCTCTCGTGGAGCCTCTTCAGACGTTTTTCTTGTGTTCTCTTTGTGAACGCGTGCATGCAGTTTTAAGCGCTGCTTAGTACAAAATGTCAGGCTGCACTCATTGCATGAATAAACCTCCTTCTCTACCTGTTCCGACTCTGGTTGGCTCACTGTACCTCTTGTCTTAGTGCAGTGTTGGCGCTGGTGTCTTGTGACGTTGCTCCGCCTTGCGAAGGACTTCCCACAGTTCTTACAGAGATGAGATTGAGGTTCAGACACATTTTGCAGGTGTTTCTTCTCTGGTCCGTCAGGAACATATCAGAAGGGTTGGTAGAAAAGAGCAAAAAAATACAGGGTCAAAATTCTGTTTTTTTGCCCAGTAGCCTAACAACAATAAGCTGGGGAGTATTTCCCCCCTTAGGTTATCAGGTAAGAAAGATAAGAAGAGTGGGGAAAAATAAGGCTAAAAAAGAAATGACAGCCCAAGTTAAATGAAGTAATCATATTTTTAAACTCTAACATTTGTTGATCAATTGGCAGAAAACTTAAGTGAATCAGCAACTTTATCAATTTATTGTTTTTGTCATTTCTTAAGCAAAAGTGACAAAACTTCCCTAGTTGCAGTTGAAGCTTACAGCACTGAATCATTTTGCTCATTTCATCTTAACAATTTTCTACTTCTACTAATCCAGACGAAAAGCTTAAATGTTACCTCCAGTTCCAGGCTGACAAGTTTCTTCAGTTTCACTCTCATCATCATGTTGCTCCTGTGTGGTGATTTTATCCAAAGGGTCAGTTTTCTTACTGTGTTGTGATTTTGTGTCTGTGCTGCCTGCATCCTTCTGACATACCTGTGACTCAGTAATTGTTCCCCCTTCTGAGCTGCCACAATCGTCCTGTAACACTAATAGGATCCCATCAGTCTCTCTGTGACTAAGTCTAAGCTCATCTGTTTCTTCAGACTTAGTTTCTTCCTGGTTTGAGTTGTCACACTCAGACAGTTCTTCTTTATATAAGCCTATCTCTGCACTGATGCCCTCAGACCAATCTGGGTCCTGTTCCAGCTCTGGGTTTATTGCTTTTATTTTCTCTGCCGACTGCTCCTCCTCCTCCTCTTCCTCCTTTAGATTAACTTTAATGCTGGAGTAACTCTGCTCTTCAGCCTGATGGCTCACCTGCCCATTCAGTTCTGGATTTTGCATGCAGCCCACCAGGGACACAGACAGGTCCTTCAGAGCGAGGACTGCGCGATCGTCTGATGAGTCTAAAGACAATTCATAAACAAAGGCTGTAGAGTGGATACATTACAAATTTGCAACCATTCAGCCACAAGCGGATTAGTGAGGTACAACACGGAAGCCAAGTGATAAATAAAAATATTGATGTGTTAATGAGAGTAGTCTACGATGTGCGTCTTGGAAAACCTGTATAAGTGCCTTCTTGTTGAGGTGAGAAGCTGTCTCACAATATCAGTACATAAGAAAACCAGCGCAGGAGTCAGCATGATGGAGAAGATGGAGCTGCCCCTTTTAATTCATTTGTGTGGAAGCAGTTTGAGTTCCCAGTGGAAACGATAAACAGCAACAGACAGAAGAAAAACAAAATGTCTTACAGTGTAAGACACAAGAGCTATGCAAAAACATCAGTGAGAGTTTAACTCAGTAAATGTAAAAATGCACTCTTTAACTACAGTTTGTTTGACCATGTAAATGTAAATGTAAGTAAAAATAGCTTCCACAAAATAGCTAAGTTGACTAGGCTGGATTGTGTAGTTTTAACCATCTCAGCTCTATATCACGCATGAAGAAAAAACTTTGTACGTTGAGTATAGGAAGAATATTTATGTTCAATTTGTGGAAAGCGGTTCAGTCAGAGGCTCGTGCACAGATATAAGGTCTGAGGAGACTATGTGACGTCATACAGGAGAGAAGCCAGTTGGTTGAGTTAGTGGTAAAACCTTTTGCAGTGTGTGCATATTGTTCTGTCTTTCGACACATATGACTGTAAATAATAAAAGGACTTTGGGTTCCTGGACAAAACACACAAACCTTGTGTACATGTAATACAGTGTTTTAAAAGGCTTGTTCAGGGCAGGTCCTCACCTTCTTGTTCATCCTTCAATCCTGGTCTCAAGTCGGCTGGTGTCTTCATACAGTCCACCAGGTGGACCGCCAGCTGCTTGAAGCCCAGCAGTGACAGGCTGCTGAGTGACGCCATGTTTTCTGCTTCAGTCAGACTATAGACCTGAAAGACAACAGATGAATAGTAAACTGTGAAAGAGGTTTGACAATACTTAATCACATCCTTATTGATCTCTTTTGGCAGAACTGATGTTGCATAGTGTTCACCAGCCACTTCATTAGGTATAATTGTACAATCTACTGTAATCCAACACAGCAGCTCTGCCAGAAATTCTACTTTTACAGGGTTATAATTTATTACTTTATGGGGATTTGGAGTCTTGTCTGATGACACATTGGCATGTGGCCAGGAAAAAGGACCTGGAAATGTTAGTCAGTCACCCTGCGGTTCATGGACGGCTGCTTTACCAACTGATCTCTGATTTATTATTTTACTGCCGTATCTTGTTTGTGGTGCACTGCTTTGTTTCACATAGCTTGATTTCAATGCCCTGAAGCTTGATTACAGTTACAAAAAAAGTCAGTGAGGAATATATTCAAGTTGTGATGCAGTTCGATTATATTGTGCAGAAAAAAAAAGATGTAGCATTTTAAATATTATCATTTTTAGCAAAACGTTACAGTTAAATAGTGAATGATCACAGTCTGGCAATGTATCTTACATCTATCTACGAGGCTAACTTTAGCTTTAGCGTAAAAACGTCCAACTTCCTTATTAAAGTTTTAGACAGTTTTTTATATACTGCATTTTGGTATAAAGGCGAGTTGTTATTTAAGAACAATAAGATCGTCAGAACCTGCCGAACGAAGTTAAACCACCTCACGTTTGGGTTAAACACGACTCCTCGGCTCGTTTAGTCCACTTCTCGTCCGTTGGCTTTCTGGATGTTAAACTACCTCTCCCTGTCTTGCTGTTACATCTGTAATGAAAATCCGAAATGTTGGCGCTACATGGAAATAAACAACAACTATCAAAGACAAGACAAGAAAAGTCTTGTTTATCGTGTTTTTCCGTGTTCGGTTGATAAACGGGTGTAAGGACCAATGGGCTGCGAGAACGTGATGAGGAGGCGGGCTGTTATAGGACTGTGCGCCAATCGCGTTGTCGGTTGGTAACGCGGGGACGGCAGCTTGTGTGGGACAAAACATACGAGAAATGATGATGTAAAAAATGATGTAAAAACGTCATTTAGCTGCTTGTACCCTATTACTGCTTATTAAAATTATTTTTTTGTCAATTTATTTGTAATTTAATTAGTTTAGCTGCGGGAAAGTTTGTTTAATATGGATAATGGAAGATGGAACCATAATTTCTTAAACTAATGTTCAAATGAATTGGTCTTATAAATATGCCCCATAACTAAAACAATAATAATACGAATACACTCTTACTTATAATTATTATATTATTATTATTATTAAAATATTATGTTTGTACTTTTACTTAAGATTTTATAAGAATATGTTTAATATAGGAAAGTCAACCTTATTTATAAAGCATATTTCATACACAGAGGCAAAGTGCTTTTCATAAACAAAGACAGCATTAATAAAGGAAATTTTTTTCTATTTGACATATACTTAAAAAATGTCATATCTCTGTGAAAAATATACATTAATATATTAATGTAAGACAACCTACACGTGGCAGTTCTGTTGAAAAACAGGTATGACAATATGCATAACCAAAAACACATTTTATACAGCATTTAAATATATTTTGAGGAAAACCCCTGAGCACAGACAGGAATCAGAGAATGAAAGACGCAATCTTTATAGCCATTTGCCACCATTCTGTGGTAATTTTTCATCCTTTTTGTGATCATTATGTCTATTCTATTATCTTAACTTTTCAGCTTGTGGTTATTTTGTGTGTCTTCTTCCATCTCTTTGGGTTTGTTATTTTGTCTCTTCTTCTTCCCATAAAAAAAACTCTGGCCTGTGCCCAGCAGGCCCGATTCATTCATGCATGGACAATCTGTTTATGTATTATAGCCCACAGAAACATACCACAGGATAAAAGCACTTTAATATACAGTATATCTCAGTAAAATATTGTAATATAAAATAACACTAGATGGGGCCACAAGATCAGTTTGTTCCATTGCAACTTTCATCACTGTGCATCCTCTTTACAGTGGGCTTGAGACAAACTACTGCCTTGTAACTGTTTAAAAAAAAAAGTTTAGCTTAGTGAGACACACTTTTTTTTCAGAATCCTGTAAGAAAATCTGAGTGAAGGAAGAGTCATTAACACACAGCATGTCAGTGTTCACACTGAGACATCAGTTTAACAATAGTTTCTGAAAAGATGTCCTGCAGGTGCTCAGTCTTTATCAGTGATAAAGACTTTAACAATCATTATAGTGGTACAAGAACGATGACACACACTTGAACAGGAACATAATGTACATACACACACACACACACACAAATCACAGGCTGAGTCCTTTGATATTTTGCTCTTTTGAAGACAGATCATTTGTAGTCCCTTTGGAGTGACATTTACTGAGTCTCTACATCTTTTTTCCTTCATAATTGACTAATACATGACTTCAGAATAGGTGGAATAAGCCACAGTGATATGTATTTAATTCTCTGGGCTACATGGGTTCACACTGGCCTGAGTGCTCTTTAATGTGTTCTGAATAGTTTATGTATAAATAACATAATCAGATCACATTTTAAAAACATGTGACAGTACAGAAAAGTCCCTAACACCTGGTTTTGTGTGATTACATAGGGCATTGAATCTCAAACTCAGGATCCCAACAAGGGCTGCAAGATAAAAGAGTGCAATCCAGCATCCGAAATCTTTGCTTTTCTGTAAAAAAAACCTTTGTTCATTCAAGATCCAGACTGTGGAGCATTATAAAGCTGATTAAAATGGGGTCTAAAGGTCTGAGAGCACATCTAAAATATGTGGATCAAGGACATCTGTCTGTGAAAAATGTTCTTCAGTTGATTTCTTACCTAGACGTTGTGCAAAATCAGAAATATTTCTTCCTCATTTTACATAATTACTTCGTCTGATTCTGGGTTTCCAGGTTTACATGAAATATCACATATTTTCAATGTATTCTCCCTATATATAGATCAGAGTGGTAGGTGAGAGTCTGGTCCATAGTTCGTACAGCACAGCAAAGGTTAAAGTGTTGACTGCAATAGGCTGTGACTATTAGTCAGGACAAATTTTGCAGGCTACAGGGCACAATATGCATCCTAGCATGTGAGCGACCAGGTTACAGATAAATATTTGTCGTATCATGATCCATAGTGAATTTAATGTAGGATAACCAACTGATGGCACATGACAGTGAATGTCTCACGAGATGTCAGCAGAGATGTGACTGCATCATCATCATCAGCCTATGTGATGCATTATTGACATGGTTGGCAAGGGTTGATTAATCAGTGATTCACCAGCTGTCATGGAACCTATGTTTGAGGGTCAGAAAGGAGACATTATAGAGGCAGAGATATTAGGACTTTATATTAACGGAAACTAAGTTGTTGGACAAGCCAGTCAGTCAGAACTGATAAAGTCTTGGATAATGGAAGATGGAACCAGATAAACGTGTCACTAAACTCTTTGACTTCTAAGAAATATTCGGACGTCATGTCCTGAACTATGATTTGTTAGTAAAAACTACATTACCCACGATCCTAATCAGCAGATTGGAGATAGAAGTGGCATAAATTATTTTCTTTTTATATTCAGAATCCATCTTCGCTTCACTTTTTGCTGAAGGAACAAGTTTGGTGTTGGAGAAGAACGTGGCACCTATTTCTCCTGCAGATCTGAATTCTTTAGAAAATATTAGTTTTACTTACATTACACTTTGGTTGAAATAGAATTCTTACAATATATGGGAGACTTTCTTTACATGATATCAGTAAACTGCACACTTGCTAAACTGTTGTATGACAAATAACTTCCATTTACTTCAAATTGCCACAATCAATCACAATTTGGTTTTGTTTTCATTTGATTTATTTCATTCACAGCTTTCAAGGTGAAATTTATGGAGTAGAAATAAATAGTGGCGAAACTTAGAGGATCACCGAAAATACTACCGTGTTAAATGCTACTTTCTGCTTATCCCGTCAGGGTTCACCACAGGAGGTCATCTGACCACATTCATTTGACACAAGCCTTCACAGTTCACATCAGATGCACTTCATGACATAATCTTCCCCAGGTTGCCGGGCTTTGGACCAACCCTCAGAGTTCACTGGCTTGTGCAACCTTAGCAGCTGGGGTTTAGGACAGCTAGGGGGTTCAGTGTCTTGTCCAGGGACACCTTGACATATGGCCAGGAGGAGTCGAGCCTTTGACCTCAGTGGCAATGGTAATTTAGAGCAATTGGAGGAATATGTTTTTAAAAATATCTTGACCAAGGGTTTTGAAATGAAGATATATACAAAATATATCACCCAGTGGAGCTGCGTGTCTGGCTGAGTTTTCAACAACAACTTTTTATGGAATTGGGGTAGTACAATTAATTTAAGAAATGACCAGAGCTATCCTTTAAAGTCAGTACAATCATTAAACTAATTTGGAGTCACCCTCTGGGCACTGCCATCCTTTGCACTGTGCTGCTGGTGTGGCTGCAAATGAAGCTCAATCCAGTTTAATCTAAATGTACTTTGACGTTTAGCTGAGCAAGAGAAGCATCAACAAATGCTGACTTTTATGCTTTTTTACTGGAAATCTTTTGGAATGTTTATAAAAAGGACAAAGGCAAAACTTTCTGGGGTTGCTACTGCAGTTTTGGCTTCATTATTTCCTGTGTGGAGCACATTTCCCACCAGCCTGAACACCAGACTCCAAAGTCTCACTCATCAACTCTCCTGCGACTCAATTAGTGGGGATGATGTTTTAATCACTCTTCCAGTCGGTGGGTTCACTTTTACAGAAAACATGTCGAAGCTCCAGATTTTGAATTTAAAACAAACTGATCAACACATTCAGTCAGCCAGCTGGGTGTTAAAAGAGCGAAAATATTTAGGAAATGTGTATCCCCTATGTATGGTGACTAGACAGGAACACGGCAATAATATATTAATGGAATTTACATCAAACCTGCTCCACTTTCACTTACTTGCTAAAGTAGATCAACGTTGATGTCTTTTTCTGTCTCTATTAAAATAAAGGATGTTTGCTTTCAAAGCTGGTTGAACCCAAGTGAAAAATGTCAATAATGTGCTAATCATTCTGTATATCATGAAAAAATTCTTTCTAGCATTTATCAAAGAACCTCTTTTGGCTCTCATATGGCTCATCACTTAGTATCACTCGGAGCCTTCTATTTCAGCCTAAATGAGCAATTATGAATGTTTTTTCTGTCGGTATGCAGGTTTTTATTCATATATTATCTTTATGCATTTTTCCATTACAAAAAAATACACATTTACTATTTAACATTTTAATCAAACCTTTAAATGAACAATTGAACACAGAACCACAGCAAACAAATCAAATAAATAAAGACAAAAGTCATCTCTTCTCAATCGCCACAAAGCATCGGCTCGTTCACGAACAACACATCACTATTATAAACAATCTAAACTTTTTCTTGCTATAAACTTTTATTTTGAGGGCTGTTAAACACAACACTTTGTTGACTTTCAGATCCTCTAAAATGTGACACACCAAGTCAACGGTAACATAGTCCAGTGTGCATAGTCCGTGAGCAAGTCTGTCAGACTAGTTTTTGCAGTAGTCAGATGGCCATTAGTGGCTTTTCAGGTGATTCAGCTTTGAATTACTCTTCTTCTACAGCCTTTTGTTTTTAAATGATAAATACAGATTACCACCACCTGGTGGTATACATATTAGTTTTTTTTCTAATGCCACTTTTTGGCCCAGATGAAGGCGTAGGCAATGGAACAGCTGAAAAAAAACATTATTCAATACCCAGCATGAACAATGGACACACAAGCAGTCAAAAGATGTTTAAATTCTCTTATTAGTATTCAGTGTGTAAACTACATGTGGCTCAACGTGTTGACCTCAATTTCACATATTCCCTAGTGAACATTTAGCACACACACTCAAATAAACACACACAGATACGCAAGACTTCCTGGCTCCTGGTGCCCGGAGAGATTACAGAGGTTTACATCCTGCTCCTTTGCTATCACAACCATTTACAAGTAAATATCTCAGGTACACACAGACTTTAGCACACAAACACAAACACATAGCTGGCGGGTCAGCATCCACACACAAATTGCTGTGTGTGTGTTTTGGTGAAACCCAGGAGGGTTCCAGTCAGCCGAGTGTTCATCCAAAGAGATCCTGATATGTTTGCAGGGAAATAAAGTCCCAGCAGGAAACCTTTCCAGTCTTCTCTCCTTGCTCACTTGTTCCTGTCTTTCTGTCTCTTTTCCTTTCATTCTCTTACTCTGTTTCTCACTCTAATTGACTTGTGATGCATTTTTAATGCTCAGCCACCAAAACCACAGTCTGCCTGACACTTTGTGTTCGTTGGTGTGCGTTTGTGTATCCTCTGTATGCGTCCGACAAACTCTGTGTGTGAAATGAGTGTGTTTGTGTGCTTTTCTTTAAACATGTTTTTGTGTGTAATCATGTGACAGGAAGTCAAATCGTGGTCATCTGTTTTTTCTTTATGCCATTATTCCAGGCGTCATATTATTATGCATTTTATGGTTTGATGAAACATACAGTATATACTAGTGTGAAGCTGGGGATATTTAACAGGAGCGCTGATTCACCATATTGGTGACTATAGTGCATCTCATGCCAAAAACACCCATATCACCAACACCAAATCTCTTTATAAGTTAAATAAAATACTGGATGAAATCACAGACAAAGAACAAACATGCACAATGCAGGGAAGGTGATGTGTGACCATTTTAGTATCTCTAGGGAAATCATTAAGAAACCTAAAAGAAATGTTCAGAAGACAGGTTACAATTATATTTCTAGAGATTTTCTGTGGGCCGTCATGACAGCATGTGCTTTTCCTGATCCGATTATTTACATGACTAAATGTCTGTATGTTAAATTGAAATTGCAGGTTAAAGTTAATGAGGTTTTAACAGAGGGCTTTGAGGGCTGCCCCCTGAGCACGGCTCTGTACAAATTGGCCATCAACCTTTTTAATTCACAGGATTAATGGTGACGATCACATTTCTGGCACGTGTTGTGCTGGAGTAGTGCCCCTCGCTTACGCCAATGTGTTACGATAAAAAAACCAGACAGATTTTATGTAATCATTTCAATTTATATGGAAAGTCCCCAGGTGCAAAATGTAACCATAATGAAACAGGGGGAGTTTGGATTGGAGCAGAGTCAAAGTTCTGAATATTGTTATTTGTAATAAAGAATGTGGTGAAAGAAACTGGGAAAATAAATAACTCAAAGGAGAAGTTAAGTAAGAGAGGACAAGAAAATAATGTATTAGCAGCCATCTCCCATGGCTGACTTGTCACCATGGGAGATGGCTGCTGAGGTGAAGAGGAAAAGCGCAACATGGTCCACGATATAAATTAACAACATTTACACATCTCCTGGAACATGAGTATGAATTAAAAAAATGTAATAGATGATTCTAAAATCCGGTGGTTTAATCACTTTTTACCAGTGGTGTGCGATATCACAAGCTTTGGTATCGAATCAATACCAAGTAAATATGGGGCCAGTATTGCTGAAACTGATACCGATCCGATACTTCTTCCTTATAAGGGGAGCCTGCCTGAAAATGCACCACTAAAAAAATCCTGCTGGAAAATCTCATAAAAGAGATAGAAAGAGATAAAAATTACTGTAAAAACACAAACAAACTCACAAAAACAAACAAACAAAAACACCAGTGTTGAATTAACATCCAGATCCACAACAGTTGTCTTGAACCAAGGCTTAAGTAAAATCCCTCTCATATTAAATCACTTTAAACACGACCAAACCCACAAAAAAAAAAACACCACCAGTGTTACATTTAGTGAATATAGCTCCAGCATATTTCTCTTGAACCTACAGACAATCACAATTGGTGCTACTAATTATTTATTTCTCTA
>JAUYWH010000010.1:1621200-1633166 GCA_034779795.1 Ctenopoma multispine | reverse complement strand
CTACGTTACGTTACAGTATCGTTACTGAACGGACTTTAATGAAGAGTAACTCACACAGGACAGCTTTGAACGTCATTATAAACACAATCAAGACATAAACACCGCATTGTAGTCGTTAAAAACATGATGTTGGCCGTTAATATACCTGAAAATACCGTCAAAACTCCCCGTTACTATACACTCTGCGACAACTTCACAAACTTAACTTCACATAAAAAGTCCGACCACAATATCAGTATTTATCCGTTGCTACGTTATATTTTCATCCACAAACGCCCACTTAAACACAACTTACCGGTCAGCGGCGTAAACACAGTCCGACCGAGAGCAGCCCTCGCCGGCGTGTGACACACACCAGGCACCGGTAAGAATGTCACAGTAAATTAGTTTGTGAACTTTATCACACCAGGTGAAGCATTTATCATCACATACTCACTAAAAAGCGTGTTTCCCAGTTCATCTTTAAAGTAAAAACAGAAGAAGTTATATTCCAGATAACGAATTGAAATGGAAATCCCGACAGCTGTCCTTAAAAGTGTGTTGATTTTAATAGTCCAAAAACATGAAAAGTTTGCCTTCCTATGCTCCTCCCGTCCGCGCCGCCATCTTGTGATAGTCCAGAAATGTAAAACACATTTGCGCGCTCATGTGCCTCATATGAGTGTGTGCGTAGGCACGCACTCTCATGCGCGCGCGTGTGAATCAGATGAAAGTGTGCGGAGGCACGCACACATTTTTTTAAAAGAAGGGCGAAAAATCCACTCAGCCTCGGTCCACAAAAGCAAAACCCACTCATAAAAAATTAGCGTTTGGTGGCGATTTTGAAAACAGCTCATCTCTCATCCAGAGGAGAGCTCACAGACTGAAAATATAAAGGGTCTCTATGCGAGAGAAAACGGAGCAGTGTCGACATTTGGACAGGGTGCTACAAAACCGTAAGTCCTGTAACTATACAAATCATATGGGTGACAGAGGACGCATTTTCCTACTGTTTTATGTAGAAATTGTTTAAGAAGGATGAAAATTGACTTAATAAGAAGACAAAAGAAGCAAAGAGAAATGGATTCAGGTTGAAACGAAAACTGTACAGCGGCGTGACGTCACCCCGCTCTGAGGGAATGAAAGTTCCCCCGCACACACCTACGGAGAAGTTAAGAAGATTTTAACAGCTTTTAAAAGAATTGCCATAACTCGAAAACTATACAAGATATAAAAATACTGTTTTACACGGTCAAAGTTGAAAGTGTCTAGACTCATTTAAAATTTTAATGACATTTTTAGGACAAAGTATGACCACACAGCATGATGATGAATGGAGGGAGTAACTGTCAAAAGGGGCATTTTTTGGCCAAAGAATAGAAAAAGTTGAATAAAATTTAAAATATGCAAGATATTAACAAGAAAAGCACACATCCCGGGACCGAGCCAGTTGATTTGATGCATCATTTGTCTGGCTGCACCCTTCCGTTTGAGCTGCATTAATGGCGATGGCAAGTTCAGAGGTGGTGAATAATAGATGCCTTGCATTGTTTCGCACTGCAGGCACCAATAAAAGAAAGAGATGACCTCTGTTACTGATATCCCACTGTTTTACATGAATGTCCCTTAGTGAGGTATGTCTCTCCCCGATATTGGGTTTTAAAATACATACAGTACGATACAGTACGTCACTTTCTTGGCATCATTTAATGGGAGCTTTAAAACTTTGCCTACGTCAGAGTCTGTGTGATTTACAATGACAATGACAACAGTTCAGATGCTGTTTTCTCCAATTATAATCAGGTATAAGTAAGTATGAGCTTTATCCTGATTTTCTTAACTTTTAAGAAACTTAATAAAACTCTTAATTTAAGCCTTTAGACAGATGAAATATAATATAGGAACAGCAAATGTGTCTTACCAATCTGAAACAGATCAAAGCACTCCAACAAAGATTCCAACAAGTCACACACACATAAACACCTTCACAGCTGCATCTCCCAACATCTTAAATTAATTTGGAGAAACAAGCAGTGGTAGCTGCAGGGAAATAACGGCAGGATAAAGGATATATCTTAATGCCCACACTGTGGGACATCTTCACATCTTCTGCACCGCTGAACCAAATCTTAAATGAATTACTGTCATTCTATTATAATATAGTCAGTTATATTTATTTTGAGATTTAATACAAGATTGTTGTAGAAGCAGTGACTTTGTTCAGACTTGTTCAGATACTATGTATAAGTATGGTAGGTCTGATGTTGTATTCATTGATGTTTTTCCCAGTTGAGAAAGGTCATCTTAATCACTACTTAGACTTCTTGTTTCATTTACCTTTCCAACATTGTCGAATTTATGCTGAAAGCTTATTACAGATGTGTTTTCAGGAAACAATGCTGCTTTGGTTTGTATAATGTAAACACTGAAAGTATTGTAAAATAAAGTAATGTAAAGTAGAGCTAAACATCATAGGTAAAATTGATCAATAAATAGGTTTGGTACATCTCAACAACTTGAGATAGAAAGAAGTAAATTAAAAAATAAATACATAAATATGTGGAATATAGTGGAATATATAACCCTTGACCTACTAACCCAGGGGGCGGGTAACTTTCAGCATTAAAACAACCATTTGGGCCTGTTTCCCACCAAAACCCAAAACTTATTTTTTAATGCAGTTTAGTTGTATATGAACGTAATTTTTAGGAGACTAAGGACAGTATATCTGAAACATAGCGCTATTTGCTCAATATCACTTACATCTTTTGATTCATCACAGGTGACTGAGTATGCTGAAGCCAAATTAATTATTCGTCAGCAGTAAAAGCAAATTAATCCATGAATCATTATATATTTTAATTTTAAACTTCTCTTTTTTTGGATTTATCCATGGTTAGCTTACTGATCAAGATCTCCTCAATCTACAAAATAATAGCCATTATATTTATAAAACTAATTAAACAGAAATTAATTATATATATAGGCCTCCCATGTATAAGCTTATCTTGCAGTTAAACTGTGTTTGAATAATTGAATAACTATATACATACAGCTCTTCAAACAGAACAGCGGGAGTCTTTGCATATTCAGCATTGTGCCTTTGTGGTTTAGAAAAATTCAGCAAGCACCCCAGCAGGGAGCCAAGCTGGAAGGCAGTGAAGTCTGGTGTTGGGATGTTTTCCTTTTTAACATTTGATTATCCTACTGTGATGTTACGGTGCTGGCTGTATATGTGTGATTTATTTGTTTTCTAGTTTTGTTGGTGGTGCCTGTTTTTTGGTTTGAGAGTGAGTGCTCATTATATGTGTGGAGCTACATATGAGAATGTAGGTCACCCTGTCTGATTAGCAGTGTGAGGAGGAGGCCACTCGCCATGGGTCCCAAGTTAAGTGCTTCACCTCTAAACTGCTGGATCCCATCAGCCCAGTTGGCAGGTCTGGTACTGTCCTCTGAACTCTGTTGTGTATGTGTTTGTTGAATCAGCCTCATCGTCCTGAAAATGAAACATAGATGATGGCAGCCTAGCTTTTCTGACAAGCAGTCTGTGCTTTCTATTAAGAATGTGTTGATTTTTTATTTGATCTTTGTATCCACCCTGACGGTCATTCACATCTTTAAATTATTTGATTAAGATTCCTGCAGGTCTGTTTTAGTCTATCTCAGAGCAAATACCCTCTCAGATCTCCAGTTTTCAATACCCTTTAGAGGACAAAAGGACTGGGTTTAGTCTACTTTTTAGTTAGTGTACTTCATCTCAGAGAACGTCTCACATTTACCAGTCATAGACTTACTAAGAAATGCCGTAATGTTTTTTTCTAGCAATCCTTCTCACATAAAAATTATATATTTGTTCGTCTTCTATAATTTTCTTACTGTCAACAAACTCTATGAAAACTCCAACAATGGACAACATCATTGTGTGTGTGTATCCTCACAGGCTGACAAAGATTTTTCGTCTGTGCAACAGAGCTCTACTATTGTCCAAATGTACAAAACAGAGGTAAAGAACACTGCATTCAAACAAAGTCAAAAAGGGGGAGTTGGGGTTCACACAAAAATAGAGGCTCAGCACAACCAAATCAATTTTTCTTTTTTATTCACAAACAGTACACGGGGAAAATGTTTTAAGTATGTCCTCGCTTCAACTTCATGACCATTCCTCCGGTATTTCACCAGTAATGAAAGTCAATCTACTAATTTTGGACAGGTGTATAAATGGATCCTAACAACATATAAATCATAAGTGATCATAAAAAAACTACACAGACACACACACAAATATTATTAATGTGAATCCAGTGGACAGTTCCAAAACCCCAATCTCCATCCTGTATAGTCTCCAAGACAATTCTTGTTGATGAATAAACCTCTGTAGTTCACTATAAAGAGAATAAATTATGTCAATGTCAGGTCACAGAGTAAATAATTGTTGAATTGTACAAGTTTGAGATGAGTTCATTTCACAAAAACATCTGTGTATTTCCATCTTATTCTTTTGGCTCTGCAAACCCAGCGCTTTGCCCAAAACTAATAAAATCACATGAGTGAGCCCTATGAGCATGAACACAAACACTGTAGTTTACTTTGACTCAGTCTCACATGTGCCGTCTTGGTGCTACACATACTCACCACTGGTGGTTTGGTGTCTTGTTAAGGCACTTGACCGCAAGAGTCCACCAGATTTATCCTTTAATGGATGCCATGCCTGAAAATCACTTGAGAGAGCAGGTGTGAACCCCTAGTGGATACACACAACCTCCCCGTCAGGATTAACGAACCTCACCACTGCAGGAAAGCAGCGTTAAAAATGTTTTACAGGAACCATGTGATGGAAAAATGTGCTGTGGCAACCTGGTTTGAACTGTAAGTATTCATGTGTGTGGAGCTAATGTGCCAAATGAGGAGAAAAGAGTGAAAATGGGCTGTTAATAATTCATATGGAGATGCGGGAAGTGAGTGTATGTATCTACTGCCTCCTGCCTGAGTGTTGCACTTAATTAATTTTTCATCATTGTAAAATATTGTGTTGTTGTGTGTGTTTTTGTCAATTTGTTGTATCTAGGTAACATATGTTTTAGTCCAGAGCTGGTCTACACTGTGCACCACATTTAAGACTTCTGTGATGTTGAAAAAAGACAATGAATTTACATGAACTGGCACACATGGGTATATGTGGCATAAAATCGCATCATCTGGCATGCAACACACTGAATCTGAATTTCTAATTGAATTTCTTACCCCACTGGTCCATTGGATCATTTTTTTTTGGCTACGTCTTTGCTGAGACGCCTCATTTCAGTCAGAACAAAGCCTCATACTGGAGCTAAAATGTAATGGTGAAAAGTAATATACGTGTAGTAGCTAAGAGAGTTGTGTTATCTTTTTCTTTTCTATTCTTCCTATTCATGCTTGTGGTTTCTTCATGGCTGTCAGTTCACATTAATTTTGAATATCCCTCATTATGCTCATCCATAAAGCTAATCAGAATGGAGCATATGAATAAGTAGTGTTGGTAATATATGCCAAGTGGCAACAGATTTCAGAGAACATATGGAAATATATGTGTATTATATAATATATATTCCTACCATCTAAAATCCCCTCTTATCATATGCATTCACATATGGTAAATGATTTCTATAGCTTCAGAGAAACATAGATTAAATTTTAAATGGACACAATGGCCATTCAATAATGGCCCATTAATAATAGTTTATCACTTATTATAGAAATGTTTGCTTTTTCTTAAGTCACTCTATGTGTTTTGGGACTTTCTCATATGATATAATCTAAAAATTACGTCAGAATATATAATACAAACTATGAAAACAGTGTTTGGAAAATAAGACTTTAGACTGTGGCTGCATTGGGGCTGGTTCTTTGTATTTTAAGTCTTTGACGAATTATCGGAGCTGCCAAACAAGTCAAGAAAATGGGAGCTGAGCAGCTCACATAGTATCCTGCTCAGAATGTTTACTGGCAACAACAAATTAAACTAGTGAAGTTTTGAAGATTGTGAGTGCTAATTATGAAAGCTCATTAACTTCCTACTGGAGAGTCAATTAGCCACCATGGGTCTTACTGCATTATACCTCCTAACAAGTGTGAATTATGTACGTTATCACAAAGAGTGTACAGTATGTGGTTACCTAGGATGCAAGCATGATAAGAGTTTATATTGTATACACTGTATTAACTTGGGGTAGAATAATATTTTTAACCTCTAATTAGCTTTTTAATGGAATTAGTATAAAGGTTAATGTTGAAAAGTAATTTTAAAAAATTTAAATAGTACAATAGGAACTAAATGATGAGAAAAGAACTGAAAAATTGTCCAGAAAAGATTTTTTAAGGAATATCTTAAGTACTCAAATTCATATGCATTTCATGTAGGAAATTAAGCATGTGCTGCATTAGTCATGTAACAATTGTCTAGAAAGCAATAACAGCTTTTGAATAAGTGGTGAGCAAAGACGTGTATCAGTGTGTGATTGTCACTGTTGTATTCTTCAGGGTTTCAATTAGAAGAAGAGTGAATCTCTGCCAAGCTGAGAACCGCCTATTCACAAGCACAATTCACAATGCAGCTTTAAGGTGACACACTGAGAATCATACAACCAGGGCAACACTGTTTTATATCAAAAAATGTCCTAAATGTCTCTTTCCTGCTCCTTAAAAAGGCCATGATCCATGAAGGCCAACAAGCGAACTGTGAGATTTCTAATTGGCCAGGGAAACGTCTGTGTCCAGTCATCTTTGTATGGCCTTTGAAAGTCTGAAGATTGTTTCTGCCTCAGGGAGGTAATTAGTTCCACCACGGGACCAGAGGGTCAGCATCTATATTATGATAAATTAACGTGTGACACTGATAACGATGTGTCAGTATGTGTGAGATTAACTGTGGTGTATAATTAAGCTTTTTGCTGTGACATAAGGTCACCTTATTAAAAATTAACTGCTGCTGTGACACTTAATTTATGTGTTTTATACAGCATAGTAAAATTCATTAGTGATGTAATTCTGCAGTTGTATTAGTTACAGAGCTGTGAAGTGGGAGGATGGGAAGTAAAAACCCAAATAATTTCTCCCGTAGGCACATAGTTGCTGCCATAGCTTGGATGCATGAAGGCATGAAAATCAACTGGTTGAATCATTGGAACAGAAGAGACATGGCTACATGAAATAAATATCTGGAACAAGTCGGGAAAAGTTAATTACAGCTCCCCAGGTTCAGCAAGAAAAAAAAACAATTGCAGAGTTTAAAATGATGTTGAAAGCCAAGGACTACTTTGTTGAGAAACCCGACAATGTAAATTTGAGTTAGTTTTTGAATTTTGAATGAATTCTACAGCAGCGTATTGCTGCCACTAAGAAAAACAAAACAAACAAACTTTATCTTGTTATAACATGATAAGTTAATAATTCATTATACTTTTTTACAAGATAGTTTTACGTTATTATGAGATACTTTTATGTTATAACTTGATGCTGTAGTTTTAAGTTATAACGAGGTACTGTAGTTTTATGTTACGAGATTTGTACAGTGAGTGTACAATGTACAGCCAATAGAAAACTTAGAAGTTAATGGTTTATACAGCTTTATTAAGTTATCAAGTGATTTGATCCCATAAATACAAACAGAAAGAAGAAATATGTGCACAACTGCGTCTAACAGTCAGTTTCTCAGTTCTTTCTCTCTATCACTGTACAAATCGCTTAATAATGTAACACTACAGTATCCCGTTATAACATGAAATGCATGTCGTAAAAATGTGAAACTATCTTGTAAAAACATTAAATGTATTACGTTATAATGAGAAACGTATCACATTATAACGTAACGAGATACTGAGTTTTTTCTCTTTTCTTGGTAGCAGCAATATGCTGCCATAGAATTTAGCAACTACAGTGTCACTTTTTGTTCATGTATTCAAAAAGTCAATTAATATGTCCTTGTTCTGTTCTGTTATGATTCTGCAATTTCCCATATGATTTCTGCAATTTTAATCCAAAATTCATGGTCAACAAGGGGTCGAGTGAATGCACAAGTAGGCACCAGTCATGATAATTCTAACCTACCGCAAGCTACCTGAATTTATTGATATGAATACATATAGGCCACAGCTACTCATTTTCCAAGCCTGAGCCAGGACTGATGAGTCACGTAGTATTTAACAAAGACTATCGTCAGAACGTGATTTCTCAAAAGTAAGTAAAATGGGTAGCCATGAAATAGACCTGTCAAACATTACATTAGCAGGAGTCTCATTCAAGTAAAAGAAACATATGAAGTGGGAATACAGATAGGGGAAAACACTGTTCCTGAACAAGTGTATCATCACAAAAAACCAAACAGGAAAAGCTGTTAAGATAATGAATGGATATTTCTGCTTTTCCCAAATATCACAGTGTGGGTGGTACTGTGGCAAAGCCCATTTTTAATTTTCTGTTGCTATAATTCCTTAAGCTGGCACATCTTCCTTAATTTTTTTTATCTCCATGATGTTTATCACTTCTAATGCTCAGGCCCTGGAGTTTGTTTTGCTCTGAAACTAAAAAAACCTTTTGTTTGGAAATACTGGCCAATATTAAATCCATCCAGAAAGTCTGATGACGTGATGGATTTTTTTCCCCTTTTAGGGGATTCTATTCATTTCAAATTCTGCTTTGTGTAAATGTAGAAATCTTCCAAGCTCTCTTCTGTTTGTTTAAACAATTAACCCCCACAAATAAATCACCACCTACATATGTACAAGAAGGGGTTTGTCACAGTTTTACAGCTGCAGGACACAAATGCTAAATGTAGAAACAGACACTTAAATAAAAAGTCTTTAATGAAAGAAGTAAACAGAAAGTATCCAACAAAAGTAAGTGTTCACACAAGTCTTCTTGAGTCCAGTAATAGGGCTGACATGCATTAAGTGGTTAATCGAATACTTTACCTCCAAATGTTTTACTCTGCTTTACAGCCAACATCCTATAAATTACAACTAACGGTGTAGCAGTCTCCTTGTTGACCTCATGCCCTTCATCTTACCCTTGCTCGTAACCTGACATAGCAGAACTCCACCACACTTTACTTGACCTCTGTAAAGTGTGGTGAAGCTCACTGAAAAGGTGTCAACCCGGATACCTCAACACTATCTAGAGTCTGCAGAATATCAGGACAACACAACAACCCAATGGAGAGGTTTTGTTTTTTTTACCTTAGAGACTTAACCAGAGACCAGAATCAGGCGTCATTTCCCCATCTGACGATGCTTCCAGTTGAAGCCAGCCATGAGTTTGGTCTAAATTGAAATAGCTTGAATGCCAGACCACAGTACAGGGTGTTTAATTTTAAAGAGAAGGTGGATGAAAGTTGTTCCTTTACAGATAACAAGGAAGAGTCTGAATGAGAAGATGAGAAAAGTGTAAATGTCTTAATTTCAGGGGTGGAAACATCAGCGTCTGAGACAGAACAATGAATCACATCAGATGGTGGAGAGACTCTGACAAAGATAAATGCCAGATGAAACAAAAGATGATTACAGATCTTTGACAAATGCCTAATAGAAAAATAAGAAAGGGGGTGGAGATAGAGGACAGGTGAAATATAAAGTTAAAAAAAAGACCAAGTACTATTAATCTAAATTAATAAATATAAAAAAGTCAAACAATGCTTTGAGAGTAGTGAGTAATGAGCAGCACAGACAAAGCACACCAGCTACACAGCTGAATAGCAAGTGTGAAGTAAAGATTAATTCATTTGTTAACACTGATTATCATAAAGTGCTCTCGGCATCGTCTCTGTGGGGCCCTGAGTTTATTTTAACTTCAAACTCCAGTTTTTTCACCATGAAAGAAAAGTGTCTGGAAAAATCTGAAGAGACAACAGAGAGAAGGAAACCGCAGAGAGACAAATTAGTTAAAGGTTTCGGGACAGAAGGACAAAAGAAATGAGTGATGTAAGAGTTTGGGGTCATTTTGAGAGGAACTGAAAGAAAGAGAGAGAAGCTGGTGTAATTCTCCATTCTCTTCCTCTTCATGGTCATTTTGTTCACCCTATCATCTATTCATCCATACTGTGTGTAATGTTAATGTATCATGTCTGTCCAGTCTGTCATCTTCTTTCTGTACCTCAGTCTTTCCATTTGTCTTTGTTCTGAGTCATTCGTCTATAACTTTCTTTTGTTGTTAATTTGATGTTAATCACCATCCTTTTATCTTTTTTTATCCATTCATCACCTAATTTATTTTAACTTAATTTGTTACTCATTCATGCCTCTGCCCATTTGTCATCTTTCCATCCATCCTGCATCCTTTCCTTCATCCCCCGTTGTTATATTCATCTCTAGTGCTTACAGCCATTTAGCCAGCGAGCTCAGTCTGACTGTGCAGGTCAGACAAACATGTGGTGTTAAGGCTGGGGTACACCAAGATGCCAGCTGGTGAGCAACCCTTGGGCTAGTTTTTGCAATTTGTCTGCAACAGTGGCTCTAGTCAGGTCCCCCGATGGAGACCACTCTGATTGGCTGTTCAGCTTGGTGAATCACTGCATGAAAGGAGATAAGGGACTCCAGTGTCTTTTTCTGATCATCTAACTTCTTATCAGACTGATTAGAAGAAGCTATAAATGATCTGTGGTGAATGAGAGTTGTGTGAAATTAGTGAATAAATGCTGTGATGTTTTGCTTTGTTTACAGTTTTTATGTCTGCAGTTTTCTTCTGCTTTTCTTTTTTTAATGTCAAACTATTGCCTCCAGTGACACTTTTGGGCTCAGACAAAGGCGACGTGTGACGATGCAGAATTGGTCTCGGTTGCTTCTAGTTCTTTGATGTCAGCATGGTGTGTCACAGCCCCCACACCGTATCTGCCCAGCTTAAGTGGACACAGTTTGCACACAGCAGAGCAGTGTTGACGCTGAGCTGTGGCGGCATTATTAACATTACAGCTTTTTCCATCAAAGTTCAGAGCTGGGTGGGGGGTGTTGAACCTTACACAGAAAATGGTTGTCTTGCCATCATAAATGAAAACCTCAATCATCCGTTTTTATTCCAAGGAAAAATAAACTGGACATTTCATCTGTTGGTATCTGTCTCTTTTGTTCTGCTTTGACTTGTTCGCTCTGGCATTTGTTCATTGCTCTGCCTGTTTGACTTTCATTGAATGATAAGTGATCAGTGTTGTTTCTTCTTCTTGTGGGAAACTGTGAATGTGTACTGCGTAACACAACATTTAGTTATTCTAATTCAGGAACAAATACACGCTTTCTATCAACTCCTCATTTGTTTTTACATCAAAACTGTTGTTTCTGATTTCCCCTCTGCTCTCATTCTGCACCATCAACTCAATAAACAGTCAGATGAGCACACTGGCATTTGAGCATCATCTCTGAAACACTCATTCACATTGACAAGCCATTAAGTTCAGGAAATTGATTTGCAGATTGAAATTTTCATTTGGTTCCGAAAAACAACATGAATGCAGAGTTTGCAATGTTTTATTTAATGCAGGATCAATAGGAAAACAGACAAGCAGATGGCCCTGGCTCTGTGTGTGAAGCCTATGCCTCAGCAGAAGCCGTCATGTGCTTCCCAGAATACATTAACACTGGAAAAAAATCCTCGGAGGCCTCTTTAGCTGCTTCATGATATAATAAACATAAATATGCTAATACACATAAGCTGTTTTCACCATCCACGTGGTCTGGATGGTCTAAAGTGGATGGTGTTCTGTTTAATTTTTGGCAGTGATTTTTAAGAAACCTTACTGTGCTTGTGAACAGTCACATCTTTCTTCCTTTTACACTTTTATTCATAGGCAGAGTTTGGGGGATTAGTGGGTGGCAGCCATTAAAATGAATAAAGGAGAAGAACAAGGAAACATCCTGAAGTTACAACACAGCACCTCACAGCATCACGTATTGATGCTGTCAGGGATCCTATTCCCTTTCCTGCCCAGGGCTTTTATTTTGTTAAGCTCCCCGGTTCTCCACACCCTC
>JAUYWH010000010.1:1562672-1610471 GCA_034779795.1 Ctenopoma multispine | reverse complement strand
CATCAATAGCCCACTTAGAAATCCCCTTACTGATAAAAATGCTGATGTGTCAAATACTTATTTCCCCCGCTGTATCTTTGGCATTTCTCTATGTGAATTTCTTTGAATTGGTTAACATATAGGCAGAGAACAATATATTATATCTGTGATAAGTGTTAAGGAGTAGTGAATTACTTGGCAATAAACTAGCAGTTTAACTACATTTTGCTGTATTTTGCTAGTAGTTCAAGTACACTTTTGTATTCATTTGTCTTTTTGTGCACTAGTATGTCATGTCAGTATCAGTCATGTCTATTGAGAAAAACACTATATTTCTGCTTAACTAGATCGCAGCTGGAGCTACCAGATGGTGCCAGCCTTTTGTGTTGAAAATTTAGATAAATGTCACATGCTCTGGACAAGTATGTGTAGTATGTGTTATGATAAATGTGTATTGTAGCCAAGTGTGGTTTATCATTTTGATAACAATACTAGAATAGAAACTACTAGAAGAGTGGTCCTGCAGCTGTGACCCTCCTCACTTCTGACATCAGAGATAAATGTGAGTTCGCTGCACAGTTGATCGACTCAGTCTAGTATTTTTTCAGATTGGTGAAATACAAAGTACAACAGATGACTAGAGTCACCACTTAACCTGACGGCATGTTTTTGGATGGTGGGAAGAAGCTGGAGAACCCGAAGAAACTCAACACAAAAAGGCACCTGGCTGACCTATAAATTTAAACCTGGGTCCTTCTTGCTGTGCACTGATGACATATTTTCTTAAGCTATCATCAGTAAGTCATCTGCATAAACACTAATATTTAGTCTGTTTCTCTGAAAGTTGTGGTATGTTGTGACCAGTATAATTTTGGCAGCTCATAGGTTCTAAGCTTTCTGCAAAGATGCTTAATGACCCTCAGATATCGAAAGACACACACAGAGTAAGAAAGAGCACAGAGGCGTGTTTGTGCTTGAGAATAATACATCTGTTGTTGGACACAGGTAAAGGCCAACAGTTTGTGCTTGGTTACAGTATCTCACATAGTCAATATGTACATAGAATTATACAATATACAACATTACAGCCATGTTACAAACAAGTTTACATTCATGTTTAATAAAGGTCGAGCAGCATCTGTGTCCTAGGTTACAAACCTCATTAGAAGAGTATTATCAGCCTTGAACTGAAGCTGTTCAATTCTTTTCCTTAAATAAATCAAGTGAATAAAGCATGGCACAGTTCATAAAAAGCTTGATGTCATCTGGTTTCCTTCAGTTATTCAGGTTTGGCCCAGTTTGTAAGCTTAATGAAAGTCCAATGAAGTTGTAAGAAAATGTTGCCTTTATTCCATAAGGCTTGTAGACAGGTAGAACATGCAGGTAGACAAAATGGACACACCAATCCAAGTACCACTCGCAACAAGAAACATCAATTCAAAATTCTCTGATCAGCTAACAGGGAGCCGAAGCTTGTCAATTAATTTTAGTTGGAGACCACATCAAAATTAAATCCCATCAATTCAATTCATTCTTTGAATGACAATTATCCTGTTCCCAGAGTAAAGCAGTAATAATACCACATTAGGTCAGTAATGTCATTATTAGCTTGTTACATTCAGAAACCATGTTTAAAAATCATATTCTAAGCTCTGGAGGAAGTAATTTCATGAAGTTGGTTTTGCATCTGGCTTTATGTGTGGACACATTAGACAGTGGACAGGTTATGTGAAAGCACAGCAGTGGACTAAGTTACATTCATGTCATGTAAAGCTTAAGAAATGTCTTAAGACTTAATGATTATGCTTCAGATTTGGCAAAATCTTAGCTAAAGGGGAGTTACACAAAAGTAACTTAAAGAGCAACTACCATAGTTACATACTAAGGTTTGCACCTTTCATGTTTTATGGCAATTTAAAACTTAAAGTTCCTGTGAGTTACCCCAAAATAAGTTATCCCAGTTCCCAATAATGTGTCCATGCACTACGTTGTGGGATAGCTTTGGGGGTTAATGGCAAACCAGATGACACCAAACTGTTTCGTCCTGCTTCCAAGCTTTTTAAAATTCACCTGTGGAAACTTATATTCAGGGATTAACTTGAACCACTGTCACTCAACTAAAGCACATAATGGTATATTACTAAACTCACTTAAAATTTTTTGAGTAGTTTTTCTAGAAAATTGTAATGTTTTGGTGGCTACACTCAGGTTTCACTCTCCCCTTACTTATACCAAAATAAGACAAACTTTTCTTATTGTTATCATCTGTTCGTTCCTCAGAGGAAGACACCAGTTCTGGCTTTTTGAGGAAAGCATTCACAGGGAGGGGGGAGGAGAGAGGAAGCAGACGAGCAGATGAAATGAGGACGGAGATAAACAGCTGGAAAGGCTCAGTGGGATCGAACGAAGGGATTGTGGGATTGCATGTCAGAGCGAGGCAGCGACACAGCTCAGAGAGAGAGAGGATCTGCTGATTGAGAGATTTAATGAGGAAAAGACAAGAGAGGAACAATCGGGCAAAGGCCAGAAAAATCTGCTGGGTTTTCTGTCTGCTCTTACAACACGTGTTAGACTGAAGCGCAGTCAGTTTGTTTAACAGCTGTAATGTTCATTCACATAGTGCGAGGTTGTTACTGAACCTGCTGCGCTTACACAAAACTAATATGTTGACACAGCTCCTGCCAGAGAGAAACTGACAGTGTTAATTACAATTAGGCAATTAAATGAAACGTTCTTTGGTTAAAAATGTGAAGAGCAAATTTAATTTGCTAGAGAACTAATCTAATTTTTGGGTGTGTATGTACATGAAAAGGCAACGATCTGAGAATAAAAAGCCAATCTGTTGGAAGTCTCCTGCAAAACAACTGATGAAGTCATGTTGGTAAGAAACACATCATTAGATCTTCTTTCATCGTGTGAATCATCGCAGACCAGCTACTTTAACCTGTCAGTGTCTACACAGGCTGTCGGGACAAAAACGCACCATTGGTTTGGAAGGAGCATAACATGTTCAAATAACTCTGGGAAGATCAGTCATCCAGGTAAAGTTGTCTAAAGATTGAGTCAAAGCAACTGGACTTTAATGTAGAGACGTTTCATTCTACATCCACAGAACTTTATCAGACGGATAAATTATAGTATATAATCTGATGATAATCAGATTGGTAAAGTTCAGTGGATGCAGAATGAAACGTTTCTACTTTAAAGAAAGAAGTCCAGTGCCACCAGAACATTTCGTTAAACATCATTGAAGGCAAACAAGACAAATGTTATTCTTGGTTTGGTCAGCAAGTGCAGTTCCACCGTGGGACATTTTGGGCAGCTTTTTGAGCTTCTGTTTGGCTCCATAAGTTCCTGAAGTGGAACAAAGGAACTTAAATAAAAGCTTAAATGATGCTGTTTATACTATTTCTTTACACATCTGTACATGCAACAAAAAAAAAAGCAAACATCAAATACAGCTCCTGTACCAGACTGTATGGTTGTGAGTCTGACCAGCTAGATGAATGTGGGAGCTTTTAAAAATGAATCTCTCAGTACTAATCGTGCTTAAAAACGCACAATAGAAAATTAATGTGCGCTTGAAATGAGCTTTATTTCGATGAGAACAAAGTTTAATGACGTCTTTCTTCACATTGTGCTTTCGTGCTGAAGCTTAAAATCAAAGGCTAGCTGAGAGCGTGTGCAGGACCACCCGGCTGAGCGGGCGACTAAATTTAATTTCAGATTCATATCACACGTTTGAAATAACAACTCAGTGCTCGAGTGGTTTTAACAAGCTCATTTCCTGTCACACGACGTCAGCTTGAAATTCAATCTAACTTCTAACCTGCTGCAAACCTGGCAGCTGAAAAAAAAATATGGGCGTGTCTTAGAACATTCGTCTGTCTGCGAGAAGAAAGGGAGATTTTCTCTCTACTAAATTGCAGCCTGTTGGTTTTGAAATCTCCTGCAGGGACAAGCTGCCTTTTTTTGCCTCATTATCCCACTTTCCACCCTTTTACTTCCTCCTGCTGATCCTTATCCATTTTCCCTTCTGTCCCCTACCTTTTTCTTCCTCTGTCATCTTCCAAATAGATTAAAATCACGGTGTCTCCTTTTTAATGCAAATCCTTTGTCTTACTGAACACACTCTGCCTCGCCCCTCCAACTAATCATGTCCGTCCACCTCTGTATTTTCTGTTTCATACTCCTACATCTGGCGTTCTTCGTAGGATAATCCACATGAAACAGACATTTTCATTACATAACTGTGTCTGAGATTTCACAAGGCTTGCATCATGCACCCTGTTCATCTTGTGCTTCGTCTATATATATATATATTTTTTTTTCCATTATTTTAGTTTTTTATTCACTGCACAAAGTCGTTTTGCACAGTTCCCAGTGACCTCTGACTTCGTATACGATGAAGAGCAGGATCAACTCATATCCTTGATCCTTCTGGATCCTGGCAGATAAGGATGCTGCTGCAACCACAGCCCCGTTATAAGCCACTCTGGGATAAATATACAAGTTAAATGCCTCACATGTGGAATGAGGATGGAGTAAAGCCCTATTTTGACGACATTTGCATTTAAGTTTTTTCGCCATTGTTGAGAAAGCAAATCAAACAAAGTTTCTCATCAAATGTCAACTGAATATCGAAGCCATTACTTTTTAGGTGAGGCAACTTTCAAAACACTCTTTCAGTGTCACAAAGCAGTTTTTCCACCTGAACAAATCCCTTCAAAAACCGTCCTTCAAGAGTCATGATGAGGTCACATCCTCAGAGCAACAGCGCTTCGATTGGCCGAGAAGGCCTCGAGTCATTCTTCAGCTTGTCTCCTGTCACTCGTCTTCTTCTAATCCCTTCTCGTCTATGCCGCCTCTATTTTTGGGCTTCCAAAAACTCTTTAATCTAATCCCCCTGTCAGCTTCCTCTCACTGCATTGTTGCTATTTGCTGTCACATTTTTTTTCTCGCCTCTGCCTCTGTCTCCATGTATAATCTTGTTTTCTTGTAAGGTCTATTGTTTTCAGGGGAACACAAGATCTCACAATTATTTTCTTTTCCTTGCTGCCTCTTTAGTCTTTCCATCATTGTTTTGTCATCTTCCTCTCCCTCTCCTCCATCCTCACCTATTTCACCTCCCTCCGGCTCTCAAACGTCAGTGGCATTGAGGTGGGTCGACACCACATCCTGGGTTTCAAGCACGATCTTCTTTGCCCTCCCTCCTCCTACCCCGGCAGGGTGAATACAGTCCAGCCGCCCACCCCTGCCCCTCTCTCCTCCCCTGCGACATTTGAAAACAGCAAGGAAGGCAGCGCGGTAGTTGCGATTCATCCAGCCATAAAGCAGCGGGTTGGCGAAGGTGGAGCACATAGCGACCACATGGAAGATTGTGTAGAGCAGGCGGAAGTCACGCATGTCCAACACCGTGCTGTCAATGTCAGTGGCTAGCTGGAAGGCGTGGAAGGGCAGCCAGCTGACAGCAAACACCACCACCATGGTCACCAGCATTTTGGTGGTCTTACGACGCCGCCGGTGGCGCTCGGAGCCAGCGCTAATGTTGCCGACACTCTCTGCGGGGCTTACATGGCCGCGCAGTTTGGACCAGATGCGGGCGTAGGCAAAAGAGATGATGGACAATGGCAGGAAGTACTGCAGGATCAACATGGAGATGCTGTAGATGGTGCCATCTGTGCTTTTACCAGGCCACTTCTCCGTACAAACCTTTGACAAAGAGGAAACTAGTTTAGTTTAGAATATTTTAATGGATAAAATAAAATAAAAATAAAGTACATTACTTTTATTACTTTTAGTTTATTCTAGATCATAAATTTTATTTCTTTATGACTATATTTATTTTAATCAGTGTTTCGTAAGAAGACTTAATGACATGAGTTTGTGTAATTAGCCCCTCTGTGTACTGCACACATTAGTGTCACAGGGTAAACTCTCTGGATATCCCAGAAAGCAGTACACGCCGGCTATTTCTAATCACAGTCATTTTTACAATACTGACCTAAATCGCTTTACCAAGCACATTTGGAAAATAGTGTTTATATATGTGGAGCGTTTAGGAAATCATAAGGAGATGTGTATGAGTATTTGGGAAATAACATAGGCGAGATGTTGTAAAAATTATTCTACAAGTTAAAAACGTCTGGAGAGAGGCACTAAAATGTACGTACTACATTTGAAGCATGTGTAACATGAAAGAAGTTAATTTTATCAATGACCTCAAGTAGTTTCCCTCAGCTATTCAGAACATCTGTCAGCTCTGAAAGAGGTTAAAGGTCCTCAGAGCGTTTAATCTCTCTTTATGTTACAGCATTCAGCTGCAGGGTTTCAAGTCCACTCTCACTACTCTTACAAGTGTTCTTTTTTAGCTCCAGCCGGAAGTAATTTTCAGGGGGAACACTCTTAAAACCCACTGTATGCTACCTCTTCAGCTTCAAACAGCAGATAGACACAGTTGGAAAGCGGATGCTGAAGAAGGTAGCACATCTACAGTCAGATCTACAGTCTCAGATGACGCTGATTGTATATGTGTTTGGGCAAAATTTGTTTTTAAAAGTGTTTTGAGTCGATTTGTTTATATTAAATGTAAATGTAGTTTGTAAAGTTTTGTTCAGATCATACATTTGGGTTCGGATTTATTTATATTTGATATAAATTAAATAGATTCAGTTAAAATGTAAGTTATTTCTATGGAATTATGATGTGTTTCTGCTGCAGGGAATACAGCAAATTAAAATTACTTTAATATGAGAAAGTCAAATAACTAACGATAAAAATAAACAATTCTAAGATGAGAGCATTGAGTATACTGAGTAAGACTGTTCAAGTGGGAAAAAACTAAAGCACAATGTGTAACAACACCGCTAATAAGAGAAAAAAAATGTACAAGTGAGGAAACAAAAAAAGATGTTAGTGAAACAATAACTAGTGTAAGGAGGAAGGAAAAGAGAGGGAAGGATGGAAGAAGACAAAAACAATTCACACCAAGGTGGAAATAGATGAAATAAAGAAGGATGTGAAAGAGCAGGAAGATCAAAGAGATGGGTAAAGAGGGTGCTCACGGGGCTGACGTGTGTTTAGGAAGATGGCGTTACATGTGTGTACCTGTATTGTGTTACCGGGCTCCAGAGTGAAGGAGCCGTACTCTCTGAAGATGGCCAGAGGGCTGGCGAGCACGGCACTCAGGACCCATGTCAACGCTATCACCCCAAAACACACGTTCTTACGCATCCTGGTTTCCAGGTGGTACACAATACACCTGCAACACACAGAACCACACATTACTGTTAGAATATATAAAATAAATAAATAAATACTGGCATGTTATGATTCATCTACACATTTATTGCATTTCTGCATTCAAACCTTGTGCAGCACACCATTCATCAAATGTTTTTGGTCATTCCTCCACCAGAGCAGTACATGTAACACAGTACACACGGTGGTGTAGTCTTTCTCATCTCAACCACTATGACCTGAACGCGGTTATTAGAGTCTGGTCATTTTAGATACAGAAACAGAAAATGCAGTGTTTTGGTAATTACAACCGAAGCTCCCACAAATGTACAGCTCACAGTATACCTGTAGGTGGGTTTTTTCCTGGATGTGTCATCCAGTAGAGTGAGAAGAGGCAGAAATGTGACACAGACACAGTTAATGTCTGTTGTTGATAGTCATGAATTGCTCAGAACTGAATATATATAATTCCGTTGGTTGTGCTATAGAGGAAAAATCAGATGTACAACATAACAGCTATGTATGTCTGTGTTAGAGAAACAGCAGGCAGGTTGGAAAGAAATGGAGGGATGCAATGAAAGTGTTTATTGAAACACGGCTTATTCTGAGTCCATACAAACGCTGGCTGGGAAAAGAGGGGGTGAAGCCAGAGTCTGAGCAGAGATCAATAGGCAAGGTAATGCAAGGCAGCTTTATTGATATACTACATTTCAAACACAAAGGCAATTTAAAATGGATTTACAAAAGCAAAGAAAAGTAGAACAGCAACAATTAAAAACAATGCTGCTATTGTTTGAATGAATACAATGTTTATTTTGATGTAGCTGCTGAAACTTAGATTTCTAACTTCCAACTTAATAACTTTAGGTTCCAAGGGGTCGGGGTTCAGTGTCCAGCACAACGTGTGGCCAGGAATCGAGGGAACAAAGCGCCAGACAGCAGTCCCTTGTATTTTAATTTTTGTTGCCAAATGCAAGTACTTCCATCTTCTCTTTATTTAACTGAAGCAAATTAAAGTTACATACAGCTACTCACTCAGGCTGCTGGAAGGAACCAGCAAAATAATAAACTGTGGAAAACTGGAACTGTGGAGTTTCAGCTAGTCACCATGAAAATGTGCAAATAATTTCCTGTCCACTTCAGTGTGAATCTAAATAGTGGTTCAGATGACAAACACACAGACGTGTGTTCATGGTGCAACAGATTCTGACTGACTATTCATTTCACGTCTTTCGTTCCAAAGAGAAGCGGGCTTCAATAATCATCTCCTCTATCTTCCAAAAGTAAAAAGTCTTGGCTGCAGCTTATACAGCACAACAACAGTGCCGACAAGCAGAAGAAAAAGTGAACTCATTACGCTGGTTCGGGTTTATTGTTCGGGTCTCCAGTAGGCATTAAAATTGACTATGAGATTCAGCTACAGATCTGTAAATGGCCTGGCGGCACAATGTGCTTCAGCATTGCTCACTCGATACAAGCCAATTGGGTCTCTGTGGTCTCCCGGCAGCTGTCTGTCTGTTGTTGTGCAGATTGGATCAAAAACTAGTGAAGCTGCTTTTAGCTTTTACAGTCCCTGCTGAGCCACAACCCTGAGAGAAAATTTGAACTGTTGCCAGAACGTATGACGCCACAATAAGCATTTGGTGGATCTGCTTTATTTAAACAAGAGTTCCAGACTAATTATGATTTTCACACAGTGGGTAATTATTTTAAGAGCGTCTTTGCTCCAGTTGGTTCATGCAGAGACAAAAATTTCTTAAACGAAGCCTATGTTGAGTATCAGCTGGAATTGTGGATTGATTAAACTCCTGTTTCTATTCAGCAACAAAATTGTTGTGTAGTGACTGTGAAGGTTTTTTTTCAAAGCTGCAGTAAGTTACAGAGTTAAGTTACAGAACATTATCACCAACCTCATCAGTTGAGACATAGCAACTGGACAATATTTCACTACTGATCCAAGTATCTTCTTCAGTTTTTCAACCTCACAAGAAAAATCACCAGTAGACATGACTCCACTTCCAAACACCCTCAGCTGGATGACTAGAAATTAGCTGTTTGCCAAGTACCAATGGATGTGCAGACAACTACACTGATTTACTTTGAATGAGAAACTAAGAGACAATGGTTCTGGTAATATCCATGTTAGTGTACTTACTAATTACTTAATAATTTTTCTAAATCTAAATATATGTATCGTGTTTAGTACAGTAAAACCTTGGATTGCGAGTAAATTGGTATGCTAGTGATGAGCAAAGAAGTTGAATACATTGTAACTTGATAAATGGGCGAGGTGTTGCAATAAAAGTAGTACGTGTACAGTTTGTCTGCTGATGTCACATGATCACAGCTGAGCCGATGGCTGTTCTCTCTCTATTGCAGCAGAATTGTGGGTATGTTTCCACAAAATCCTCAAAAGGAGGAAAAAGCATCAAAGTTGTTAGATAGGTTCCTTCCTTAAAGTTGAGAATAAGTTTCCTAAATGTTAAATAACACCAACTCAAATCAGGACAACAAGAAGACAATAAATATGGGACAGACTAATGCTAATTAGTGTTAAGTTAATATTTAACTGATGTCAGAATGAATATATATCCTTGATTTTTGACACTGTCCTCCCACAATAACAGCAGAAATAAAGCACACAGATGCTCATGTTGATGCCAGCAGGTCTTGTTTTTGTTATTTTTTTTAAATGGATTTGTTAGAAACCATCTGCCAGAAAACATCCATTTCAAACAACGACAGGAGACGCTTTGCACCAGATATCCATCTGCAGTCCCTGGACAGGTGGTGGAGACAAAGGACAGAAATAATGACAACAGATTGTAGATAGTGGTGAGAGTTGAAGGGACATCTCAAAGGACTAAACAGGTTTTAAAAGAAATGTTTGGTTCTTTGTTAGAACGCTGTTTAAATCGTAAGCACTTAATCATCTAAACAAACTTTTAATATATGAACAAAACTCATGGTGTAGTTCATTAATGTTCTGTTCAAACCCCACACAGGTGAGTCGGGAGTTTAACTTTTCTTACAGATCCGCACAAGTCTAGAAACTTTTAAATCAGCTCTGTAAGGTAATAATTTGACTATAATCATATGGAAATGAACCCTTGCCCACCCAAACCTCACCACACTACTTCTCTTAACACCTACACTTAAACTTACAAAACAACGGCCAGTCAAAGCCTAACTGTGCCGGTAGAGGTGCAGCGAGGGCATCAGGGTGGGCTCCATTTGCATGTGAAACTTCACTGTAATCCTCTTTTCCTGAGAACCATATTGTTAAGGTGGAAATGTGTTTTAGATTTTACTTTTGTCATTTAGAGGAGCAGCAGCATCAGCAGATAGTTAGCAAGCGGGTAGAGTTTCAGAGTCACAAACGTTTGACCTTGTGAAATGATGCATCCATTATTAACTTTTTGGAGGTAAACACAAAAAGGCTGACTGATTATTCCCATTTGCACTAAACTGTACAATCTGAGAAAACACAAAACAATCACATTAACTGTTACTATATGTGAAAAAGCCAGGACACTATATACCATATACGTACTTGTATATATATACTTGATTGTCATCATCATATTGATGTTGTTATATGTTATTTCTTCTGCTGCTATAACACCAAAAATCTCCCCAGCATGGGACGAATAAAGGTTTATCTCTTATGTTAAACTGGCTGATGCTTAGTTGATCTTAATGTTAAAAATAAACAATCACTGCTAGGTCTTGACTGTAGTCAATGTGTCATTACGTGTAAAGATACACCAACGACCACGAGAAGCATGTTCAGATCCACTAACCTAACTGGTTTCTTTAAGCGTCGATACTTGGGAACTCCTAGGAACTGCATATGTTGCATGAATGTAAGGTTTTGTGTACCAACAGTAGATGAGAGCTAATAGCAGTATAGTTTAGATAGTGGTCAATTCACTGGCCAGTGTGCGTCACAATTTAAACTGTACGTCCTCCTTGCTTCAACAGATGACCAGCACCCAGCTTAAGGCTGTACTCACCTGTGGCGGTCCAGGGCGATGACGTTAAGAGTCACTGTAGAGACATGCACTGCGAGTCCCTGGGCGTAGGGCAGCAGGAAGCAGAGGGTGCTGCCAAACTTCCATTCTCCCTGCAGCGTGTAGACGAGGGTGAAGGGGAGGCACAGCGTGTTCACCAGCAGGTCGGCTAAAGGTAAAGAAAGTTCAGTCAGTTTACTAAAAGTAGAAATACACAATGACGACATACTTTTTTATGCTCTTGCGGAAATTGCTATTGGACAGTTGGCAGACAGTCCATATCGGCGCTACTACAGGGTTTTGGTGCCTTGTCCAAGGCCACCTGAACATGTAGCCAGGGAAGTGAACCATTGACGCTGAGGTTTGTAGACAATTGCTCTACGAACTGAGCTACTTGCCGACCCCCACAAGTGGATTACAGCTGCGATGTCCGGGATCAAAGCGGAAACTAGCTATTCATTTGTGGATTTGAAAGTTGGCTGTGTTTTAGCAGAGCTGTCTCATGTAACATTAATGAACTGACTTCATTCCTCTGAACGCACATAATGCTTTCTGCTGAAGTAGAAGCATTTGATGTTAGACAGTAGCAAACTGCTGATTCTGCTTTCACACTGCAAATCGGGAGAAATAAGGGAGAAGAATCTTTTTATCACCTCTTCCCTTTTTCACTACATCTCTTTATCCATAGGAGCCATTAAAAGAGGAAATCATACCCACAGGTGTCTCACAACAGTGTTTTCATCAGCAACTTAATATTTCCAATAAAACATCTTGTGAGTGTTGAATTTTCCTACAGGGAGAAGATTCCTCCCAGAGATAAAGCTTCAATCGGTTTTATTTTCACGCACACAACTAAACTTAAGCTTTACTCTTAAATGCATCATTGTCCACTTATTAAATGTAAATACAATTTTATAAGGGGCAGTTTGATAGGAATCTGGGGGCAATCACGTGAGCTTTGCTGACCACATCTCCATCTCAGGTATGCAGATTTGCTCTGTGCAATATCAGAAAATCCTCCTGTGAATAAGCGACCCAACTCCTTGTGCAGGGACTTGTCTCCCATCTTGACCAATGCATGTCCTAACAGGGCTACCATCATGTTCAATTAAAACTCTCCAGATGATCCAAAACGCAGCCTCACATTTAATTCCTGATAAACCAAAAAGGTCACATGTCAAACCACTGTTCACATCCTTGCACTGGCTTCCAGTGGCTGCCTACATCAGGTTTAAAGCTTTAACACTTACCCACAGACAACACTTTAATCTAAGTCTATAGAAATATGTAAGAACGTGTTGGACCATCCCTAAAAGACACAAAGCAAAAGATCCCAAGCAAAGCTCTTCAGCTCAGTTGTCCCAAGCTACGCCACTCTGGGTTTTTAAAGAACCGTTAAATCTTCTGCAACTTAAATGAAAATGACATACATCTCACAAAACTGGAAGGTTTGTTATTATGGCACTTAGCTTTGAATGAATTTGCTCTGTTACATGAGAGAAAATGGTACTACTTTTAGAGATATATAGTAAATGTTTAGTTATAGCAGGGAGAAGGTTAACCTAGCTTAGCTAAAAAGCTGGAAGCAGGAGTAAAGCAGTTAAACCAACTCTGTCTAATGTACATGTTACATTAGACAGAGATTAATGGTCAAATCGTGGCTGTTTCCTGGTTTGCTATGCTAAGTCAGCTTACTATAGCTTTATATTTACCAAACAGTGTGGTGTCAACAGTCATCTCTTTCTTCTTCAGGTGTATCTGTCACAATGTGAAACTGTGCCTTTTCAAACAATGTATGAATACTAACAACCTCTGCAAAAGTTTGTACTATAATATTTTTCACTTTATGCAGATGCAGATTTCGCCTCTCTTATTTTATAGTTTTATTATGTGATTTGTATGATTTTTTTTGTTAGTAGAGTCCCTTGAATCCACTTTGAAGACAACCCTGTTAATATGGTTTCTGATCATAAACTCTGTATTTTGTCAATTCCACCTGTTTGGAGTGCTCCCAGATTTTACAATGGGACAAGTTTTGTCAAATAAATATTAGACAGACAAGATCAGATAAACAACAACACAAACACTTTTGTTTCCCCCCCAAAAAACAGGATTACTTGCGAGTCCAGGCAGTCAAAACCACAAAGGCAAGATAAGAGTCCAGGCCAGGAGAATTTCAGTCCGAAAGTCCAACCAAGTATAAAAAGAATCCAAAAGGAAGCAAACATCTGAGTTTGAAAGCCAAGTAGAGGTACAAACAGGTAATAAGCCCAAACACAAGAAAAGACTGGAAGAGCACAACGAATAAGGGCTAGATAATGTGGAGTCTGTGTAAGAATAACAGACAATCAGGCATGAATGGCAGGTATTTAAGTTAAGTGTAGAGACAAGCTAGAACCCAGGTGTGTTTGGATTGGTGGAGCCGAGTCAGGTGACGAAACTGGAGGGAAAACTGAGCAGAGAAAGCAGGAGGGGGTGGGCAGGTGAGCAGGTGAACAAGGTGCAGGTAATTAGACTGAGGGCACCTGGTGGCTGAACTTGAGAACTGGCATAAAAAAAAAAACTAAAACAAATCTTTTCGGTAAATTTGTGCCGTCTGGATGTCATTTCAAACACAATAACACATCATCCTAGAATCTTAGACCTGCCAGTCAAAAAATAGACACCTAATGCTGTTTGATAAGTAAGATACAACATGGAGGAACAAGAATGTAAACTTCAAACTCCAACACTACATTTCTCCCTGAGATCTTGATTTATTTCTCTATGACCAGATGACTGAAGAGTGGATCCATCTCAGTCATTTGTTCAGTGAAATCACCTTCATGTTGCGTCTCCCCCGGTAGCAAGTGGTGAAGTGACGAATTGAAGGAGGAGGTGAAAGGACAGAGTGAGTGTCATGGCTCTGATCTACTTTATGTCAGAGGATGGTCTCTGAAACTACGGCCACATACCAACCGAACAGAGACACTTTTACCGTCTGTGATTCCAGCATATAAAACCTTCAGACAAGACCAGCTGTGATCCTGGGTGCTTGAGTTGTCTGTCCTCATTAATATTTTGTCTCTTTGTATCTGTTTGTGATCATCATGATATATTTTTATGGCTCGTTGTAGCTGTTATTTATCTCTTTTAGTTACATTTTGTAGCCGAAAATCCTTGTAGCCCCTGTGATTCGTTTAGGGTCCAATAGTCCCATGTAGTAATCCACCTATGTACACTCCAGCTGCCAAGGATCACAGGGGAATTGTGGCTCTCTGTGTAAATGTGCAGTAATCTCTGAATGAAAGGTGTTAGAACAGTAATGTAAAATACCTTTACGTAGCTTGATGTTCGAAAACGGCTGCGAGCACTTTTTATTCTTATACAACAACCTTGTTTTATAACCAGCACTGATTTACTTTCCTTTATCCGAAATGTTCCTACATAGTTCTGCAAAACACACAGAATGAATGTACATGTCATGAGTGACAGCAGATGAAGCGGCTGTACCAGGGAGCTGCTGGGGATTGGCTGAGTCATCTGAGGACGCGCACAGAATCAAAACAGAACCATCCTCAGTCATCACACAGAGAGTCAGGCAGCTCCCTGCTGCTCATCTGCTCAGGGAGCAGACAAACAGCTGCATCACATAATCAGTGCAGTCAGATCTACGGTATCTCTGTACGTTTGAATGTCAGCATCTGCTGCTGCTGCTGAGCATCAATCAACATCCAAACTGTGACAGCTAAATATCTGTCACAGTCAGGACACAAACACTGGTATCAGTCCCTCTATTCTTCTACCGTTACTGTATGTAGAGCTTCCTCATTTAATAGGAATATGTAATATCTTATGAAAATTCAAAACATAACTGCTAAATGTAACTGCTGACTAAAAATTACCAACAATAATTGCAAAAAGCGTAAAATGACCATGAAGTGGCTTTTACATTGGAAGCTCAGTATAATGTGTTTTTAAATTGTGATGAACAGTTGCTAGTTGATGACAATAACAACTGATTTGTGTTTTAAACATACTAGATTTCATTTAGCATTTAAATGTCAGTAAAACAAAACAAAATCGATGAGAACATCATCAGCATCACAACCGATGAAGTTTTACTGTGAAGAGATCAAGTCCGCTTTGCTCCTAATTTGTCCCAGTGAACAACTGAGGCTGTGAACCAAAGAAAATCCACCACAGCTCACAAAGAGAGTCTTCACACACATCTGCAAAACTCCTGGCAGAGGGGGTCACTTTGTGTTATGAATTCTCACGTCATGTAGGCTTAATATTTTATTTCTAAGGGCCCAGAAGAGGAATTGTCAAGATAGGATTTGTAAAACTTTCCTCGAGCCTGAGGTGTAGACTGAACAAGCAGCAGCATCATTTCTAACCTGGGAACACTCTGAGAGGCTAAAAACCTTTACAGAGTGTGAGACGAGTCATAGCCGCACATTTAATCACTGATATTTTCAGGCTGATTGTTAAAATTGTAATGTTGAACATAATAGCTTCTGCCTGACTGAACGTCTCGCTTTTGAAGCTTTTGAAGCCTGATTCCTGAAAAATTTAGCAACACTTCACCTCAGGAATGACAAAGGAGCTGCGCTGCCAGAAGTCGTCATCCTGCTCTGATTGGACCACCCGTTATTCAGATTGATCAGCTATTGTTCGATGTCTGAGACTTGCTGGACAACAGCTGTTTTAATCGAATCCTCTATTAGATGTGACAGGCAGTCACGTCTAATTGGACGTCTGGAGAGCCCAGCAGGAGAACGAACTGGTGTCCCTGGAAGAGTGCAGGGCCAGTCTGCGACCGCCTGAACCATGTCGGTATGTGATGATCACATTTGTGACAACAGCGTCGTGCCACATCTTGTTAGACAGTAAAAGCTGTGCGGGGTCTTATTGAGCCTGATGTCGCCGTCCTCCCACTCTTCTGATTTGGTTTTGAAAATATTGGTCTTTTTACGATGCTTCAGGGCAGAGAGAGAGAGAGAGAGAGAGAGAGAGAGAGAGAGAGAGAGAGAGAGAGAGAGAGAGAGAAATGTGAACGAGGAAGACAAACTGTCAGTGAGAAAACTGACAGAGAAACTGAGATGATTAGAGAAAGGCTGTTTCTCTTAGAGCTCATCACAAAAGAACAATCCACTGCCCGAACCTGCTCAGTAACATTTTGCACCCGACGCAAAAACACAAGATGATCATGAGGATGTTTCAAGACGTAACTGCAGCCCAGCTTCATCGAAAGAAGTGCGTGAACTCTCCTACGTAATTCCTGGTCATGTGTTGAAGTGTCCCTGAACAGGACACTGAACCCTTGGTGCCTTAAATGCAGCAGCCTAAGCCTGAACTTCTCCAAGGGAATTAATAAAGTATCATAATTAGTATTATTACTCATTATTTTTATAGTTGCATGACCTCTAGCAGCTGCAGTCATAATGACAGGAACAACACAGGTTAACAAAGTTTGGGGTGAAAGAGTGACCAGTGAATTGCAGGACTCTGCTTCCTGTTTAAAACTGATGTCTATTCTTACTTACGTAAGTTGTTGTTTTAACCCAAACTAGGATCTTTCCTAAAACCTGAGTAAACAGCAGTGTATCCTCTGTGTTGCCCAATAACGAGCACAGAGACTGAGAAACACGACGGAGACGGAGCGAGCAGACAAGCCTGCCGGCTCTTCCGTTGTTTCCGTTTGCTTCTGCTTGCCTGCTCACTGCTGTTTACATTCGGCGGTATTGGACCGACGACTTCCTGGCTGCCATCGTTCTACCTTTCTGAACATTTCATATCACATCAATCAAGCTTTTGGTTTGTCCATGTGTGCTCCTGCTCTTCATTTTTCTCAGCTGTTCCTATTGAACACTAACACTGGTACCACCAAGAAATCCATCTGTTAATGTTCCAGTGCATTTACAGAGGAACATATGGAAATGCACAATATCCCAGAATAAGGTTTAGTTTAAAATAAATACAAGGGCGAGGTAGGAAATGAGTGGAAAGATTTTTTATTGCTTACCAATTTTATTGTAAACGGTCTATGTCACTTTCTGTTTTAGTTGAAGTTGTTCTGTTAAAGTAAAGAAGAGCTGTGAAGCAAAATCAGTTTTTAGACTATTGCTTTGGTTCCTTTTTTCTTCTTCTATGTAAACAAACTCTTTCTGGCTGCCTCTTTTTCTGTCTGTACTATATTTGTTTCATCAATGAAAAAAACTAAACCACCTGCTGACACACAGTTTAATGCAGGTGAAACTGATAAAAACTAAATTAACATGCACAATTAATTTAAAATAAACTTTAACTGAGCTCTCAGGAATTATCATCCAAAACTTGCAAAAGTCCAAAAGTAGTTAATTTTCAAGACATAAGCTGAGTGTGTTTGTTTATTAATGATAGCCAGCAGGAAATTTTATTTTGCATCCAATTATCTTTACACTTCTCAGAACAACTAACACTCCAGGCTAAATAAAGACACACTCCTCCTCTTAAACCCATGAACACATAAACAAAGAAAACAGCTCTTGACACTCTAATTGTTTTTTTTCTTCCAAATCCAATTTTTCTGTTTGGACACATGTTGTCTTACTTTGTGACAGCTGGAGATAAATAAACCAGAAGGGGAGGGATTTTCAATTGAAACGTCTATGGGGCTGAGTGATCGCCGCTCCTCAAACTTCTCTGCTCAGATTAGATTTGAAGACTTGAAGGTCAGTGAGTCACGGTTAAGAGACTTTCTGCCTCTTTGTTTAAGTCAATAAATTCAGACTGAGAAAAATCCAAATACCTTCAAATGGCAGCATCGTCTGATGGGTGAAGTTGAAATGTGGAGAATAACTATGTGACGATAAAGAAAACTGTGTGAACCTTTAAAAACTTGAACATACTATTGAATACTAACTGAACTCTAATAAATATAACTTTAAAGTACATTTTATTAAACACCCACTTTTGAATAACAATTTTTACTTTTACTTTACTTTAATTTACTTGGCAGACGCTTTTATCCAAAGCGACTTACAAGAAGACACCAGCAATATTATTGATTATTGATAATTATTATTATGATTCGGTTTCTGTTAATTCTGTGTTACTACAAACTAAGAGTCCTGATAAGACCCAACTCATCAAGATAAAGAACATGCTAGGAATTGTTAAGTGCAAGACAATTTATTTTGTGAGTGATAACAGATGTAATCACTATAGCTGACATGCATCCCCTCGAAACAGTAACTAAAAGAAGGAAACACTAATGTAGGACTGCTAATGTTTTAGAGTTTTTGATGTTGGTTGATTGTCACAAGACAATCAAGCTGCCCCCCTCTTTTGTAGGGTTTGCCCCCCTGCCGCTTGCCCAAGTCCAAATCGATCTCAGCCTAATTGTACAGTAATTGGGAACTAATTGTGCTGTAATTGGACAGTTAAAAGACAGAGGAGCTGCTCAAACCACTGAAACAAATAAGTCTTTGATGATAAATCTGACAGAACGTCATGCTGTTTACATTTTTTTTGACCCACTAATTCTGTCTCATACAAAGCAGCAACAAAACCTTTTAAGTAACAGCCACATGTACAATCTAATGCAATCCAGTACAGCAGCTCTAACGTGAATTCTACATTTACATGGTTACAATTAATCAATCTAAGTTTTTCACTGGGTTTAGAAGAGTTGTATTATTTCATAGGGGAACATTTCAAACAGTATGTTTGTTCTATGTCTGTTTTGAGGGAAAACTCAAAACTAAGAGATAGATGAAAATACGAAAGAGTGAAATAGATTAGGTCTTAGTGTAAAGTGACTTTAATATGGATAAACTGGCCCTCTGAATGTCTGCAGCACCGAAAACCGACATCAACTTGGATTTTAACACGTTTTAAAATTTCTTTTCCTTACAACAAAAATTACAACAGCAGCTACGACAAACAGACATAACATGGTGGAAAGCAATGAAGTTCATTGCAACGAGAAGTGCGAGAGAGAGAATGGGGACGACGCTTTGTTGATGCTTTGTGGATGGGCAGGTTAGGTGAAACCAGCTGCCATAAGACCCCGCACATCTACAAAGATCTGATGGTACACAAAGCACAAACAGCCCAAGGCAAGAAATAAATCTACAGGCCGTAGCAGAGCAAGAGAGTCATCACAAGAAGCTAAATTGAACCAGAGGATCAATGCAAAAAGGCAAAGTATAGGAAAAATAGTTTTTTTTTCCTGTTCTTGAATTTTACGTCATTCAGAACTATTCAAGTACTGTCCATCCCTTTTCCGTCACTGTCTGTGGTCCTGATGTTTCTCACTGAGCAGGACGCTCTCCGTGGTGCTGAAATCTCTCACCGCAGCATGTGGACTAATATTTCTTCCCATCCATCTGTGCTGGTTTACTAATACATTTGCTTTCCCTCAGGTGTGTTATGAATAAAATGTATTCTGCGTCTACATGCTTGAAAAGCTCTGACAGCAGAGGTAATTTCCTTCCCTTCACACAGCCCTACTCCACTTCACACCCCATTATTTCTCAGTGTTTGGGCTTTTATTTTTGTCTTTTTATTTATTAGAGTGTGTTTAATAGTTCTCTTATTTATTTGTTTAGTTGTTATCGTGCATTCATCATAAAGGGTTTACTCATTTATTTAAAATACCATCAGTTATTGTGTGTTCTTCTCACTCCTGTACTTTTAATAGGCTGAATTAATTAAAACCTGACTTTAAATCAATCTGTTGTTTTGAACACCTACATTGCCTCTAAAGCAAAGATGATCCATGTGCTAAAAGTATGATTAATCATGCACCAGCGTGAAATGTAACAGTTGAGTGTCACTTCACAGGTGGGGGGCTGCATGAATCTCACCTCTACACGCTCATTAAAAATGAAGAGAGCCAAGGTGTCATCACCTGCCGTGTGCCCAGCCTGCTACTCTGACAGAACATTATTTATGTCTCTGCTGTGAACAGATAATCGTTAAGTGCTGCTTGTGGCTCCTGTTGTTGTTTACCGAGTATTTAAATCCTGTGTGATGTTTGGGGTCAAAGTTGAGATGTTCTCCAGCTCATTTAAAAAAAACAAAAAACATACAAAGCTGTCAGTATCATTTTTTATGCTGAAAATGCTGAGAAAACTCACATAAATCACACTTATTTATACAGCTCCTTTCATACAGGGGCCTATAAATTCACATGGAGAGAACTGAGAATAATCTCACATTTTTGTGCTCAGCTTAACCTGTGTTCATGTGTGTACCTGACTATTGCATTAAAAAAAACATTTTATGTGGCATATGGCAGTGGCAGTGGCATATAAATTGTTGCAGGAATTTCAATCAGAGATCATTCATAATGCGTAATCTTATTTCCATTGTGTTTCACAGTCCCTTTAACAAGCCCCTTTATAGCTGCAGTAGAAGACATAAAATGCTTGGAGAGATATTTATATTATGGTATTGTGTTAAAAATGTATTTTAAAGAATCTGCAAAAACAACCTGCTCCTGACTACTTCTGCTATGCTAGTGGCAAACAAATCACACCTCAGTTTCCCTTTTTTTGTTTCATCTCCCTCTTGACAGCCCCCCTACATTTTATATTATAAAATGGGAAGGAATAGGATGTGTCATCCTTCAAAAAACATGTCGGAAAGTGGGGTTAAAGTATGCGCAGTGTTCATAAACATCTAAAATATTCATCTGTGCCTGTGGGAGTTTTTAAGTGTCTCTGTTAACCATAAAAATCTCTATTTATACACAAATAGTAATCCAAATTTTGCATTTTACAAAACAAAACATACCACTGGAGTTTTACTGGAGTCACAAATGAACCCACCACACTATTGTTTGTGCAGTGAGTTTCTCTCAGAGCACTCTTCAGTCCACACTATTGGTGTAGGACTTCAAACTTTTACTTTCAATCTGTAATTATAAATTTATCATCACCAGAACTTGCGAGCACTCTGCCAACAGTGACCCACAAATTATTATTGGTTAGAGACACTCAAAATCCATTTCCTAGAGTCCTTGAATCTTTCATCTCGATCTTGGGTTTCAAAATTCACCAACATTTCCACCTACATGGAACTTCAAAGCACTCATCCAGCAGCTTAAACAATTTTGTCACACACCATTTCAGCTATGTTACTTAGACTGCATTTGAGTCTTTGGATGTTGGACAGAATTCACCAAACCACATAGAAATAAAACATCATAACTATTAAGAAGTCCTTTAAGACACTGAAATATATTTTTAGTAGGGATGTCCGATATTATCTGCTTACGGATATTATCGGCCGATATCAGCATTAAAATATAATATAGGATTTCGGTAAAAAAGCCAATATCGAACATCCTTAATTTTTAGGATTGTTTTATCAGAAGAAAAGTTGGGACTACATACGACGAAGTGAAAGACAAAAAATATACAGACACGATATCAGAGGACGGACTGCTGGTAAGATAGGGGTTTGACTTTTGGGTTTGCTCCCTGTTAGGTGCCTTGGAGTTTGAAGTGCAGTGCCCAAAGGAACTGAAAATCTGTGAGAAGCAGAGCTCAATGGATTCTGTTCAAACATCTCAAGCAGTAAGACTATTCTGAAGTTTTCTGAGGCAAGCTCGCAGTGTAAAGGATCTCTTTGGAGTAGTGGGGCTGTTTTATATCGTAAGGCGCCCAAGGTTCCATATCTGCCTTTACATCAAGCATCAAAACTTTTCCCACTGCAGAAGGGTTACAGAAGGGCCCTCCTGACCTCCAGAGAGAAAAAACCAAGGGGTTATGCAATGGATGACCACAAGTGTCTAAAATAAATAATTTCAATCACTTCATGTGACACCCCTGCTGCTGTTTCAAGCATAATTTCAACTTTGCTAGTGTAACTTAATTAATCTTAATCAATATGGGAAACATTTAATGAGACAAAAGTCAGGTAAATAGTTTTTTGATACAACCATTTTATACAAATTTTTCTTTGTTTTTATAGGCTGGAGAGAGACCATGGTCCCATGTTACATAAGGGGGAAAAAACGTCTGCCTGTAAATTAAAAGTGGAACTTTTTCCCTGTTATGTCCATTTGAAATTCATTTATATCTATTTATATGTGTAGCTATAGGTTAGAAGCACATTTTAAATGTGACCTTATTAAATTTTTAAGTTTAAAATTACATTAACGTCTGAAGTCTTCAGTAAAAACTACAGTAGCTAATAGTCTAAAAACCTGCCTGGGGCTGTAGGCTATATACAACACGGAGTGTGAAAAAAATAGATATGTGAGTGAATCATTAAAATCCCAAATTCAGCCTTGGAGGACACCTGGAGGTCTCCCTAAAATAAAAATACAGTACATATCTTTATTAGAAGGGTTTAGAAATCCTTATGGCATGATTTAAGGCTCTATGCAGCGTGAATCTCTACGGTGTTCAGTCTTGACTCGTCGCTCCACTGTGACGAGTGGTGAGTGTAAAAACAAGACAGGTCTCGCTATACTTGTGAGGACATTGACATAATGCATTCTCCAAGCCCTTACCCTAACTAACACTTCATCCTAACCCTAAAAATGCCCCTAAATCTAGTATTAACCCCCTAAAGAAAATTACAAACAGCACAACATGTGTGGGTTTATGTAAACATACCGACAGCCAGGTTAGCGATGAAGAAGTTGGTTACGGTGCGGAGCGTCTTGAACCGGTAGATGACATAGATGACCAGAGAATTACCCAGAACACCCAGCACGATGATGGTGCTGTAGGCTAAAATCAACACCACCTGCAAGCAAAGAACAACAACAGCTGTAAACACCTGTCAGAGGTTGTTCATTTTATTCCCTCTATGTATTTGTTTCAAACTGTTTTCATCTGGCACTATCAGGCTAATACCTACAAGACAGGTTTCTATCCAACCAAAAGACAGGTGAATCTCTGAAGATGAGGTGACAACAAATGAGCGTGAATGAGGGTTTTTATAGTATTTCCTGATTGCTGAGTAGCTGCAGCTGGACAAGGGTGTGGCTTGTAGCAAAGGTGGGAGAAGAACCAAAAGGGAGAGCAGGAGAAAGGCAGGCAGAATGTGTGTGGCTGTGTAGGTAATGTTGCTTTAATTTGAATAGAAAAGAAAAGCACAGCTGAGTAAAATTAATCTGCTTCAAACAGTAATCTAAAACAATACAACGGATTTGTTAATGTCTGTTCTTTTGGATGTGGCTGATACAATAAATAAAAACAAATTGACTCGTCTTTCTTAGATTCTTCCAGTGAACATGACGTGTTTGAGAACTTCTGTTGCCAGACTGCTGTCAAGATATGTGTTTGTTTTATAAGTCATCACAATCTAATAAAATATAGATCAGATGGAAATATAAAACCTCTACCTGTACGCTCAGCAGTTTGATGGGGTCCTCTGGGAAATTCACTCCCACCAGCGTAGGCAAAGCCGGGGGGATTGGGCCAGCATTTGGCTCGTCCTGCGTGGTGTTGTCTGCGCTGACGGCCTCCATATCCGATCACATGTATTCAGATGGCAATGCCATTTCACACGAACTCTGTTTCACAAAGCCTGAAAGATGACAAAGGAAACAATGGCCTCAGGTTAATAACAGGTAAGAAGGCGAAGTGAGGAACAGTGAAACCAAAAGTGTGGTTAAAGAGATGAGATGAGAAAACAGTTTATTGATCCTGCAACACGAAAATTCACATGCCACAGCAGCCCCAGTGACAGAATGAAGTTTAAAACCGAGGAGGAAGAGGGGAAGAAGAAGGAATAAGTACAAAGATAAGAACAGCCGATAACAACATTATTAATCAGAAAATCAATATAAAGTACAATTAAAAACCGATCCAGAGTAAGGCCTTGTTGCACATGACAGCTGAGATGTATGTGTGAAGTGTGAAGAAAAGGCCTAAGTGGAGTCTGCAGGTATGCAGTGTCCACAGACTCACAGAGAGTTGAAAGAGTACAGGCGTGAATATAGCGGTGTCCTAGATGCAGATCTGTGAGTGATATGGGCTCTGCGGCGTGCATGTCTAACCCGTACCGAGTCTGATCACAGATGGTGAGAGTGACCTGCAGGTCGGTTTCCTGCTGAAGAAGCTGCTCAGGCTCATGCAAGGGGTGAGAGGTGCTGTCAATAATGGATTTCAGCTTGGCTGAAATCCTCCTCTCACCCACCTCCTCTAGAGAGTCCAGTGGACAACCTGGACAGAGCTGGCTATTGAGTCTTTTTTCTGTCTCTTTCAGCACTGCCTCCTACCCAGCAGAAGGATCTCAGCCTCCTCAGGTGCTGAAGGTGACTTTGGCTCTTCTTGTAAAGGGCTTGTGTGTTGTCAGTCTAGTCAAGTTTATTGTTTTGGTGTGAACACCCAACTATTTAAAGCTCCCCACTAGTTCTACGTCCACAGCCTGGGTGTTCACAAAGGTCCACTGGAGTTTGCAGGTTTCTTCAGTCTAACTCCACAAGAAGGTGACACAACCCTCACATACTGTAACTTTATGAAGGTGTAGTGTAAATATGTTATGTTGTCAGAGACAAACATAATTTCATCTGAGTGACAAATATTCATGTGATGAATCTAAGTTCAATATTCACTGTCATATGAGCTGGAGCTGCTTCTGTAACTGTGTCTCTTACAGGATAATTGTACCATGAAGAAGACAATTAAAGTTGAATGTCATAGTTTCAGTTGTTTCATCCTGGTACTTTGCTTTCATAGAATAATTAGACTGAAGCAGGAAACCGTGTTATATAAGGCTGCTTATTCTAAAACCCCACGTTACATGCAGTTTGAGCAGTGGCTAGTTTTAGTCCTCTGTAAGCCCCCATGGTTCTGTGATCAAGGATGGATGATGCAGAGCTAATATTCTTTCACTCACAAATCAGCAGCAGTGTTGTTTTTACAACTGATTAGCCCACAGCACAGCAGACAGTACACAGCACCAACAGGACACTGCACGTTCCTGATGTTACATTCTGTTGGTTTGACTCTGCCTATTAGGTAAAACAAATGTCCACTTAGGTCTCAGACAGTTAGTGGATTTGTGCTATATTAACATGTTTTTCTTTCAACCATTTAAACAGCAAGCGTATTAAGCAGGGTCACAGACTAGTGAACTATCCAGGCTCTATCGCTTTATTTAAATTGACTAACGAGGTCTGACAACGTGTTCTAAAAATAACAATAATACCAATGAAGTGGGACCTGACTGAGGTCCTCATTAAATAATTCACAATATAAATATAATATATATATTAATACAATATATAAATAATTTATGACTGATTAAGAATGAATGGCTCCAACTCTGTCCTGTACGTCCCCTTTTCCTTGATGTCCCTTTGCACATGTCTAATAAACAGTTTGAATAGTGACTGTTGATATTTGTGCCAAATGAAACAGGTCATTCCCTCAGAATCTGGGTTATTTTTAATGCCTAAACCTGGAAAGCAACCTGGATTTTTAACAGTACAAATGCGATGGGACTACCACAAAAAGAAGATTATCAGATTATCTGCAGGACATGTAAATACATCAAATACCTTGATATTTTTGGTAGATCAAAGGCTGCTTTGTGTCTTAAAATTAAACTCTGGACACATATTTGTTCAACATGTTCAATCAAACAATATTGTTAATATAACTGATTGATGCTGAGATTCACAGAGGGTTTTTCTCTGAAGGCAGTCAGATACATACATTTTTTGTATAAAATTTAAATAATTTAATAGACAATCTATTATTTAAATTAAATAAGTGATTTATATTCCCCCCAGTCTAATCTAATCTCAAATGTCATTTTTAAGGCTAAGAAGTGACGTTTTTGGAACCTTATCATGTTTATTTAGTGCCTAAACCTAACCCAGATGTTTCTATCCCATATTCCAAATAGTTAAATTGTTTTCCAGCATTTTTGACACCAGCTTCCGCTTTGGTGCCATTGTACAAGATGGCAGCTGCCATTTTTGGTCCTAATGTCAAATGGTCGCAATTTCAATACACACACTCACACAATAAATGAACTTTGTTCGTATGTAAGGGTCGGGACTTGTTGGTTTAGGTAATTCTGACACAGCTGCAGGTTTTGGTAACTTGTGTCTTACGTCTTTTTTTAACGTTTTTTACGTTACGCCTGACGATGTTGGATATCAGAATGAAACCAGAATGAAATGAAACCAATGCTGCTGACAGTTCTGCACTTTAACTTAAATCACTGCCTAATTCTTCTGAAGCTTTTAAGTATGACTTATGTACTTTAAAGGTATAGTCATTGCACATTTTACAATTCTGCTTTTTATATGTTGTCTTATGTTGTTTTGTATTAATTTCCAATATATTATTAATATCCAACAACACACAATACAACTAATACCTGAAACATAATTTGTATTAACTAGAATTAACTTTACTCCACAGGCAAAGGTTATTTAACTTCTTTTTAATAAACTAACTTTTCTTTAAAAAGCGCCCTCAAGCTACACAGCGTATCATTTATTCTGCATAATGCGCAGCAGCAGATGGTTGCTGCACTGGGCAGCTCCCATTGGTCTTACACCTTCAGGCTACAAAGACTCCTCCTAAGGAAAAAATAATTTTTTTAAGCTTAGTTTGATTCAGACAATGTGGGCAGAGGGAAAGTCTAATATCCTCAAATGTTAAAAAAGACAAACCCTGCAGAAGTAAAAAAAAAAAAAGCTTTCGATGAATGATGAAAAAATAAAATAGATATATTAGTTTCACAAACTGTGTCGAACCCTCATCTATCACACAATAATTTAAAAAGAGACAGTCACAGACAGTGATATTAAAGTTTCTTCCAGGACAAAATGAGGACAGGAAAAAACTCCCACACACATATACTGTATATATTGTCTGGAGGGAAAATACACACGTGGATTATGGGAAAAACCTTCCTAGTGTTTAGACTGATACCATTAAGTCTGTTTATGTAGATTTGTGGGCACATTTTTGGAACTTTTAGGGTCTGAAATAATGAACAATGACTTATTTGAACAGCATATACGTATATTAACAGAGATGGAGATGATGTGGCAGAATCAGCTGTGCTGCCAGTTTTTCCCCACTGACTAAGTGCTGTGTAGTTATGTTTGTATTATCTCAGTTATTGGTACTTTTGTGTTGAGTGTGCTGCTGATTTGCATAGAAAGTCAAGGATACACTGTGGTGTGCGTTGTAGGTGTAGTTGTTGCTCTGTATTGTTATAATTACACATTTGTAAGTGAATGTGAAACAAATCATCAAACAGTTAAACTGATGGTTCCTGTGTTGACATTAAACATATATGCAGTATATATTGGAGTTGTTGATGTGTGTCTTATTGCTGGAATGGTTTACAGACGTTGTACATTTGTTGTACTGCAGTGTTGTGTCTTTGCAGCAGACTCTTTTTGGTGGAGTCTGTGGCTGAGTGAGCTTCTCATCTGCCACAGTTCACTGTAGGGCGGTTAAGACAGATTTTTGTAATTGACTGGAGTCACTGTTACGGGGGATTTTTGAGCGGGCAGTGCCCCCCAAAATTAGTTGCTGTGCCCCCTCACCCACAGGCCAAATATTTGGCACTGAAGTTCAATTATTTACTTTGAATATTGTACTATACGACACATTCTTATGTGTTAACATTTTTCAAAGCCACATCAACATGTAAGAATTCATCCTTCACTCAGACAAACACACCACCACACAAATATCTGTTTAACTCTTCTCAGACTCAGCAATGCAGGTTTTTGGATGCAGTAACTAACTTTTTCTATCTATCTTCACATGTGGGAGGACAGCAGCTGTGGCATAGTGCATAGCGTCTTAAGGCACACACACACACACACACATTCAGATATTTGGAATACTTCAACAGAAACACAACAATGGGAAAATCAATGCACTCCTAAACAATCCAAACACAACTGCAATCTCTCAGTCTCACAAGCTCATATGGGAGTGAACACACACACAGACCAGTGAGCAGATTCAGTAAGCAAGTAGCCTGAGGCGGCCGTTCAGCTCCTTCCTGCTCTCGCCCGGCTGATAGGATCAGTGACGGCACGACTCCCACTCACCAGAAGAAATACGAGTGCGCAGCAGGATGGTGTTTTGCAAACTCTCACCACAAAAGGTCTGAGAATTTTACACCACATTGTCTTTTTCTCATCTATGTAAATATAGAGAGATGACAGCGAGGCAAGCAAGCAATGTCAGTTTAAACAGAAACCTCCTCTGCGCAATGTATATTAACAGTCCAGTCCAGTTTCACATCAGACCAATCAAGTTATCAAGACCAAAAGAATGAGAGATAATAGGAAGTTTTTCAGTGAAGGAAGAATGAGACAGGGAGAAAGGGAAGGGTCAACCGATTACCTACCATCAGGAAAAACCACAGTTCCCCAGCCAACAATCACCATCTACAGATATTTGTCACAAATGTTCACCAGAGGCACCACTGCTGAAAACCACTGGTTTTAGTTAAATCAGTTTGTTAGTTAGTAAAAAACTGACTACTGACAGTTTTTAGAGCAATCTTACAATTAACACTTCCCAAGTGTAAACATAGCCTTAACTATTTCCTGTTTGTCCTGCATGAGATGAGATAGTTTAGTGGTTTAAACCTATTGTGTCTCTGCAGCTCATATCATCACATTAGCAGACGGAATCATCAACAGAAAGAAAGGGTTAATTTGATTTTCTGTCTCTCGAACCACACAGTCAAGTGCCTGTTTCTTCTTCCTATTTTCTGTCATGTCATGTGTCTGCAGACATTAATATTTCCCTACACCAGGTAACAGATGTCTAAAGACAGCTCTTGAGTTCTCTGTCAACTTTTACTTTTCCCAGGCCTAAATATTTACTATATTATATATTTCTTAGTCTCTTTATTAGAATACAACTAGAGGAATCTGGAGAAGTCAAAAACAAAAATAGGAGTGGAAGACCTGTCAAAATCTGATGAGAAGTTTCTTCTTTGAGACACAAGAAAAAGTCCAAGCACCTTACTCAGCATCTTGCAGCTTCATCTGGATGCTGAGTTAATCCTTCCATAGCCTGATCGGGACTGGTCTTAGTGTAAGGAGAGCAGCCAAGAAACCCGTTTTTGTGCTTTACGTTGATCTGATGTAAAAACTTAGAAATAAATATATTGGGCATCATAGCATTGGTGATCCAATAGTGACCTAAGACATTTGCACCGTACTGTGTATATACACAGTGGTAGCTTTATTTTAATGTGTTGGTTTAGTCACTGCATGTAGGAGTCTTTCCGTGTCCTTTTCTTGCTCTAATCTGTTTTGTTTTTTTTATCTTTCTTGCTCTGTCTGTTTTTTCAGCTTGTTCTGGCTCTTCCAATAGAAACAAAGCAAATCCTCTTAATTGCTCATTCTAATCTTCTCCTTACACCTTGTAGCTTACATTGCGTGAATATCATGTCTGACTGAACTTCAACTGTCTTAACTGTCAAAGTTAAATGAGAAAATAAGAATAAACTGATTCACTAAATGTCTTGAAGCAAATACCAAATCTCTCTGGTTGGCTGAGCACAGCCAAACAAAACTTTAATTTTATTCATATTTGTAGGGTCAGTGTTTCATCAATAATATGCCCAGATGCTGATGTTTCCCAAGAGAAGACACTGAATCCCAAGGATGTCTATAAAAGACCCACAGCCACTGGTGCAAACCTGTGCACTATGGGATAAAGCTCTGTGAAAATTAAGGAGGGTTGTGTCAAAAACCTGAACCAACCAAAGAAACCAACTCTGACCCAAGTGATTAGTGATTAGAGTAAAATGAAAAAGAAAACAGGAGTCTCACAGAAACGACACTTAGAATCAAGAATCCACTTCCAGTGCAAATCAAGTGGGTTAATTTAATTCAACAATAGTACTCAGAGGTATTTCCATAAAATCTAGTGAACCAAAGAGAAGCCAAGGTTAATAAAGCTCCTCTTACTCAGCTGCCATTATTTTGAATTGCCAAGCAGTAGAATCGTGGTCTCTGGATTTAGGCAGTGGCTGCTCAGAGCTGAGCAAAAAAGGTGGCAAGAGCAAGTCACCAAGTTAAGACAATGAAGCAATTTTCTGCTCTACATGATCCTGCCATTTTTTTAATTACATGAACTTTCCACAGTCATGCTCTTATGCAGAGGTTTTCCAAATCCTGGGCCTCAAAGTACAACAATGACTCAGCCTACAGAAACGCTGCGTCACAACTTTCTGTTCTTGGTGGACAGAGAACAATCAGAGGGTAAATGTACAGATGGTTGTAAACACTTAACACCGAAAACCCGCTACTCATTAACAACAGTAACAATGGTCCTAAAGGTTTCTGGGTACCTTCCTTACCAATGACTTAAAATGTTAGACTAACCGATCTATTATCGCGAGCGCTCATTAGAGGATGCACTTTCTCAAACTGCTCCCAAAGTCTACACCCACATTGTCACCCTTCATCAACCATTGAGAGCGTCCTCACCACATCCTTCAGTGCGTGGTGTCCTGCATCCTCTGCCAACTCCAATCAGACACTGGAGCACGTCGTGTGGGCAGCCCGCTGACTCATCAGACAGAAGCAGGTGTCAATAAGAGAGCTGCGTCATGCCAGAGCCAGGAACGAGGGCCAGGGCGAGAAGGACAGTACTGAACCCCACGCACACGGAGTGGGTCAAATCAGCAAGCCCAACTACAAAAACTCAACTTTGTGTTGTGTTTCTATCTTTGCACCGTGACTCTTCCTCCGCGTCCTTCCTGGAGGGTTGTACCTCAGTTTGACAACTTCTGCTCTAATGTGATTAAAGGGTGGAGATTAACATGGCAGCTCTGTGGCTCTGTTACTCATTACCTGCCAATTCTGTGGTTAACTGAGTGTCTAATTAACTAGCTTATTGACTGAAGCCATTAAAGACAAAAGTACACCCATGCAGGCTTCATGTACTCAATGGATATTACTGGAGCTTGCACTAAGCTAATTTGAAGAGCATTAATGATCTTTAGTGCCTTTAAAAAGGTGGGACCTCAATGGGACCTATTTTTACTGGAGCCATAAGCAGGGTTTCTATTGACTTGTGGTAGAAGATGGTAATAATTCACTGTATTCATAGGGGGTAGTGAGCAACAGAAGTCCCTCTAATCACCACATAGTTTTAGATTTAGAATTTAGGTATTTACATGTACTTCACATTGTTTTAATAGATTTATTTAGGTTTAATAGACTGTTAGCCTTAGTTTATGGATTTGGTCAGAAATATAGGATGAACCATGAAGGAAATTCAGCTGTTTCAATTCACAGATAACCACTTTTGCTGACTATGTGTTTATGCTGTAGTTCTGAGGTGAATGGCTCTTTTTCTAAAATGTAAGAAACACTGTTCATTGAACCTCATCCTGTTGTGCTGTTTAGCATCACAACAAGATCTCTGGACGCATCGGCCTGCAGCATCACGTCAGACATGCCTGAACTGTCTGCAGCCTGGTGGAACAGGAACTGGAGCAATGAGAAAAGAATCAGCTGGAGACAAGAACAGCTCTGTTACTCTGAAGCCCAACCTAGATTTAATACAGCAGCATTACCCTAAGAGAGCAGCCATTTGCTTTTACTGCGGAGTGGGAAATGACACAATGTAAATTAAAGCAAAAATCCAAATTTAAAGCCTGTTTTTCAAGTATCCAGGGAAAGATGACTGAGCAGCTCTCTTTCCATCTATTGCCCATGTGTAGTTACTGTGTCAAGGATGTATAAGTGAGAGCTGAAGGATCGCAATGTCTCTGATTTACTTTTTATCATTAGAGTTCTGAGTAAGAACCAATCACTACTCTCAGATCAACACTTCATCCTTCTGAGATCTGTTCATTAAAAGTAGATTTAATGAGATCACATCACTACAGAGTCGTTCTCAGGCTGCAGGACCTGAGGCCAGATGTGCACTTCAAAGCACTTCAGTCAAGAAAAGTAGTCCATTGAAAACAGAGATGAAAGATACAGAAGACTAGAAAATGATGGGGGTTACAGAAATGTATGTATTTGATAATATTCACACTCCAGTTGAGGATAGTACTATAATATAGTCTGTGTCATCTGTTCTTTCTAATATCCCTTGAAATAATATATTGATCTCAATTTGGCCTGTTTAAAGACAGGGTTAACCGAATCATCATTTATTTATATGCTCAAAATCTAAACTCAGAACAACATTTCTTCAACTTTGTCTCTATGTCACCAGGTGAGTAGTAGAACTATAACAGTGATTTTTTCATAAACTACATTTTTATTTTCCTTATTTAATCATGAACATATTTAATTAGATAAGATATGATAGCACATTTTCAAGGAGCTCCTGTGTGATATCGATCATTCTTATTCTCTTCATATTATAATTTGAGTTTTAGGGCCTTCACACATCCATAAGACATCATGAATATATGTAGACATACTGTAGATGTGTAGATGTAAGATCTATGCTACACTTGTTTTTTTAAGAATTTTTAAGAAAATGTTTTTCATCATTATCACATATACCTGAACAAATCAAGCCACAATTTTGTTGTACTCCCATGGTGGCAGCTCTTAACCAAAGTAGTACTTTGGGCCTTTGAGCTAAAGGCTAGCACCAGCGTGTTAAAATGCTAACAGTGACAATATCAACATGATGTAAGTATAATGTTACTAACTGAGCACTGAGTCAAGGTCTGGGCAAAATGTGAGCTGCGTTAATAGAGAAAAACATCTTCATTAAAATAAAAAGCAAAACCAGAATCTTTCTCTAACCCTAATCAAAGTTATTTTCTTGCCTAAACCCAACCTGACACAGGACTCTGAATTTGAACTTGGGTCTGTAGTTTACTTCAATAAAAATATGCTGCATCACAGCACAATTATATTTGCAATTTAGTTGCCTGGGAATGTCATTTTCAGAAAACAGAATTGGTACAAAAGGTTTTCTTCTTAAAAACCCAAAATATCAACCTCATCATGACTCTAGAGGAAAAAGAATGGGTCACCGTAAACTGTAGGAATCATGTTTCATTCATTCACAAATGCTGTGCCAATCCATCAAGCAGTTGTTAAAGACAGGTCAAAACCTCTCTAAAAAGACTTTCAAACACTTGAAACACTGTGTACTTTTAAATCCTGGTAAATCATGTATAAATACACTGACCTCTGATATGTATGATAATCACATCCCTCCCAACACAGTGATTCTCTGTCGGAGCGACACGACAGAAAACCAAAAATGACAATTTTCATGGCATCAGCTCTAAAATTAAATCTAAATCGTAGTCTTCAGTTATTTTCCGTGACCTACATAAGAAGCAAAGTATATCAGGGAGAGAGGTATGCTGCAGAGGGCCTGAAGTGCTGTAAATTTAATCAGAGAGAGAGTCCCTGAAGGCAGCAAGAGCTTCTGAATTACACGTCTACTATAATAACTAATGGAGACCTCTGCACTGAAGATGGAACTGACCTTTAAAAACAACATGGGAGGGAAAATATGAACTAAAACTGTCATTTAACTTAGTTTATTCTGTGATCAAGGTCAACTATCACACAGATGGGAAACAAAAACAACAACAAACTATTTGTGTGCACTTTTCCCATCATAACCCCTTTGTGAAACCTTTTCTAAACAGCTCCCTCATCTCCAGTATTCAATTATTAAGATGAATCAGAGAGTACAGAGAATAAGAGATAAAATATTTAAATCTACTTTCGGTACATCCTCTGCAGCCAATGAGCCACGGTGAAGTTCGCAAACACACGACGCTGTGACTTCTTCTAATCATCCTCCTGTCAGTCAAAAAGCTGGAGTTCGATGCATCTCCAGTGTATGTTATTCCAAAACGGAGGATATTGTCTTCAGAATCTCAAAAGTAACCAGGAAATATCAACAAGTACACAAACCTACACAACATGCTCTTTATGCCTCTTTTACAGTTAAATTAAATTTTACATCTTAAATGTTACATATTAATGTTGTATGATTCTGACTGTGCTTCCAGCAGAAGAAGCAGTCGACATTACCTACAAAAGACAAAGTTCGAGACTCGCTGGTTAACTAATGGAACAGCTAAATACAGTAGATACATGTAATAAATACATTTAAAGGTATTCACTTATTAGATGATACTGTAGAAATATGAAAAACTACAATACTCGACACAAACACAAAACACAAGTGGGATGCTTATGTTTCTTTGTTTTATCCAACTTCATAAAGTGTATCTGCAAGATATTTTTGGAGTCGCTGAACTTCTAACCCTTATCCTGGGTTGTATTTTTGTTTACACTGTCCTCCACCAAATTCGGAGCAAAGTTCTGGGACCTCATTTTTCAGTGCCCCCAAAAAATAATTGGGTGCTCAAAGGGCTGTTGCCCATGACTGGTCAAGCAGCTGTCGCTCATGACCGGTCAGATGTTGTCACATCTCTACAGCACAATACAACATAACTTTTTTTTTTATAAAAACGAACAACAAACTGTTCTGCTGCTGCATTTCAAAATCTAAGTCTGGAACATGTCACCTCTACCATTATATGCACCCATCATAACCTGTAGAGTACAGTGAAGGAGGTCTGTGAAGATTCTCAGTCATCCAGGTCATTGTTTTCCCAAAGTTGTTCTTCAGTAACAACTGGAATTAAAGTTAAAAATTCTTGAACTTAAAGCAAGTCCAGGAGCCACTGAACAGCACCTTTGGGATACAGCAGAGAAGCAGAGCAGAAATGGCCACCTTTGCCGTATGGGTTCAGTTTATGAGAGTCACTAAGTTACCGGTCAGTATGTTTCTGTGGGAGAAAGCTGCTCTAGGTAGATATTTCTGGAGGGTTCACTCAACACGGGTGTGTGGAATTATCACTCTACTGGTTTGAGCTCAATGCATTTCCCGAGGAGAGCAAGTGTTGGTGCATTTTTAATATGTTAGCCCATATTTATTGAAAGTCATTTATTTTTTCTAACCACTTGAGTCCCTGGAATTTATTTATTTATTTATACCACACCCACAGATAGGGGCATATTTTAAACACTTAAATAGTATTTGTTCACATTATAGTGTGTTGAAATTCACTGGTCAGATGAACTGATTTCCTTTTTCTGCTCCAGTTAAACAGCACAGCGTCAAAAAGAAAGAGGACCAACACAGAGAGGAAATGAACAGGTGGTGAGTGGTGGAGATATAAAAACAACAAAACAGAGAAATCGAAAAAGTTCCCAGACTGGTGAGAAATGGTGCAGCAGCCCTCAGCTGTCAGCTTTACATCCAATCACAGTAGCCCATTAAACTTTGAAAAGTTACATTACTTCGCTGATTAAGAATTGATGGTGAATGAAAATCGACATTGTTCATTAATTTGTCAGGAGGAATAACACTGTCTCAATACAAACCTCTGTCATAACCAAGAGGCACACTTATGGTGTAACTCCAGAAACGATGTGCAGCTCAAAACTAATTATTGTTTCCACTAATTTCCGATTGGTAACGTAAAGATTTTCTGCTTCCTCCTAACCTTAGGACTGACTGAGGATTAATAGGTTTTAACATTTACATCTAATCAGTATCAGTGATTTCAAATGCCAAAATTGTTTAAATGTCAGAACAGAGCTGCAGGTGGGTGAGAGAAAATCTAAACAGCCAGAGGTGTAATTAAAATAATTATCTGTGACATTTTCATTTCAGTGAATAAATAACCTTTTTTTTTTTTTACTAGAGCTTAAAATTGTTCCTAACATTCTGGTGCCTGGCACATCTGATCAACATTTTAGGATAAACAGTAGACAAAGAAGTCTGGGTGTAGTATTAATGGAATCGATGGATGCGAAGGATAAGAAATATTCGCAGAAAACTTTGTTTTTTTGCAGATGATGCACTTGTTTCTGTTAAGGATAATTTAAATCCTGCTGTTTGATAAAGATGTTATCGTTGTAAATTAAAGTGGTTTATTCCCAAAATGAATCAAAATTAAAATCATGTCAGACATCAACACTGACTTGTTTTAGTTTCATCACTGGGTAAATGTGATTCATTTGGGTGGTGACGATGATGATGGTGGGACACTCGATATGACTGACAGAAGGTCATTACTACTGTATATAAAATAAAAAATCTAAAACAGGGAATAGGTTTTGTTTGACTGACAGTTGATCACTGACAAACATAACAGCACTGAGCTCTGAGCTACAAACAAGACACAGTGAAGGAAAAAGCTTGTCATCACTTTTCATGACATTTTATTGAGGCAGTGTTTTGACCTTCTTGCAGGTGTAAATCACTCCCTGATTACACATTGTGAAAAACATACAGCAGCGTCAGCTTTCAACTTTGACACATTATCAGGATTAGTGTCAGACTGACACTGTTTGACAGACCAACAATTTTATCTGTTCTGTCTCACTTGAGCACTAAAACTTATTTTATCAAAAATCGAGTGTGAAAAATGGGTTTGATGGTTAAAAAATAAAAGATTGTTTTCAGATTCCAGGTGATTGGACTTACTCATTCGAACAGCTGGCTATCAAATTCTCTGTTTATCTGTCTGAAGCTTTTTAGGTCTGCCGTTTGAGTTCAGCTTCACAACCTTTTAAGCTCTGTTTCCCACTGAAAATTCAATCTCATTGTGGATGATGGATTCTGGCAGGAAAGCAAGGACCAGGCTGCATGATATTATCTCCAAAATGTGCCAATACAACAGATACAGGCGCAGGAACTGATGGCTTATCCCATTAACATTTTCACAGTACCATTAAATACAGACTCGTCATTCATTTTAATGAGATTATGCAGATAATGCTGAGAGGCATCTGGCAAAGAAACAATAAAGCAAGACGAAATAGTCTTTCAAAAGTACTTCCAAAACTTTGGTCAAACTGTTTTTTTCTCACCATTTTGAGGCATTGTAGTGATTCTGCTGCTTATCTGTGATCATCAGTTTGAAGGCTATTAACAGAGGTTCCTACTGTGTAATCTTTACATTCTATTTGTATATATCTTTGTATACACAATATTGGATGTCCTGGCTTCATGGTCATGCTTGGGTGTCCACAACCCTGTTACCAGTTCACCAGTTATCTTTCCTTGGACCACTTTTGGTAGATACTGGCCACAGCGTAACAGGAACACACAACATGAGCTACAGTTTTGGAGAAGCTCTGACTCAGTCATGTAACCATCACAATTTGGTCCTTGGTCCTTGTCAGAATCGTACACTTGATTTTCAGTTTCCAACATGCCAGTTCCAAGAACAGTCTGATTACTTGCTGCCTGATATATCCCACCCTTTGACATTGTCAGATAATCAATGTTAATCACTTCACTTGTCGATGGTTTTAATGTTGAGGTTGATCTGTGTCTTTCCTCTGACTTAGTCACCGATGTGGAGCTGGTCACATAACAAACTGTCTGGATATCCAGGGTTACGTGAAAATGAGGGTCTGAGGTTGTCAACAAACTGTGCTGCACACTAATAGTCTACTTACAATAGTTTTTTCTGTGTGCTTAAAAACTCTCTCTCAGACGAACAACTGGCTATTACTCTGTCTGGAGTAGTTCAAATAGCCATCGTAGACATAACTCTGATTCTGCAACAGGTATAAAGACCAGAAAGTGGTACAGTTCATTTACAGGACCTTTTCAAAAAGGTGCTGCTGACACATATAGTAGACGCTGTACTTGCAGGACAAGTTAGTGAGCTACTAGCTGTAAGTACTCTGTTAGTGCTGGCACCGCTAATATGATAGCTTTGATTTTATGTTGGTCAATAGCACAAACCTACATAGCAAATGTCCATACAGGCGGAAAACTGGATGCCAGGTGATTATTTAACTTGCTTGTGATGATTAGAAGCATCGTTATTTCCTATGAGAAATCTGCTTTCTGTGTAGTTTCTCACTGAGGCCGTTAAGTTTCAGCGGCAGATGTGAATGAAATGAAACGTTTGAACAGATGAAATGTGGCATTTGATGCCTCCAAACAGAGAGCATTCAGTTCAGCCTCTTTCTGCTCACGCTCCCTGGGATGAGGACAAAAATAGACACGCTGCAAGTGACAGGGATGTGAGAAAATGGAGTGATGAATAAATGAGTGGATGGTGATACGCGGCTAAATGGAAAGAGAGAGAGAGAATGCATTAGAGAGAAGAGCGAGCGCGGCCGTGTACGAGTGAACGCCTGTAAAAACAAGAGCATGTCGAACATTTGAGGGAGTTGGTAGACACTGAGCTAAACTGACCGAGGCCCTTTGGGTTCTGAGTTAAGTATTTCAAAGTACAATGACCTGAAAATCTCTTGGTAAACACGAAACAGATAAAAAAAACTTAAAAGCTTATTCCACCAACTGAGCATTGCACCAGTGTAACAGGGTCACGTTGACACAATAGATATGTTAGAAAAAGGTTTGGTGCTTGTATGAGCAAGACGCTGCATTGTGGGTTATACAAATTACCCACAATGCAGCTTCTTGTTTAGTCAAATGCAACAAACAACAGAGCTCTTTATCTCAAACTACAGAGGTGGCTGTGGATCAGTGGTGCTCAGCTGTAACCGCTGTCGACGCTCACTCTGGGGTACATGTGTTGCTTTGTTAGCCAAGTTATCAGATAAACTCACAAACTAAACTGGTAACAATATAATAAACAAGTAAATGTTCAATTATCAAAAGCAAAACTTCATGAACTCTGCATCTCTCATCAGATAAAAGGTGGTGTGGGTGGACACATTATTCTGTTCCTGCTCATTTTAAGTTTGTCGCTCTCACTTTAAAACAAAGCCACGTTTATTAAAAGATTCCAACCTGAGGGAAAATATTCAAACTACAAATGAGATTAAAAAACTACGTGATGATAAAAACAATATTTTCTGAAGAAGATGCGCTGTGGAAGCAGCAGGAAGAGTATGAAGCATGGGAAGAACTGGAGGAGTGTTACAAGCACTTTAACGAACAACAAAGAGGAAGCGAGGGGATCCAGAGAGGAAGAAAAAAAAAGAAAATGGGAAGAGGAAAAGGACGGAACAATGATGGAGCATGGAGGACAAAAGAAAGCAAGAAAGAAAATAGAGTAGAAAGCAGAGGAGAGAAAAGTGAAGGGAAGTTGATTGAATTTTCAGTAAACTCAGTAAAAACTAAACGCTCCACTGTCTGCAGCTGTTTGTGTCTCACCTGTCGAGTCTCACCTGCAGGCCACCTGGCTGACAGTGTGCGCAACAGGGATTTATCAAGGCAATAAAACTGAGATGGACTCAGGTGAAATTAAATGAGCAGGAGTGAGGTGGCTGCAGGGAGTAAATGTCATCACTATCTGCCAGGAAAATTCCTTCATTACCCCGAGGACGGATACAAATAAAAACCCCTCTACACAAACTAATAACCATTGTGGAGAGAAATATTACATGTCCCAAAGAATTACGTTCAGTGTACCAGTACACAGCGTGTAGTGTGTGGTGTGTACCTGGGCTAATGGTCTTTCTCAGCTCTACTGAACTGACCTTTAAAAGTGCATTAAACGTCAAATGTGTTTTAAAGAGTTTCCTTTGCACGTTTTCTCTCATTATGATGGTGGTTTAGTGCCACGTTAGAAGAAGTTAGAAGATTCTGATAACAAATAAAAATAAATCTGAAGTTCTTACCAGAGGTGCCAAAGGTTAACTTTTAGTGTTTATTCAACATTATAATTACATTTTAATGACTATAGCAACATCTAATCAAACAAAACTTTCTTCTAAATGTGCTATATAATAATGTTTTTGAATATTAGGTTGTATTCAACTGTACTAGCACTGACTATAAGGTAATAAACCTTTAATGCCATAAGACAAAACTTAATGTTTTAAATCTACTATTTCAGCCAACTGGTACAAATGTATCTTGCACATGTGAAACAGCTGTTTTCTCATAAAAACTTGCCATTAATGGTCCAAAACTCCACAGAAAGCATTAAAAGCTACAGTAAACGCTTTGCTGCATCATGTATGAGTCACTCATAAGTTAATATTACACTATGAAGAGTTAACTCAGTCCTTGAGCTTAGTCCCTAAGCTTAACTTCATTTGAACCTTAACCTTTAACCCTAAAACTCGGACTCAACTTCCTTTTGGGAGCAAAAAGCAAGAAAACCAATCAAGGTCAGAGTAAGTCTAAAGGGAATGAATGGGAGCCACTGTAATGTCCCCTGAAGGGATGAATGTGTGTTTGTGTGTTTGTGAATCAATATTGAATCATTTGGAACCATTAAACACTGAAGTGCAGCCAGTGAACATATGGCACTGATAGCCCCTGTGTGTGTGTGTGTGTGTGTGTGTGTGTGTGTGTGTGTGTGTGTGTGTGTGTGTGCCGATAAGTGGGTAAACATGGTATTTTATGGCTGAGTTTTCCAACCATGTTGGCTGTAACTTCATAATAGTCACATCAGTTATAATTAATGGGGAGAAAGAGAGAGACAATATTAAACATACAACCTTTCCCGGAAGTTCAGGAAGTCGTCTCCTGCATATTAATAGCAGCCGTCTGACGCCCGCAATTATATACAATATCCAGGAAATTGGTTATTTCCCCACTTCTTATCATAAAGTTAAAATTAGTTGATGCTGATGTATTTTAATTGATATCAACATTGAAAGTAGCAGCAACTGAAAACAAGGAGCCACAAAACCTGAGGATCAGTGAAGAGACTCTTCAGATTTATGCTTCATGAAGTTTGGTGTGAAAGATCTGGTTTTCACAGACCCCTGAACTCAACACCAAAGACCTTCAGGAAGAACTGTAAAAACAACTGTGAACCAGGTGAAACATCTGTGTAGGATCTTGTGTTAATTGTGTCTTAATGGGAGAAAATCCCTGCAGCTGCTCCAACATGTGGCAGAGAGACTGAAGCCAGACGACTGGAGGCTGTTAGAGCAGCAGGAGAAATGGAAGAGAGGGAGACGGAAAAGAGGCACAGAGGAAGACAAGTGACAAAAAGGAAATGGAAAATGTCAAAATTAAAAGAATGAAGTGAAAAAATGAGAAGTGGAGAGGGAGAAATGAAGCAGAGGAGCGGGGGGAGAGGACGTGTACATTGTGATAACGAGCCGACACGCAGCACAATATTAAACCTGACCTTTTAATCAAACTGTTGGCCTCGTTTCATTCCCTCTCTGCTCGCTCACGCTGCTGGCTGCCTCGTTCCAACGAGCAGAGCGGAACGAAACACGGCGTCAAATCACGTCAAACGCATCAAAATGAATTAGCACGTGTATGAAACAGCACATTCTCACACAGGGCTTCTCTGATTCTTCTGTGACATTTGACTTTTAACGTATGACAGGACTTTAAGCCTTTACTGTGCCCACAGGCTCCAAACCAGACTGTGTATTTGTTTGTTTGTGTGTTCACTCAGAGAACAAAAAGGAACACAGAGAACACGTGCTGTCGACAGTTGGAGGGCAGCAAAACAGAGACGCTGTGGTGAGTGGATGGTGAAGAAAGGGAGACACAGCAACAGACTGGCAGGCAGAGAGAGCGAGAGAAGGAGAGAGAGAGCAAAGGGCCGGCAGATCACTGATACAGAAACCAAAGTGAAGATATCAAGATGAAGATTTTTTTTAATACTTCACAGGAAGAATCGTGCGACTTTTAGAAAACAGACATTTCCTCCGGTGGAGTTTGCAGAAGCCTTTCTGTCTGGAGGCTCAGGGTTGCATGTTGAAACTCAGCTGCCAGCAGCCATTAGATCACTCTCCCCTCAGTGTGTGTGTGTGTGTGTCTGTGTGTGTGGCTGGAGATCACACTGTGCGCTGTGACTTTAATTGCCCAACATCTGTAGCCATGGCACACTCATTAGGAGAGAGACTGGCAGTAGCTGATATCTCACTTGGCATCCTGAGTCCTGTTGTGTGTGTGTGTGCGCTTGCACATGTGCAGATGCAAATGTGTGCTGGTATCTAAAGTCACACACACACGCACACACCAGAAAGCAGGGGGGGTTTAAACGGCAATTGGCGGCGAGGCCTCTGCATGGCGGGAGGGAGCTGCGCGCTGTTTGTGGAGCCGCTCATCACTTTCAGGCGTCTCCTGAGAGAACAGGTAGGACGCTCTGCTGGTGTCTGATTGGTCTCGCTGTGGAACCCGATTGGTACAAGATGTGGACTTGTTTGCCACCGTGTTTAGGCAGAACCACTGTGCAGGACCAAATAGACCCTCTGAGTCGCGGGTTCATCAGTTGTAGAGTTGGTGCAGTGAATTGTTTTATTGGGTGAAGATATTGAAGATATGAAGTTTTGGTGATAAAGTGGTAAAGTGATAAATTATGAGAAGTGGGTCACCAGCTGTCAGCTTGGAGGGAAACACTGCACCTCATTAAGACTCTGATATGATTTTTAAAAAAAAGAAGGTAAGACTGACAAATTGAAATTGAATTCACATCATTTCCTGCCTGAACTTTTCACATCACATTTCAAACTTTATCTCTTTATCTCCAGTAAAGGGCCACACACTTAGTTAGGATGCCTTTTTTTTTGCTGCACACTGAGATTGTCCAGTGTGACATTAATGCACACGATCGTCTATGGAGCACATCGTCTCCGCAGAAGTTGGGAGAACAAAGCATTTGTACTGGAAACGATGGATTAATATTTAAACAGCAGTCTGTGCTTATCATAAAGAGGATAAGAGGAGCTGCTTTAGGCTTTATGTGTGTGTGTGTGTGTGTGTGTACAGATTAACACTGCTGTGAAAAAAACACTTCTCTCCAATACATCCATGCTTTTAGAGCCTGATGACGGTATCACATATTAAAATGATTTTCCAAATTGTTTATCAACTCCTGTAACACAGTATATTCCACATTAGTACTAACATAACCGATTTTTGAAATTCCTGTCTTCTAAAATTCCAATAACTGCATTAAAGAACATTTATGACCAGGTATATTTAAAATATTTTTATATTAATATTAATTTATGCTTTTTTTTTATTTAGAGTACTCACAATGAGAAACAACACACAATAAAAAACAAACGTTCCTCATGTTTGTTTCCCGTGTGTCACTTCTACGTTTCAGAAACATTTCTAAAAAAATAATTAAATACAATTAAAAACAAACCTCTGGTGCCTTTTCGCTATGCGCGCGAGCGCAGCGTGTTCACTGTTTAGATGGTGAGCGCGCGCGTCCTTGCGTCCTCGTGTGACACGCTCGAGGCGAGTGTGTGATCCTTTCTTTTAATTGCGCGCGGCTGCGCACGTGTGTCAGTGCACGTTCGGCTCATATATGCGCGCGTGCCCGTGTAAATGTGCAGCTGGATATGGTCTACCGTGTGCGCGTGCTTTCGCATGCTGTTGATTGACACACTGACCTCTGAGTCTCTCGCTCTCTCTCTCAGTCTCTCGCTCTCTCTCTCTCTCTCCGGGTCCGGCGGGTCTCACAGGTCCCGGTTCTCTTCTCTCTGTCTCCCTGCAGCCCAGACGGTCACACGCTCTCGGCTGCCAATCAAATACAAATATAAAAGTAAAACTAAAAAACGAGCCAGTTGTCTGGAGAAGGCTTCAAGGTTGCGAGTTTAAATCCCCATCCTCTGGATCCAAGTGCGTCGTCCCTTCTCTTTCCGCGTGTTACTCTGTCATTTATTAAAAGCATGTATCATCTGAGCGCGATGCCAGTTCTCCTTTGTGTTTTCACATTTTTAAGGAAACACACAGCACAACTCCGCCTCGAGAAGCGCTGACGTCCACTTTGCTGCCACTTTGAATCACAGCGACTCGCTCGTAAATTCTGCCATGTGTCCCGAAACCGAAGCGCTCAGAGGATCAGAGAATGTCCGGAGGATTAAAGCCGGAACAACCGTCCTCAGCACAGGAGAAGAATAAAAAAAAAAAAACATTTAGTTCGACATTTAAAGCGTGAACGAGCTTCTCATCCGGTCCTGTGTCTGTTCCCTCTGCTCCGTCTCATGTCCGTGCACTCTGGACACGGACACGGGACTGAAGCGCTTTACGCACAGCGCATAAGTGGAGGATCAGAGGAGGAGGGTTTTTTTCTTACTGGAGGGTGGAGGTCAACTGAGAGGAGGAGGAGGGGGAGGAGAGGAGGGGGTGGAAAGTGGTGTTGGGCTGTAGAAGTAGAAGAAGCCATGTTTTAAAAAAAAGAGTGATGAAAAAGAAAAGGGGAAAAAGATAGAAGGGGGGGGATGAATAAGTGGTGACAGATGAAGAGAAAAGATGTAAAAGAACGATAAAGGAGGAGCAGAAGGAGACATGAGGAAAATAGGAATTAGAAAAGTGAGGAAGGAAAAACTTAAAACATGAGAATCAGACAAAGAAAGAGCAAAAAGAAAAAAATTTAAATCAGCAGATGGAGAAGAAGAAACAAGGAATGATGGAAGAAGAGTAGAGAGAAGGAGAAGGAAAAGAAAGAGAAGACGAGAAGAAAGACAGTAGTAAAGAGGAGGAATAATAAGGAAAGGAGGTGAGAGATGAGAGGGAAGGGAACGAGGGGCGACTATGGAAAAGAATAGGAAGGACAGAAGAGATGAAAAATGGCATGAAGGGAATAAGGAGACACGGAGGAGAGAGAGGATTTTATAAGTAGGAGCAGCAGACGACGGAAAGGAGGAAAAATATTTATTCAAATGTTGCTTCTTACTATAAAGCTTCTGTAAATCCTCAGAGAGAGGAATCAATATGTGAACACACACACACAGAGTCGATTTTCTATCCCTTCAGAGGACTTTACATCCACGTCTGCTCGTCGCCTAAAGACTTGAACCAAACTTGACCTTTTGATGTAAAACAAAATCTTTTACATTATGAGGATTTTTGCTCTTCTGTGAATTAAACACAAACTCTCTCAGACATTTTCGCTCCCGCCTCATCTCACCTTCCTGCAAACATGATTTTAGTACCGTCTCTATAACGAATGATGTATGTGACTGCTATCTTTGTGAGGACCTACTTAAATTTCAAGTCATTCCACCAGGGCCATTATCACACTGTGATGCTGTTTGAGGCTCCACCTGCTGCAAAAGGCTTTAAAGTTCAAATTAGAGTTCGATTGTGGTCAGGCGAGGCGTTTACAAACTGCTTCACAAAAAATGTTGATAAAATATGTGTAGAATATAAATCAAAACTGAATATAACGATTTGCAAATCACATATATTTGACTGAAAAAAGTTTTTATCATAGTTATTAAATTCTGTTTTAATTTAGATTTTACACAGCACCTTCTCTGGAAACCAGTTTGTATTTATGGAGGTCCAGCTTAGACTTATTCCAGGGGAGTACATGTCTGTAGTTGTGCTTCTTCCTCTCTGTATCTTTCTGCAGCCATGTGACCCGACCAACCTGCCCAGGTTTTCCTCTCCACTGTCACCTACTGATCAAGGAGGATTTCTACTGTGTATTATTCTCTAAGGTCTTGATGTTACTATGTCAAGTGCCTCAAGATGATTTACGCTGTAATTTGGATCTATGTAAATAGAACTGAAACTGAATTCATTAAGGGTCTTCACAAACCTGCAAAGGCACATACGTGTGTGTTTGCAGCTGCAAAGATGAAATCTGTACTTTGTGCTGTTTCTTTGTGTCCCTGCCTGGAATCACACCAGAGGATGTTTTTCTGCTCCAGTAAATGTGTAAACATGGTGTTTATGATTGACTCGATTGTACATGCTGTGACTGGTTTCGTCAAAAGGCTTTTTGTGGCAGCGAGTTAGTAGGTGTGTCTGCAACAATCAAGCAGCGTGGAGCAATTTGGTGCAAAATGACAGGCGTCTGCGCTCACGCCGTCCGCCTGCTGCCACGTACATAAGACTGAACGAAAGTATATATTGTTATAATTGTATAGGCACCTAGTTTTTAGGAGACTGGGTTTGGAGAGGCACAGACACAAACACTCACAACTCGTGTTTAGGTTTTGTTTTCAGTCCAAATAATACATTCAAGGTTTATCAAACCAGTGAATGATCAGTTCCAGTAGCGCACCTGGTAACCTACCAGTAGGCCAGGGTGTGGTTATCATCAGTAAGTAATTAGGTGGCATGTAACAGCTGTAGTAAAGGTTTATTATAAGCAACAAAGTAGCACAGGCAGGAGATGGTGAGAGACACCTGTTCATTTCACACTTTCAATGTTTTAACATAATTGTTTTCCTTAATGTGCTGACCTTTACCTTAACCAGTCATGTTTGTGCCTAAACCTAAGCACGCTGTTGCTGCTCATTTAGTATTCTAACCACGACAACGAAAGTCCAGCACAGGATATTGCATGAGCCTTCTGGAAGGTGGAGCAGGGCTGTACTCGCCCATATCTGTGGTTCTGCTAACAACAGATAACAGCCATGAAATGATGTGATAACATCCTAAGTCAATGTTTTTCCATTCATCCCACGACCTCTCCTTTGACCCCAGAGGTTTAGAGCTGATCATTTAGATAATTTAAGACCAGTTCCCATAATGAATGTTATCTCCAACAGATTCAAAAGTAGAAAGGCAGATACACGACTTTACAACTTTAAATTCACATCTCCCCTGAGTGGGAGTCAATCGCAACTAGTGTTGCCAACAGTTAGAAAGATGGAAGAGACTGATGAGGAAAATTGTCTCTGTCATTTACACTGGCTACAGTTTGTGGTGTTGCACTCGATCATAGTCCCAAACGTGACAGATGTAGCTGGGAAGGGAGAGCTCGAGAGAGGCTCACGAAGACCCATTAATATAGTGTTGTTATTCTATGTTAACTGTCAGGAAGTGGAAATGTTTACCCGTTCGTGCTAAATGAAAAGTCAGAGGAAGTAGTTTTGGATTTATCTTCTGGAAACAACGCACGTCATCAGACTTCATAGCATCATGTCCAACAGTATGTTAGTCTGGACCGCTTCTTTGGACTAAAAGTCATTTAAGCCATCACAGCTAACGTGGATAAAAATTAATTATTAACAAAAAACAAAAAGCAGCATATGAATGATTAAATAAAAGCATTCCTTATTAAATGTGTTTACCATTGACTTTTCTGTAGCTGGGGTCAAGTCAGAGAGTTGTGACAATAATAAAATATGTCTTTGAGTACATACTGATCATAATATAAAATAAAAAAATATTTTAAAAAGCCTATGCTGTCATCTAATGTATGATCCAGTTATTTCTTTACCTCTGCAACAGTATAGTGCTCTCAGGTTAATACAAAGCATGGAAACAAAATAAATCATTTTTCAGCCTGACTGGTTCAATTATTCTGTGGAGTAAAATAACTGCCAGTCATGCATGAAAGCAATGCATCTTCATTTACCACACAGCAAGCAGTGGGAAAAGATATCACATGAACCGAGTCATTTCTTGACAGACAGACTGAACTAAATTCTCAGCGTGAACTTAATAACAAGCTGTCAGCCATATTTAATAAGTCTGCTTCTACTTACAGGTGCACTCTCAAACTAAGAACCATCACGACTGCGTAAGAAATGTCTTCCTTTCTGTGTTCTCTGTGTTCTCTGTGGACCACTCCATAATGTGAGCAACATTCAACTGCTGAATAAATCTGAGGTAGTCTATGGGATCAAATCACCGCCACAATGATTTTGTGCCTGTGTAAAAAAGATCTGTGCGTAAACCGATGTTTGTCCGTAATTACGGTTTGTAAAAAAGATTTGTCCGTAAAACGA
>JAUYWH010000010.1:1544932-1561277 GCA_034779795.1 Ctenopoma multispine | reverse complement strand
CTTTTTTACAAACCGTATTTACGGACAGACAAACATCGTTTTACGGACAAATCTTTTTTACAAACCGTAATTACGGAAATACATCGGTTTACGCACAGATCTTTTTTACACACGCACAAAACCATTGTGGCGGTGATTTGATCCCATAGTAGTCCTCCTTCATTATTGCATCCACTTTGTGCAGTGCACCAGGTCAGCAAGCAAGCAGCAGAACAGCCCCACAGCATGATGCTGCCACCACTGTGCTTAACAGTAGGTAAAGTGAGGGTGTGAGTGTTGCTTTTTTTCTTGGATGGCAGACTTCCAGTGTATGGTGATGTAAAACAGGTTTGACTGAAAATCCTGACGCTGGTGTTTCAGCAGCTTCTAGTTCAGTAGACAGAAAAGGATGGTGTGTAGCCAGCAGATGTTTCCAACAGACCTTGTGCCAGCACATCTTCACTGGTGCATGAAGCCACAGTCTCAAACAACAAGTTCCATCAGCAACAGTGTTTATCCTGTTGCTAACGACATCAAAATGTATGTATGTCATTTTTAGTTGTTCTTCCACTTGGTTCAGGGAGATATGATCCCTCTTATAACTGTTAGATACTCCAGCCACATATATAAGCACTACTACTGTGGTTTAAGTTTGCTCTGCTGTTATTGGTGGTGCTGGCCTGGATCTTTCCTGCTGCAGAACGTCCCATCAGAAGACAGATTACACTTGTCATGACCACCAGCAGAGTGTGAATAGCAGACGTGATGCTTCATCTACCCAAACGCACGAGTTATATAACCTTGGCCATACACAGTCTTACTTTTCCATCAAACTGAGAATTTTTTGGATGCTTTAATATTCACCAGTCAGTCCGACGGAATTTCATTTCTCACGGTTGTCATAAAAGTCTGCTTCAAACACACACACACACACACACACACACACACACACACACACACACACACACACACTTACTCTCTCACTCATACACACACTTCAATAGGCACACAGAAAAAAACCTCTCCGGTAGTGTTGTTGAAAACTTTGTAATGTGTCCGTGTTCTATATTTGTCACCACTTCAGCGCGGTTGATTCTCTTACTCGTCAGCGTTTGAAGCCTCGCAGTAATGAGCCTGCCAGTCACAGCATCGGGGATTAAAACACAGAGGAGAGAACATGCACTACGGATGGTGATGACATCTGTCTGAGAGAGCAGCGAGGAAAGAAGGAAACCAAGAGAAAGATGAAAAAGACGTTCTCTTTTCAAGTGCTACAATGTGCAACTTTTATGCCTGCTGGCAGTGAAATGTTTTGTAAGTCGAGTCCTTCCTCCCACTCAGCTGTGAGAATGAGATGTCAGAGTTGAGTGGAGAAACAAATTCATCCTTTCTCGTAGTACACAAAACAGAGGATATAAAGTAACTTAAAATATCTGTTTTAAAGGCACAAGAAAAAGAAAACATGACTTGTGCAAATCACCACGGTTCGGTCACGTTAAAGAGCGTCGGTTTATATGCACATAAGATGTAAAAACCTTACCTGAAAATACAACACAGCACCTAGGTCCATGCTGAATTCAAAATACAGATATACATGGAGAAAAGAACACAGCATTCACATTTTTATGCTTCATCGTTGTTAACAAACAGCTAAATTATAGAAAGTAAAGCTTTCCCCTTTCTAAGAATTCCTCAATAATTCATTTGCAACACCAGTTTTGTAACTCGGGCTGATAAGGTGGATGTTATTCCACAAACAAAACCTACAGGATGTAGTTTGAGCTTCATTCATCCAAGAGATTCGCTGAGCATGTCATTCTCAGAGTGCAGGGTGTTTTTTCTGTCAGTGAGAACAAGCAGAGAAAGATGAGCGAGAGCTGAACAGTATCAGACATTATGCTTGTCAGCAGAAGATTCACAGTTAAAATGATGTGTGCAACAGATCGCCTACAGGCTGGTTTCACTGCCACGAAGACGAATATACAGCAGCTAACAAGAGCTGTAGAGGTTGTTGTCGTCCTCTTTGTTGCTTCACAGTAATGAAGCCACTGTGCACTGCTGGTCAGAAAACTAAAACAAGGCTATGATATGATGGCAGCTATATACAGACCATCAGGATTTCCCAGGTTGTCATAAATCATGATTTTGATTATTTAGATTATTCAAGTAATGAAGCAGCAGAAATTATAAAGCAAAATTAACACAATGAAAAAGTTCAGTCTGTTATACTAAGAGAACTGGTTCTGATTTCTGTAAACGAGGAAACGTTTAACAGACATTTTTCCCAAACAATGGATACAGTTACAGGCCAGAAACGTTCCACAGTTGGTCAGTCAGAACAGAGTATGATGACAGAAGGAGGGGTTAAAATAGAGAAGAACTCAAATGAGACTTTTCTTAGTCTCAAGGCCAGAGGAGCAGGTGTGTAAAGAGCTTTTATAACACATATAAAATCATATTATTCATCAATATGCATCCTTCTTCATCCAGTACTAGTATATTACATTAACATTACAAGGAATCGGGGAGTTGATTTAGTTTTCCAGTGTGTCATCTCACATTAAGCAGAATAAACATTAAGCCATTTATACTGCAGATGCCTAAAATATGCTGACACAATTGTTCCAAAGCGACAAACAAACTCTGAAGCTGATATCTGTTGCATAGCATTAACATGAGCTGTGTTTGTAGTAAAGCTGCATATTTCTGAATGCTGGAGTTTTTCCTCTCCGCCGTGAAAACACAGAAACTCTGCTGCTGTCAGCACATCACAAACGCTCAGGATTAGCTTGATGTTGGCGAAGCTCAAAGTATTGTGCTTCACAGCGTGTATCGTGTTTCACATTGTGTGTCATCTTTTACATTGTGACAGTAAATCACTGTCCTAATGACAGTAGAGGTGACAAGAACGGCCTTCCTTGCAGCCTCTGTCAGTCAATATTATAGTTATATAATATATAATTTTGAGCATCTCAGAGGGTTGACAGGTTGATGTTTTATGGGGAGTCTGATTGCATACTGCATTATGTGGACTAAAGCCTCTCTACAAGTCTCTGAGGTTATTATAGCATATGATGGGGAGTTGAGCAAATTTTATTTAGCATTTTGGGAACTATGGGATAGCAAAGGAATGTTATTCGACTACACTAATAACCAAGGTAGGTCAATATTTGATTTTTCAACAATTATGTGACCTATAATTGTGTGCATGGGGAGGAGGACAGGATGGCTGGATGGGTTAACAACAACAATAACAGCAACAACAACCAGAACCTTCCTACAGTAGGGAGATGGTCGAGTCCAGTGTAAGACGCTCTGTAGTGTTTATTTCATGTTTTCACTGTTAGTTTTCACCTAGATAGAGACAACGATGAGTTACTAGAGAGCAGGCTGGGACATACATCAATGAATAAGTTGTTACTGATTAACACAAATTTGAAACATTATTTGACACAAACTATAGTTTATAGTTTATAGTTTCAAACTATAGTACAACTAATTAATAATTCACTACCTAATCATTAGATGCTCTTTTTGTGTGCCATCAAGTAAAGTGGATTCTGAGCAAGCACTTAGTAGTTCATCATTTATTACTCATCACCTATTAATTTCTTACTCTTTATGTCATATCATTCTCTAAAATATATCATTCAATAAAATAGAGACAGCAGAATGCACCAGTGTTTTGACTCATCAATAATTGCACACATACAATATATTCACATACAAGTGAAGGATATATACTGTACAGTCGGATCAAGGTAACTTAATATCTATCACCACCTTTAAAAAACATTTGAAAACTCACTCGTTTAAAAAGTATGTCAAATGAGTCTCACACACACACACGCAAAAAAAATGTCTAGCACTAAACAATTCCTAGCATGTTCTTTATTTTGACGAGTTGGGCCTCATCAGGGCTCCTAGTTTGTAGTAACTTAGAATTTACATAAACCTGAATGGTAATTGCTGGTGTCTTCTCTTTGTAAGTCGCTTTGGATAAAAGCATTTGCCAAGTAAAGTAAAGTAAAGTAAAGTAATAAGGTATACTTAAATACAGATTTTACTTATTTATAATCAGTTCTCCATCATTAATACCACAGGGAGCTGCAGACCTTCAACCTTTCCCACTAATGAGGGACTTCTTCTTAGTTTCTCAGTAACAATGTGTAATTTTACTTGAAGGTACACAAAAAGAGTAATTACTGATTAGTTAATGAGTAATTAATGAGTTATTACCGTTTATTATGATGATGATTATGGCAATTATTATTATTACTAGTATTAACTAATTGTTAACAATTGATCTACTATATGATAATAACGATTCATTGGTTATCTGGTCTTTTCTGATTTGAGTAACTACTTGCGTTTTTGTGTGCAGTGTTGTGAAATGTTACCTCTTTACCCTGAACTCTCCCAGCTCCTGCAAAACTTGTTGATCACTGCACATCCTTTTTGTTAAACCTGTACATAAACACAGAGGTAAAAATTCAATTTTTTTAGAGAAAGGCATCATTTCTAAAACTTTCTTGACAACACAACAACAGTGTATCATCTGGATACAATCACAATTGTACCAAAAAGCTGGCAACCTCACAGTCACCACTAGACTTCACCGGACTTTTTTTATTTTTACTGAAATCTGCTTATGTTGCTGCCAGCAGTGTTACCGCTGGAGGGATTAGAACTTTGTTCTTGGCTGCCAGCCTTCACATCAATAGCGATACTTTTACATGTATTGATTGACTTTTGAGAGTCAAAGGTTTCTAAATTCCCAGTCTGTTTCCAGTTTCCCCTGTGCCTTATAAGATTTGGAAACTTGGTAGCAAACGTTCATGTTGTGGCTGAGTAATTTGTTGAGATTTAAGAACAACATGACCTATTTTAAACTAAAGGCAAAGTGAAGATTTCAAGAAATACTGGGCCTGATTTGCTAAAGGTTTTTGCACCTTTGCCTTTGTAAATATGCAAAGTGAGTTGTTTTTGCCACACAATGGGATTTATCAGGTCTGAAAGCATTTTGTGGTGGCTGGGATTGTGACTAAACTGCAATCTGCTGAGGTTATTTGAAGAAGTAGGATGCAAACGAGGAATTAAAAAAAACACATTTACCACAATATGTGGAATGATTTAATAAAAAATCCAGTTGTTTGGTGAGCTACAGGCTACTGTGTTATGGGGAGGACACACCGAATGAAGCTAAATGTGACTTTTATGCAGAGTAATGTTTCTATAAAGCATCCCTTCCTGTAATACTGAGTTTTCATTGCTGTAGCTCGGCAAAGTGATTATTAGCCTCTCCCACTACTCTTTCATTCCTTATCTTTATTCCTAACCCTCCACCATGTTTGTACCTTTTGTCACATCATTTTTCATTGAAGATCATTCATTTCAGTTTTTGTTGAATTTGTCTAATAGAGGCATTTATTCAACAGTATGATCCTTTAAAAGGCTGCAGTTTGTGGTGCTGTTGATTTATATTGAGTTATGCTGATAGATTTTCCACCTCATCCATAATCCACCTCATTAAATAAACTAGGATAAATAACAACACACCTTTGTGTAAAATGTGAAACATAGTGAAAGGACTTTTGTGTAGGATCCATTAGTTTCAGCCTTGTGTACCTAAACTGCCTATGAGTACTATGAACTACTAAATGAGTAATGTATATTTGAAATTCCAAAATACAGAAGCTTATTGTGTATTATTACACACAAAAATCAGCTTTTAAATACCTTTAACATGAACTCCATCCATCTTCCATTTTTCAATTACAATATGACAGAAAAATAGGGCATGCAACCAAACCTGTGTGGATAAAGGTTAAAAAGAGGAAACTGATGTAAACAAAAGTACAGAACCATAATAAATGTGGAGAACTAACAGATAATATCACAGCAGCACTCTAAATGTTACGTGATGCTTTTCTCATTACATGTCATATTAAAAAAACAATGTTTACAGCTGAGGTGGTGATCATTTGTTTGCTGTTTTCCATTCATCATCAGTGGAATCAGGAAAGGTAGCATAAGGTAAAATGTTTGATGAATGTGAATGTTTAAGTTTTAACTTGCAGGAATGGGGCTGATAATAATTACAGAGGACAGTAGGGACCGGATGTGACTTGTCTGGTAATGAAAATGAAAGAGAGGCGGGATGCAAATAGGAAAGTTTGTGTTATGGTTATTGGTAAACTCCATTAAAAAGTATTTAATTCATAGCTCAGGCCATGAATAAAATGATGAATACAAATATTCAAATCTAATCAATATTCACCTCATAAGTTGTTTTTCCTTAATATATAAATGATTCATAACAGACAGTGGAAAACTCAGTTTTATTAATACACCTCCATTTTTAATGAAGTGTAGGAACATCGATTAATTACAAGAGTAAAGGTTAATTTATTTATATTTATTTATTTAAAGGAACAATAGAGATGAACTTTAAAAACACATAAATTCAGAACAACACAAAGTAAACAACCACCCGTACCGTGTTCATAAAAGGTTAACCAGTAACTCGTGGAACTCACTAAGATGTTTATTATGGGATCGTTGCTGAAAGTTAGATTGTTAGAAGTTCAGATTAATACCACTCATATGTCTGTGTGGTATGACAAGCTGCACTTGCATATAGCACATTAAACCTTATCGGTATTCAAAGCACTTTCTCATTCACACTTCAACATGTGACAGGAGAAGCCTACGATTGGTGGATGAATGCTCTGCTTCTTAAACACAGACACCCTCAGACTGTTCCAACCTTGTTGGATTTTTAGTGAAGCTCTAATCTTTTACTCTTGTTGTCTTTTCGTTTATCTCCATCATCTCTGAATTGGGAGTCAGGAATCGTCCCCAAAGTTAATAAGATGATTTTCTATAGCCGTATGGCGTCACTTCAGATGCCAGAAGTGAAGACCTAACAAAAGAACCAAAACTATCATGAGCAGCAGCAGCAGGGAGTCGAGTTCGGCTGTGAAACGTCAACTCTGACCTGCTGAGAAATGAGAAGAAGAAGAAGAGTGAAAGGAGCCTGCACAGCTAAGGACACTTTGAAATGGAAACCTTGTTTCTGTGGCACTGCAAGGTTATTGTGTTTGTGCGTTCAGAGGCATCACCTGTGCACCTGACACCCTCCTCTCTCAGACTGAGAGTACGCTCGCAGCGGGGTGCAACAGTTACAAACATGCTCAGGTTTACAAAGATGAGAGCAGCAACAATGTACAACACAGTTACACTAAGGTTATATATTTAATACCATATTAAACCACAGATTCATATCACTTATGATGATTTATGACTAAACGATACAATAGTAAACACTACGTTTTTTGTATGGACTATGGAGTAGTACGCTTTGAATAAATGCATAATTTGCTTCTGCATGTTTGTTAAAAAACAGTGAGCAGCTGTTTTAGTAAAGACGAATGAAACTTTCAATCATAGTGTCACCCAGTCATCAGTATTTCAATGGACCTGCTTTGTCATTCATCCCGTTACTTTGCCTCTCAGTCCGCCATGTTTGATTCCTCTGTTATCTTTTAGATAACCTCATGTCACACATACTGTATTTGCTTATGTAACATCAAATCAGTTGTATTTATGGAACCCAAACTCACCAAACACAAATTTGTCTCTCAAAGAAAAATATCTGGACCTCCGTTCATGTAGGAAATGGGGGATTTTGTCAATTGAACCTGCTGAATCAGTTGATAAACTTCCAAAGAGGAAAGGGCTAGTGCTAACAACACTGAAATGAACACTGCAAAAACTAGGGCTACCGAGGCACATCAGTGTCCGACAGCAGCCAACCATCAGCTTGGTGTGTCTGCAACTTGTCAGGAAACTCTTCATAATAACATCAGTCCAACTATAAGGAAAAAACACAATGGCAATGTAATTTTAGAGGAATGACCAAATGATGGGTAAAATCATGCAGCTATTTTAATTTGTACTAAAATATATCTCTACTGCTAAAGTTCTATGTGATGTTTTACAAAACACTGAAACAATAAATCCAATATAATGTTACACAAGGTCAAACACCATAAGATTAGATCTGCTAAGGTAACCGCAGTTATTTCATTCAAATGTTTGTGTGGAAAATATAGTAGGTTTTTAAGGTTTTAAAACTCTGTATTTTTTTTCCTGTTCTTGGGGTTACAATTTTCTCATTTCTGAAGGTCATACTTCATGCGCTTTGCCATTAATCACAGTGACAGTATCAGACAGCTGCATATCAGCAAGGAGATATAAAATGAGAAGGACAAATGCCAGCTTTCGGGCTACAGAACCCATAAAACCTTTAAGCAGCAGCAATTAAAAAGAAATGGATTTCCATGGTGGGAAAGAGGCATTTTTTGTTGTTATTTTATAGCTTGTTTCATTAAATTGCTTAATTTCGGGAACAAAATGGTGAATGCACACCCTCCACGTATTCATCAGATCAAAGTAGATTATTGATGATGTTAATGGAACGTAATCACTTTCATCCCAATGATGCTTGAGGGGAAAACCTGTTGACGCCTCAGACAACTTGGACTAATCTAATGTTTGCCTGGTTTGACTCTGGCTTAAATAGATTTGCATACACTGGGGAAATCTCTGCTGGCGTCCTTGGTAGCCTCGGTTTACTGTAGGACAGCAAGAAGAAGCTGAGAAAACAATTCATTACAGGTGGCAGAGCTACACAGCCATGTTTTGTTCAAGTGTGATTATCTCAGTGCCTGTGGTCTGATATTAGAGGTCTTATCTGTGTTTAGGGCAAGGGAGGACAGCAGATGGACCACAGGGAAACACAGATATAGTACATTTATTTTACAGTAATCTGATGTTTGACAGTTCCAATGTCAAGTACCAATGCAGGCTGCAGTCTCTCCTTTGTGTTGGAAGCTGGAAAGTAATGGTGTGCAGGTCAGGGGTCTGTCTCGTGCAAGAAACATAAATTTGCAATCTGTATCTCAGTAATGTTTAGCTTCCACATTCTAACTGTACCTTATCCAAAGTCCATTCATAGGTGTTAACCTTACTGCTGTTGTCATGTGCAGATATCGTGAGGAGTTAAACATGCCATGGTCACTGAAGTGTGGCTGTTTTTTTTTTCAGTAGCATTATTCCTAATTTATCCTAAACTAGTCTTGTTTTCTTGCACCGGACCTAATGGTTTGATGACACAGTGATACTCGCGGGGCTAGTTGGCAGCAGCACAATAATGACATTTGCACCATTAGCTCCTGTGTCTGCAAGCCACCCCCTTTACAGAGAGTCTTTGCCATGTGGGCGGGACACAAGCGCTGCCAAAAACAGACTCATAAGCTGGTAGGTGCAGCAACACTTTATTCGAATGACACAGGTAAAATTGGCTTTATCAGTCTGTGCGACAGGTCCAAATCGAGGTCGGTAACAAACGGGAGGGAGCCAAGGCAACCAGTACCAGTTCTGTCACTGCACAGGTGATTAGCTGGATGACTGGGAAAAAGAGGGCAAAGAAAGAGTGTGGGGCCTTCTAGAGACACAAAGTAAAAAAGCAAACACTGACAGAAAAACACTGACTCTTGAGTAAAGAGGCGTTCGTCTAGGCGTTCGTCATTGTATCACACAGAAGTGGATGGGGGATGTCAATGGAACATGGGCAAAACAAAAAGATTTCCCGCAATTAAATTAATTAGGAATTGTACATGTTTTAGGAGTTTTATGTTAAATAATTTAATCTATGCTAATGCCAATTGCAAGACTTGAGACATGTAGCTGATTCTCCACTGTATTAAAACACAGCATGATGGAGGATTTCTGCAGTCGATGTCCAAGACCCCGTCACCTCAAAATTATTACATCGCCCATATTTTTTTAACTGCCCACTGCCCTCCTTCTCTTGTCATCCAATAATTCACCTCATCCTCAACCGGCTCTTTATTACCCTCCTACCTATCATCTCCTCCTCCCTCTGAGAATCATGTTAGCCCTTATACAGTCTTCACCACTTTACTAATTCCTCTCATTCCTCCTTCAACTCAAACATCTTTTTTTTTGTCACTTTTTCCACCTCTTCTATTATTACTGTCTTCATGTAGAGATTCATCTGTCGGCCAATCGATCCATTCATGCTAATGTTTATAATTATGCCATGTTTTCCTTTCATCTTTATGTTATGCTCTGTCTCCTTCTATTTTTCCATTCATTGTTCCTGTTAACTTTGTTTCCCAGTGTAAAAACGTCTGACATAAAAAAATTACACACACAAAATCTAAAATCCAGGCTGTGCCCATATGTGCGGTACATATCGTGTCACATTTGTGTTATTAGCAGCAACCCAGATTTTCTAGCATCCTTTTCTGGGAAATGCAACCTTGTAAACTTAACATATTTGCATTGTGCTATTTCTCCCAGCCCACCACCCACACATCCTGTTTCTTTATCACCTTTTCTTCACCATCACCCTCCACGTATGTCTTTAACCAGTAGTGTTGGAAAACTTTATATTTATGCTCAGATAATAACCCAAATTAATTCTGGGAAACAATATAAAAGTCAAATGTGCTTTGTTAATATCTTTTTTTTTTAGATTCATTTAAATCTCATTATTTGATCATGAGAGACCAAAGTGGTGTCAAAACAAGGGAAGTGATCTAAAAATGTTTTCATTGTGATTACAGAACAGATATCAATCTCCAGAGGATAAATGAGCTTCCGTAGTCCTAGATATTTTTTATACCTTTTGATTTATTATAATATTTTTTTTTCTTGTTTTTATTATTATGGCACAATATTTGGCATCTAACTACTGTCATATGGATTTTTTAACACCACTAATACACAAACACTGAAGCTCATTGAGGATAGTTCTAGGACATCACAGTAATTCTGTATACATTTTAAAGAACATTGATTCTACAATGAAAAGAGGAAGAAATTAAAAGAATAGAAGCGTCACCATGTTATTTATGGCACATAGGAGTGAAGATTCCTGTTAACATGTTAATTACTGAAACCCCAGACGTGTTCATCATGTGTTACGAACAGAGCAGAAGATGCGAACAGACCAGCTGTCTTTCAGAAACAAACCACCTTCTGTTGACAAATGAGAAGCGTGCATGCAAACTTAAATCCTCGAGCATCTTTGAAGATTACCAGTCATTTTAAGAGATCAAATGGAAGAAAATTATTCAGTTAGCCAACAAGTGTTTGCTGATTAGACTGTTCGTGAAAACAACTTTCATCATAAACAGGCCCATGTGAAGCTCCCGTCCTAGGATCCTAGCAGCAGTGAAGTGGAGCCAGTGGGTTTTCAGTGGCAGCCTTGGACTGTGTCCTTGCACATCTTAAAGGTTATGAAGGTAGGGAAGAGGTAGGCTGGTGAATAACCACTGGTAGCTATATCTGAGAGGAAGGGTGTTTGTGGAAATACCTTCAACACAGCACCCTGTGGCCCGAGTACAGCTGAGGGTTCAGGCCACATAGGAGAATTAAACGGAGAGGCTGCATAACGGTAAAATCAAAGGCAGCTTAGAGGAACAGCAGTTTAATGAGCTCATTACTTGTTTATTAAGTCTTTGTAAACCGATCTCTATTTGAAATTACTAATTGATTCACTTTAGTTACCGACTAAATGAAGTGGCATTGTCATCTTAGCTATGATCTTATTAAAAGACTTCCTTGGTGAAAGTAAATTAAAAGACATTTAATCAATCATTATCCAATAAAGACCTAAGTAACAGACTGCTAATAATAATATCCTTATCTGCTGTGCTTACTGTGTATAAGCAGGAAGCAACACATTTGACACTAAGTAGAAAGCAGATACTGTATGTCTCAAATTACACTGAATAATAACTTCTAGAGGTGGTACACTGACGCAGTACTCACGTTAAAAGTCCAAGTATTTGCAGAATAAAAGTAATCCACTACACATGCTTCAAATTAGTTAAGTTAGAGTGCATATTCAAAAATTTTCTGTACTTTTTCTACTACTGTACAGAAGTGCATGTTTTCCTCTAAGGTGGTGGCACAGTAGAATTAAACAGAAAAATATAAACCAAACATATTTTTAGTGGAGTGACACTCAGCATATACCTTGCAGCTGTTTCAATTGTAGGGAGTTTCCTCTTATATTCCTTACACAGTGAGAAAGGCAGGGGGAGTATGGTCATAAATTGTATCTGTCTGCACAGAGTTGGCCACTCCAAGGTCACACTGCTGTTATTCTCCATCATGTTTCTTCTAGCAAAAACAACAGATTATTTTTTTTTTCTCCATTATCAACTAATGAATCAACAAAAAAAATTAAAGTGCTTGTTTAAACTCCAGTAAACTCAGCCATACTGAGATTAGATCAGTTTATTCAAGCAAATTAAAGTTTAAACAAATCATAAAAAATTATACAACATTAAAAGAAAATAAGATAAATAAATTTAAAGTTGTCCTTTTTATGTATGATTTTAATTTATCTTTTTTTCCTGTAGGGATACATCTAACCAATTTATGCTCTCAGTTTCTCAAATCTATTAACTTCACTATGTGGCAGCATCACAAAGAACTGATATGCACAGGCAACATTATGAAAACACTGCTAACAGATCAAATCTATATATATATATATATATATATATATATCCCCAATTGTTCATATACCGTTTGCAGCTGAAAACATAAGAACTGAGAAAAGATCACTAAATGTTCTTATTGTACTTTTGGATAATTCAACAAAACATCTGTTGATGTTCTGTCGCCAGAGATTTTCAAATTTAATATCTTCATAGGAAGCTCAACCCAACTGTAAAACTATGGAAACATCTACTCAGTGTGTGTGTGTGTGTGTGTGTGTGTGTTACCGTCAGGAGAGTCAGAGTTTTCCCCCTTATTCTCAGTCTCCCTTTCTGACGACAGAATCTGTGAAAACACCTAGAGGTCTGAATAAACTGTTTTCAGATTGCACACTGTGGCTGTGAGTTCCTGATTTAAAGCCCTCAGGGCCCAGAAGTGACATGTGTAGGTCAAACTTCTTTGCTGCAGCTTCTCATCACACTGATCGGACCGTCAGACAAGTCAAGTCTTCCAAATTTTGAAGGTGAGGTTTTGATGATTGTAGGTCTTTGACCTGCTCCTGGGAGCAGCAGTGGATCACCCAGCAGGAGGAACTGCCGGACCCTTTCTCTTACCTTCACTGTAATTAGTTCTAAAATATAATCAAACTAGAACGTCAGGAAAATCTGCATACTCTCTCAGAAATCACTGGGTTCAATATAAATGGGTCTGAATCTGCGTTTTTTGTGTTTGGCTGAGACCCAGCAGATGACACGTGCTGGCTACTGATCGAGTTTGGGTTTCTTAGAGTGCAGAGAAGCTCACACACATTATTTAATACCAAATTTAAAGGCGGTTCTTCTTCTACATGTTGGACACACTTGTTGTTTGTGTGTCCACTAAGTCTTTACGCAGTCTTAAACAGTCTTTAAAGAATATGGAGAAATCCTCCTCTGATCTGGGAGCCAGTTAGTCTCTGGATGACGTGACCTGATAGGTGACTTGTACGTTCATTCTACTCTGCAGCCTTGGCAGAGATGCCAAGAGGTTAATCATAGCCATTGATCAGATCAGTCATCTACATAACACTGATCAATCGTGCTCAATCATCTGATCACTTTCGCAGTTGGCTGTTGGTAGGAGGAAGTGACAGATACATGTTTAATTTTTACGTTACACTTGCAGCTTCTATAGTGTCATTACTCAAGGTTCGATCAATACCTAATCAATATCTGAACAATATGTGACCATGTGGTTGTCAGTAGGCTGTTAATGGATCCTTGGGTTGGATTGGTTATGAAGTTCATCATCTTGTTGTGAATGTCGAAGATACAGTACATACAGTGAAGGGTTTGAGTCCACATCGGAAATCTGACGTGTTTTAATGCGAACCTGAAAATAGTCCGTAAGCAGTCTGTAAACCACTTCTCAGGAAGAGAAACAAGGCCAAACAATTGGTGGGCTAGGAGCTGCCAGTATTTTACAGTGTATCACTGGAAAAAACTGTTGTGTTTAATGATAACTGTAGTGCAGCACTGCGGTGGATCGTTTGGTGCTGCTGCTTCACAGCGTGGAGGTCCTCTCCCATCTGGAGTTTGCATGTACTCTAGATGAAATTTGGATGATGGATTTCTCCTTGGTTAACTCGTGACTCTAAATTATATGTAAATGTCAATTTTGACGTAGACCAATGCTCTGTCCAGGGTGTACCCCGTCTTTTGCCTAGTGGCAGATGGGAGTGGCTCCAGCACCAGAGTGAACTTTAACAGGATAAATGGTTTAGATCATTTAGATAATGGATGAAGTGATGAATGATAGTTTGAGATGTATGACTGTACCACAAGATGTCTATAAGGAAAATGACAGTAAAACCTAGTGGAGAGAATATTCAGGTCTGTTTCACCTTAACAAGAAGCTCTTTGAATTGTCAAGCCAAATAACATGATGGAAAAACACAGGTCATCGGGTTTTGGTGCCAACTTCTGGAGTCCATGCCAGCTCTCAAAATCTGTTCCCATTGAATCAGTGCACAACAGCAAATTATTAAGCTGCTGTTGGAAAATGTGTGTAGCAGTTGTTGAGTGAACATCCAGGTTAAATCTGCTTCACAGTCTGAAACTCGGCTCACCAACCATTAAACTCTTCACAGTATTTAGACACAGATTAATGACACGTATTTGTGTTTGCAAGAAGGCAGATTTTTTGTTCTCCCTCCTACGCAGATGCGACCATATGTCAGAAGATTGTGCAGGCTTTCATCGGATGTACTTCCTGAATACATAGTGCTCGTTTGTCAGCACATGCTTCAGTGAGTTAGTTGCTTACTAAGACCGTGTGTAGATGAATGATTGTATGGATGGATGGCTTCGAAGCTTAGGGCCTCACCACCAGAAGATTTAGTGAGGAGACGCTATTCAGGGCTTTGTGTTCATCAATCAAGAGGATGGCATGATGGAAATAAGTGATATATTTCTGAGTTGCTGATGAGGAGCCGTTCAGGACAAATACCTGGCACCGTTCAGCCCTTTTGATCGGTTTCATTTCCCTGTTTTATGGTCTGTGCATCAGATTTTTCTGACGTCCACAGGCTCCTTACTGATGTTGCTGATGATGCAAAGTGAATCAAATGTGATGTTGGCGTTACACGTTACTCAGGAGTAACGTGTTGGTGTTAAATAAAGAGTTTAAGCTTCTCTTCCTCTGTGAATGTTCTGTGTGAGTGCCCCAGCTAAAAATGTAGATTAAATGTAAATTTATGGTCGAGTGCATGGGTGGCTTTATGATCAGAGGAGTTGACGAAAATCAGCTTAGTCAGGATGCAGTGATGGACGATGGTTTACTCCACTCACAGGTTTCTTGTTAGATGCATGTAGGGTAAGATTTAAGATGCTTTTCAGTGCCAAGACCATAAAGACCATATAAAGTAAAAAATACGTGTAACATTTCAGGAATCCCAGACACAACTGTAACAGAACGGAGATGTACATATTTATTAAGAATGAGTCCGCAGCCGTGATAGCAGCTATAGTAGTGGTAGCTTTGAGCTAAATATTCAAAAGAAAGCATACTAACGAGCTCACTGATTGTGTGTGTGTTTTGCAGGTATTTGGCCATAAATCAAATTATACTGATCAGCAAACAATATCAGAATAAAAGTCAGAGGATATGTACACGTATACTCATCCTCTAGATTCATCCTCTGGCAACCATTAATGTCTAAAGTGGATTCCATAGCAATTCACCTAATAGTTGCTATATTTCAAGGAACAATCAATGGTTATCAAGAAAATCTGATGAAAACTAGGAGAAGGACTGATCTGTAAAAGGAACCAGCATCACCACTGCATTTTGTTATTCTTTCAGAAGAACTTTTCCAAAGACTCATCCTCTGAAATGATGTCCTGTTTGTCTAATTTGCATTGCAAACTGAAAGATCAAACGTAATAGTGTTTTTTTTTTATTTCCTTTTGATTCAGCTTCAAAAACTCTGTCAAAGTTATTGAATCTGTTTTATCTCTATCTGTATGACGAGCTTGTGTGAATTTGAAAAATGTCTGTAATAAAGAATGAAGATGTTCCTAATTAAAAAATGTCTTTTATTTTTCAAAAATTTTGCCAGCTGACTGGTTCAGGATTCTCAGATTTAATGATTATGTGGAAACATTAAGTCACTGATGTCTTACCTGTGCTATTTCCAAAATCACTCATTCAAAACTCCCTATATGATCAGTGTCATCACGGACGCTTTAAATCAGCTAATCCACCGTCACCATAAACAGACGTGAAGACGGACTGATTTCAAACACAGCCCTGGACATCACCTGTGTCCTTAAGTACCATA
>JAUYWH010000010.1:1513384-1535230 GCA_034779795.1 Ctenopoma multispine | reverse complement strand
CTGAATTGAACTGAATTGATTTATGGAAAGATTCAGTAAATGACAGTTACAGTGAGTCAGAGGTATTTAAATATATATGTATTTCAGTTCAGTGGACTTCTACATTGAACCCACTTGGCCTCGTCTGCTTTTACTTCACATCCTGATATTTGTCTTTTGCCCAGAATAACTTCTGACTTTCTCTGCAAAGCTTTGACATTTACAGTTTGATCTTTCAGGTTTTCTTCTCCTATCATCAGTCTTCAATATTGCTGCAGGAAAATGCTGAGTGACAGATTGAGTCACCTCTGTCTGGTCAGTTTTCTGCAGAAAGAAGAAAAATAGATCAATTGTCTCAGGAGTGTATGGTACCTCAAACAATATATATTCATGTGAAACATATGTCTGCTGACAGCCGTCATGTTTAAGCAATATTTCAACATTGTGGGAAAGGTCCTTTCTAGACAACATTGACAATTGTGACGCAACAATCGGGGAATGGTTAGCGTAGCTTAGCACAAAGTCCGGCAACACAGAGAAACATGCAACAACAACTTTAAAAGGCATTTTTGTGTTTTGTGAAGATAATCTCAAAGTTTTATTTTTTGTTAGTGTATGGATTCAACCAATGAGATATGTTAATAAGGCAAAGGCAATAAAGCAATCACCATCGCTGAGTTCCTAAGTTGTTGCGTTTTTAATGTTCTGATCAATGGTCCCAAACCCAAACATTTAGAAGAATCATATAAAACAGAGACAAAAAAAAAGCTGGTTTCCTTATTTAAACTTCCTTAAAATGCTGTCCATTTATTTCCTCGGTTAACTCATTAAACACTCACATATCAATATATACAGTATAATACAAAAAGGAGAATGCGAAATGTTTCTGTGGTATTGAACGTATCTTACTTCTCCTCTTCTGCTGCAAATAGAAAAGCTCTCAAGTCGCCCGGTTAAATAAGACCCTGAATACTCAGATATGTCTCCATAATCTGCTTAGCTACTGGAAATGTCAGAGGGTTGACAGTCAAACGTGAATTGAGCTGAGCTGGCCATGAGCAGGAATTCACGGGCTCTGAGTGAGTTTAATGTTGGGATCAGTGAGGGACACTTTGGCTTTATAAATCGGTTGAGTCTGTGACACGTTCCTTTTGATTACAGCGGTGTACTTAAGCTCTGCTCACCCTTTTGCTGCCTCACCTGCTGCCACAGTGTTCACCTGAAAGCGAAGCTCCCACTACTGCTGCTAGTGTACAAATAGCATAAGAAAGGCCCAGAGTGAGTCCCAGCATCCATTGTTATCATCACTCCCGACTCCCTGCTCATGAGCTTAGTGCTTCCTTATGGGGAGTGACAAGGCCAGAGCAGAAACCCCAAATATTACCACTGTGCATATTTAATCCTGACTTCCGAGCTGATATTTGATGACAGGCAGTCACCAATTAATCCAACCAGCATGTCTTTGGACTATGATAGAAAAGTGCCATGGTTCCACCATATACTGGCTTTTGAGCTGCTAAATTCTCTAATAGCTCATCTAGTTAGGTAGTGCAAGTAATGTGGTCAAACACACACAACTGCCCAGCAGCACATCTTGCCTTTTGCCATTAACTGTAGTTTGACCCTCTCAACCTCATGCTGTATGGGCATAGAGAGTCACCTACTGGCATATAAGTCTGCCATGGAGGGTTGTGAGCCAAGAGGAGAATCTGTGCCACAGTGTCTGAAGTACAAGATGTAAAGTGCATTTCTAAAATGTCAAAAGGGTTTACATCAAATGCTGTCAACATTGGAGATGAGGCAGTGTGACACACCTAAGACCAAATCGTTGGTCTGTCACCAATAGTTTTGTCAGAGACTGACTTCTGTTATATGCTCCACATGATGTTTTGGAAATTGCTTCATGCACAACTTCTCCTGTTTTGTCTGCAAAGTTGTTTGAATAGAACCACAGTCAACTGGTCATTTCCTTTTACTGACCTAATTTATTTGACCTGCTCTATATGTTATGTTGAATTTGCTGTGACGATGGACAAAAAAATATTTTCATTTTTTGCCTTTGTGTGCTGTCAGTGAGTCACAACCGTTGCATCGTCTCTTGCAGCTGTTGTCCACTTTTTGAGCCTGTAGCTCTACTGAATGACCATGTAATTCAACTCAATTCAAAATCTCCCTCATTCATTTATCTCTAAGCTGCATGTATGTGCTTTAATGTGCATACTGTATTTTTGTGGTTTTGTGTTGCGTTGTACTTCAGTGCATGCAGACTTCTGTTTGTGTGTCTGTGGGACCAAACTCCAATTTGAATTGCTTCTTGCTTCATCGAACATAATGGATTCCTTCACTCTCGTCTGTAAAATGAAATAATCTATGATAGAGAAGTACGCTTTGGAAAATCACACCCTTAAGCTAGATGTTACATAATCCCTAGGCTGAATTATTTTTTTACTTATAATGTATAGCACAGATGGAAGTATCTGTTTTGCCTGGATAATGCACACAGGTCTTCCCCCTTAGGCGACATGCAGCAATACTGAACTCCACCAAGAAGAATGAACAGAGGCAAAACCCCAGCAGCATTGACACTTGAACCACTGGCATGTCCAGCGATTTTGTCTGTTTTGTAGAAGCTTATTTTAGGATGAGTTAGAGAACTAAAAGGAGTCTATTGGCAGTAGAAAGTGGCACTGGTTGCAATAGGTCAACACTATATCTAGTTTTTGTCACCACCACAGGATGCACAGAATAAGCAATGGAAAAAACCCACAAAGGACATTGGGTGTTTCTTTGATCTGAGTTTAAGTTTTGTCAACTGCAGCCGTTTAAAGCATCCTCCAAAAAACATGTGTCACATAGAAAATAATAATGCAAAGTGCTCAGCAACACACATGCTGCAAACAAAAACTTTAACCAAAAAACGATGACAAAAAGTGGCCAAGCTACTAAAAAGCACAATGTTGGTATAAAACATTGAAATTGGGCCAATCAAGGCCCAATTTCAATGTTTTTATACCAACCTCAGATTGGGAAAGGGTATTACACAAACTTCCTAACTTCCCAAAATATTAAATACATCTTTACACCTAATTTAATTGATTCAACCAGAATTAGTGGTGCCTCAAAAAGAAAAAAGTTCTTGGTGTACAGAATAATGAAAGTTGTTTGATAATAAAATCACAGAATCATTTTGAAAACAAAGCAAAACTAATAATGTAAAACAACTAGTGTGTGTGGGACAGAAGACACAAATGGAAAAAAAGTAATTTAATCAAATTAATCGAGTTCCTCTTTACAAATAAAATTCAGCCAGAGCACAACAACGGTGTGACTTCTAGAAGATAGATGAAGGTGAATCAGGCTAGAAGCATGGGAGAAGGAAGAGGATAAGAGTGGAAAATGTCAATAAACAAATGCAGAGCTGAAGAAGATAACAGAACATAGAAAAAAGAATTTTAGCTGAAAGGAGCTGATGAGAGAAAGACTAAAAACTAGAAGACTAAAAACACACAGTTGCAGAGACCAGACGTGGGTTTGACTGAAAGTGAGCTTGAAAAGAATAAAAGAGAAAAGAAATAACCCAATCCAAATGGAAATGGGGAATGGAGAATGATAAACTGTATAAAGTTATGAACTATACAGAAACTTTCATATTTTGACTCAGTTTTAAATGCATAAACTTACTATTTTTACCCACCAATCTACACTCAATAATCACAAAGTGAAAACATCACCAACGTCACCGTGAAACACAGTCAAATTATAATGCACAGAAAACTGAGCAGAGCAAAAAAGTATATTAGAATAATATTAGCGCAGCTGTGGCTCGACAGCATTGACTCCTACTGACTTACAGCTTATTGACTGTTTTCTTGCCAGGAGAACAGAAAAGTAAAAATAGAGTCATTTATCCCCTGGTACCAGAACTTTTCACCTGTTCCTGCTCCACATCTTTTCCCTCCTCTTGTAGAGCAGTGTATAAGCCTCTAAGCACCATATTCTACTGTGAAAAATGTCTGAAAAATTAGTTTCTGTTCCCTCGTTTCACTCTCTGTTTCTCGCTGTCTGTCTCTCATTTACAGCTGCTGTTTTGTTTTCTCCACCCTTCCTCTCTGGCCTTGCCTGTCATCTTCCATTACACAAAAGGTTGTCAAATTGCATGGGCAGAAAGACAGAAACAGAGGGTGCGTGAAGAAAGACAGCACGAGAGACAAAACCAGAGACATAAAAACAGATGAGGAGAACTAGAGGATGACGAGAGTTCAGGCGATGAAACATTGCCTCAAGCAGTCGTTCTGCTCATCTGGTCCTTTCATCACCGATCCATCTAAAAGATTGATTTTTTTTTGTACATTTGATGCTGATCTAATTAGCATTGTCAGAGCTACAAATATGCACAGAATGCTTTGTCTTCAGTCTAGTTACACGTCCCCATAATTCTTTTTAAGCACCTTATAATTTTAAATAGAATGAACAGTCAACAGGCAATTTCAGGAGAGAAGAAAAGGGAATGGTTTACATGACAAACAACACCAAATACATCAAAAGCTTGTTGGTTAAACGTGCAGTATGTAGGCGGAGTCTGTACGTAGCTATGAAGCCAAAAAAAAGATTGTATGTAAGACAAGATGCTTCACTCCGCGACACCACTGTATAACCACAAGAGAACTACAGCTCCAGAAACTCCAGTGAAGGAATTCATCTTGACTCTAGAGGATCCTGTCAAGTGAGTCATATTTCTGAACCATCCTCAACCTTGGTTTCTAGTAATATAAAAAATTGGAGTGTGTTTTGTTAAAGAGGTAGAACAGAACCTCGTCTGTCTAAAAGCATCATCGGTAACATCAGAAAAGATCCTTGAATGGGGAAACATTTACCACAGACCTAAAAGGTGGCTGCAGATTTAGCTAAAATCTTTCAGGATTGCACCGTTTGCAGCTGCTACAATCAGTCAAACTAATTTGAGGCACTGTGTGTGTGTGCGTGCGTGCGTGTGTGTGTGTGGGCGCGCGCGCGTCTGCGTGTGTGTGTGTGTGCGTGCGTGCCAGCATTGGACAGTCACCACTGCTACAGTTTCCCTCTCCAAAAAAAAAACAGAACCATAATGACTGATCAGGAAAGGTTCTGTACCACCACCTTTAACAAAATGGATCAGATGTTAACATTTTGAGCTTTTCAGCACATCACTGTCAGCAGCAGAGTAAATGCTAAATGTGCTACCATACTTTTTTTTTTTGAGTATAATACAGTCTCATTAAAGTTTTACTGAAGAGGTGTACAGACACAACATGCTTCAGCTTACCCTGGTATGGAGCCCAGGTATTTGTTCAAGCGCAGCTAATTCTCAGCTGGATCTCGACGATGGCACCTGATGTGGTTGCCTGAAAGATTGATATGCAGTTTGACAGATGCATAGCTACAGGCAGGCAGGCGAAGGGAGTGTGAGGAGTGAGACTTGGGTTGGAGAAGCCGCATATAGACAGACTGAAAAAGATGGAAAAAATTTGAATGAAACAGAGAAATGGGTTCATCAGAGTGAAGGCGGAGACGGCAGCCGTCAGTCTTGTCAGTAATGAAGCAATTAAACACAGGCACATAATCCCATCTTCACAATGTACACACACACACACACACACACACACAATGAATTGCTATAATGTCTGATGGGCTATAATCTTAATGGTCACCTAGGTCAAAGTGTACGTAATCATAATATTTTCTACTGTACATAGAACAGCATATAATAAGCAGCAAGAACACCTGTAAACACTGTGACAATTGCAGTTACTGCACCACTAACACTTCCTGAAGCCTGTTATTAGAGTCTGTTAAGTTGTAAGAGTCACTGATGGCAGCAATTTCTGTGGTGTTTATGCTAATGCAGGCTTTTTGTGTACATCAGAGTTGTCCCCTCGCCTATTATGACTAAAGAGCACAACCTGCATATAGTATACAAGTAAATACCTCAAATTGCAATTTATAAAAATGTTTTGATTAACAAACTTTATTTTTATGGAGAAAATAACTAAAGGAAATTGGCTGCAATATATTAATTACTAAGTCTTTGTGAATTTTTCTAAAATATACTGTATAATCTCAATCTGGGTCTTACTGTATTATATCACTTTGAGGGATGGCAGGCTGTCCTCTTAATGTGTGGTGAATTTTGTGTCGTATTCTGCTTGGTTACTTTTTAGATATGAATAATAGCAACAGACAATGAGAGTGTGAATAAATGTTTGACATATCTTCAGTTGCCAAAGCTTCAAATTGGCTGTTAATGACTTACATTAGATTGTACCACTTTTCTCCCAACTGTATATATCACAGACATCCCAACATTGTACAGTGTAAAGTTTTAATAATGTAGAATTTGTGTAGAGATGCCTCCAGGTGAGTAAGTTCACAAGAAATAGGAAAATCTTAAAAAAACTGCCTTTCACTCCAACAAAGGCCTAATAGGGTGTACAATATTAAAAGGCTATGCAACATTTGCCTTGTGCCCAGGGGGGCTGAGTCATACTGCAGTAAGTAAAGACTTAAAAAAAAAAACCCTGCTGAATGTTTTGTGACTTCACTTTTCAATTTGGCATGGAGCAAAGGAGGAAATTTGACATGAAGAGGTGACAGAGACACAGCTCAGCACATTTTGGAAAAGTGTTAATTCTGATGTTTAATGAAGCTTTGACCAAAATTAAAAGGAATTCAGAGGAATCTCCCTCTGAACCTAATAGCTAGTTCAGGTTTGGACTTTTATTTCTTTTGAGCCATTCAAAGGTCGACTTGGGATCATCATCTTGCTGCATAAGCCAGTCGCACCTGAGCTTCAGCTCGCAGACCATATGTTCTCTTCCAGATCTTCGGTTAGAGAGCGGAATTCATATTTTCCTAAAATATGGCAAGCGACCCTAAAGCAGCAATGCATCCCCACAACATCACACTGCCACCTCCATGCTAGACCATGAGTATGATGTAACCTTTATCATCCAAACAGTTCAGCTTTTGACTCATCAGTCAGTAAAATCCTCCCAAAATGTTTGATAGTAGATGTGTTACAGCAAACTTCAGATGAGCCTTAATGTTGTCCTGGGTGAGCAGGTTTTCACCTACCACTGTTGCATTATACCATTTCTACATCAGATAATAGAGTCATGATAACTGACCTTTATGGAGGTAAGAGAGGCCTGCAGTTCCTTGGATGTTTTCTTTGTCAGCCTGTTCTTGGACAAATTTTAGAAGATTGTCCACTTCTCTAAAAGGTTCTCTATGGTTCCAAATATTCCCCATTACAGCATTTGTTTCTGTGGATCTGTCCCAGACCCATAGACATGGCTTTGTAAGCTTTCCCAGACAAGTCAATGCAGTTTGGTAATTTTGAAATGTACAATACAGTTCTCATTTAAAACTGGTATGTTTGTTTTATGTTCAATTTTGTTTGCAGATCTTAAACTGTGTAGTATGAGATACACAAAAATAAGAACTCATTAGGAGGTTGAATATTTTTCACAGAAGCGTATGTTCCTCATCAACAACCTCACTGATTTACACGATGTACATAAATGCAACAAAACCTCAAACATATCTGGCAAACACAAGTCATTATTCCGTATTTGCATACATACATACTGCTTCTCGTTTATTTTTAAGTTTAGTAGAGTGAAGGCAATTGTCTAAGACTGGGATGATGCTGATGAGCTGCTTCTTTTCAGTGGGCATGAAATCATCATCATTATCACTCACACACATAGTGAGTGAGCTGCAATGTTTTCACAAACACACATCATCAGAAAGAACTATTTTGCGAAAATCAAACATTGAGGGTGAAAACATTTAATGCAGAAGAAAGGAAAATAATAATAATGATAATTATTAATATAAATCCCATTAGGGATATTCTTGTGGACAGGCAGTAGAGGACAAGAATGATAGAAATAAATATTTTGCGCTTTTTGAGAAACCAGTCAAAGTAAGGAGATACTGTAGGAAAGAGGAGGAACCGAGTGGTGGAGGGCGGAAATTAATTGGAAAGAGAAGAAAGATCATTGCAAATAAGATGGTACCAAGCAGGACAGCTTACAAAAGAGGAACAGAAGCCAACTTAGCAAAGAGGGAAAGAAAGTTATATGGAGCAGATTTCAATTATAGAGAGAAAATTAGGTTTATTCAGTTCGAAAAAATTATACGAAGGCAGAGACAGAAAGCTGTGTGGGCAGTGAATGGATGCACAGGCAGATAGATGGATGAATACATGCATATATTAACAATCTGTCTACCTAATTTGTCTCTAGACATTTCGAAGTTGATAACGATCATCATGTTCTCCACAGTGAATGACCAGAAAAATATCGAAGCTGAATTCACAAAAACATGTTTTGATACATTAATAGGTGTATGCAACAGGAAGTGCACACTAAGTGACCATGCATTACCAACCACAGAGCTGTTGGAGGAGCATGAGCTCGAAAGTGAACAATTAATACTAAATTAAATCGGAATGTTTGCTGTGTGGACTAGGGGTGCATCATGTGAGTGTGTCGCATGCACCAAACGACAACAATACAGTTGAAGCTGGCCAGTGGAAACACCGAAAATGTTTTGTCCATCACTGAGACAGTGATGAGACAGACTAACAGTGAGCTTTGGCACATTGCACTAGTCGAATCCCTGTCAGCAGCTCTTTATCACAAGTGGACCTATTGGTGCGAGACCACTCCAATTGGCTGTTTATCCTAGCAAGTCACTGCACAAGAAGAGAAATTGGCCCCAGTGCCTTTTGTAATCTTTATATCTTAACAGAAGTAGCTATCTATGGTGCAAACACGACTTTGTCTACCTTCAGTCCTCTGTCTTCCTCTGCTTTTCCTGTATGCGTAATGAATACTATAAACCTACCACCTGCTGGTATAGCCTCTAGTTCTAGTGCCACTTTGTGGTCCAGACAAAGTTGACATGAGGCGACGCAGCAGTGGGTTTAGATGCCTCTAGTTCTCTGATGTTGACATGGTGTGTCACAGTCCTAAGATAATGATACTATGAATTATTTAGCCCAGTTAAACATGCTAAACATAAAAAGTCAGTGAATCTGAATAAAAAAAACACCTAGCATTTAAATTTTTTTACTTTGAGCTGCCCTGTTGCTTTATTTCTCCAGGAATGATTACAGAAACTCAGATGCGCATTAACATCTCGGATTAACTGAGCACAGCATCCAGAGGAAGAGGCATCTAACCATCAATAGGTCAGCTAGCTCTTGTGGTGGTGGTGAGTAAAACCTGCTCCAGCTAAGACAAATACATCAATTTCATAACACATGGTGCTTTGCTTTCTTGTAAAGATGGGGTACAATATTTAATGACCACTCAGGGTCAAGTGTGTGTCCTGTCTGTGATGAACTGTTGAAAATGTCTATAGTGACCCAAGTAAGCCATCCAACCAAGCAACGGTCTGTTTATGAACTGTCTCTCCGGAAACTTCCTCCATGGGTTTTTGTAAACCTACAAAATCCCCTGAGGCATTGTGAAATATTGTGATATAAAAATAACCTTCACTTGACTTCACTTTGCACACAGCAGGTCTGTTAATAGCTGGAGATGGAAAGTATGATTCTGGACCAGATCTCAGGGATTATCCAAAATCCTCTAAGGGTGAGATAAATACTTCTGACAAGAGTAGCTCTATGAGCAGGAATGGTTATAGGAACAAATATGACAATATTTGGAATGATATGATCACAGCATCCAACTGTCAAATGGTTGGCACCAAATCATTTCTCGTCTTTGAGTTGAGTAAAGAAAAGACAGTCAAACTGAAAACAAAAAAATTTCTTCCATTTCTTTCAAGAGCAAGGATGGGTGGGAACAAATGATTTAGCCATACTTTCTACAGTATGCAGTGGTTTTCCAGTTCCACACGGTTTTGGTTTTGAGTCCCTTTAGCTCTTCACCAAAAAGTATTGCCAAATCTGCCTTTCTAAAAATCTCACTCCTCTCAAAACTCAATCCTAATTATACAGGTTAAGCATAATGTAACTAGTACAAGCTACAAAAAACTGCATGGTAAACCATTCCTGTTGTACACTACAACAACATCAGTATAAACCCATCACAGCAAGCCATTTTATCTGGTTTGGAACAACCATCGCTGTACAGAAGAATGTGTCACTATAACAACTCCACATCGCTGAAATACCAGTAACAACTGAAGATGCCTTTTAGATGACTCATCTTCAAAAAAAAACTCAAGCACGTCCAGTTGCCACTATAAAGCATTTCTGGGACTGACTGACTGAATTTCATGTATTTGTTAATTGGCTGCATCAGGATGATTCATGAACAAGATGTACAAAGGTATTATCAGAGAATGGAAATGCATGACTCAGTCATGCTCTCCACTCAGTTCCCACAAGTCAGTTCACTCTCTGGTCAGACATCAAAAGTGTAGAAGAATATAAATCTCATCCATGGTGCTGTATTATACTGTTATATTTCATATTACACTTTCCACTTTCCTTTTCCAGTTAACATCTAACTAAAACCTTGTTAAGTGAAAATGAGAACATAGTGTCACTTAAAGAGAGCCCTTTGGAGGAGCCACACACGCACACACTTTGTCTATAGTCTGTGTGTCTAACATGAGAAAATAAAGTGGTTTCTCAATCTAACTTGAACAGGGACTAATGACTGTGATGACAGAGGAAATAATGAATTGCCATCTGATGCCTTGCAGACCTGCAGCAGTTTGATGAATTACATTAAAAATGAGCTATTTCATGCTCAGATCAGGATCGTCAGTGTAACAAAAGTTGGGAACCAGAGTAGTAATGGAAAATACATACACGTTATAATTCTACAGTGAATTAATAAGTAGAAAAGAAACTGGATTTGCTTATTAAATCACTTTGTTGTCTGTTCATTGTATGTTCTGCTACCTTCTGCTCCACTTTATTTTGGGAATTTTTTATTAATATATGTATCAGTCAGCTTTATTTTTTCTAACATTAAGGTTAGATGTATAGTGACGAATCTAATGACAATACTGACATCTGATTTCTATTCTCTTTTTATAAAGAGCATGTAAGGGTGGAATTAATTAATTGAGTCTCGTCTATAACCAAATGACACCTATCTGATACGAATAATCACTAATTGATAAACTCAATACTGTGTATAATTGGTCACAATGTCTATCTGGTAATTGTAATTGCATTTTAGTTCTAGAAAGACAACTACAGCTGTCATGAGGTGACAATAATAAAGACAATAATAGTTAAAGGTTCTGGTTTAATTTCTAATTCAAGGGAGAAGAGGTTGGAAATGTGTAACAGTTCTGGTATGTATTGGTTAAGTAGTTCAACAAAGGCAGAATGACCCTCTGGAAGGTGAGAAGATACTGATCCCAAGGAAGTACAGGTACAATAATTAATACCCAGGTCCAGGAAAGAGCCTTAGCTTTCTAGAAAATCAGGTACAAATCCAAAGAACTGTGCAGGTAAGTATCTGTACATTTACTCCAGGTACAAATGAGAGGCAGGCAATATGAGACCAAAGCAAAGCCTTGTTACCAGAGGTCATAGACTACATGAAGGAAGCAGTCATTGATAGACAGAAACCCAGGACCACAGCCAACAACAGTGCAAACAAGGATTTGTGAATAATAACAGAAGAGATGTGGCCCAGATCTAAACAACCAACAACAACCAGGTCTAAGTGGCTCTGATTGTGCTGATGTGAGTGGGCAGACCTGTGATGACACAGTAGAAATAGAGAGACAACTGAGCAAAGGAATTGCAGGCTTGGGGCTGAGTGAATGAGAGAAAGGAGCCTGTCATTTGAGCAAAATACAAACTCTTTTTGGTCTACGAAGGCTGAACAAGTTCTAAGTTGACAGAACGCTTTCATTGAAAGCATCCTTACATTTTCTTTGATCTGTTGGTTTGGCTTGCTCAATATTTAACAAAAGGGTTCATTAAACAGGATGGTTAAACGAAGTAGTAAAATCATTGGAACTCCATTAAGCAGCCTGTCTAACGCTTTGCTCTCAGTGTCTCCCTGTGTTCTCATAACAACACAAATGGATACCTTTGCCATCATAATTACAGGATGGACAAAGCAGCATTATCTGACACCCTGGGAATGAGAATGAGCCGGATATACTCCTCATCTAATTCTCTGTTTCTGTTGTCAAATCCCTTCATTCACAATCCCACCATTCACCATTCCTGATCAATGATCTTTCTCCATGTGTTCCTCAAGCTAATCAATACTGGATGCTGTTCTTTGTCAGTCAGCATGTCTGTCTTTCAGACCTAATATTACACAACCCAATTCCATGATGTCCAGGGACAATGTCCAAAGGTTTCCTCCAACCTCTACACTGCAGAGTGCTGAACTACATTTATCTTCTTGTGTATCTACACTAAATGAAGATGCATGACAGTGATGCAGTCTAATATCTGAGTTGTTTGACTCAATAAATCTTGACATTCACTTTCATTTGAGCTCTCACGATTGCAATGCATAATCACCAAGAATAGAGGCTCTCAATCTCCTCAGAGGAGGCAAACAATCAGCCCATCAGTCACTGGCTCTTAATTGCAGAGCCATTAGTTGTGCAGCAATGACATAATTCCTTCCTTCTTTCAATTCGGTTTTGGATTATCATGGCAGATTTATAATGACTTCCTGCTTGGGGTTTTCAGTAAATAAATTAGCTGCGACACAGATGAAGATCTGTACATGTTTTACTTAAAGAAAATCTGAACAAATCAAAATTTTTACCATTTTGGACCCACAATTAATATAAACAGAAAGTCACATTGGCTGAACTGACAGTGAAAATCCTGCTAGGAAAAAAAAAGCCAAATACTTCTGCATTTAAGTGCTACAGAGCAAGGCAGTCTCTGTTATTGTAAAAATTTAAAAAGTTGTGTCAAGAGGTGTTAGCTCATCATTTCCCTCCATCAAACCTTCAAAAGAAAAACATTTCCTTTTCACACAGCAGAGACATGAGTGCAGCCAGCAGTCATAGTTTTCCATGTGATGACCATCAGTCCTCTCATCTGTCCATAGGACTGCAGGTCATTACATCATCGTGCTTTAGGTGTGTGAGTGAGTTTGAGTTTGTGTGCGAGTTTGAGTTTGTGTGTGAGCTGGCTAATGAGCAGCTTTATGAGCTTGTGGATGCCTCCCTGTGGCATCCAATGAATGTGTCTCAGGAGAGCTTTGCAATGTAGTGTGAGAGGGATCACTAATGTGTGCTCGTGTGCTGGTAATGATGGTTGAGTAATATCTGAGAAAAGTGAGTGTGAAATTGTATTAATATAATCTGATAACCTACAACATGAAAACTTTGTAGATTCAAATGTTTCCAAGGTCTAACTTCTGGTGTCTCTTAGGTTCATGGCAGCGTGGAATCACATGAGAGAGAGAGGAAAGTAAACAAAAGAAAACTGAGCATCAGAAGCTCATGTTCAGAAGCCTTTTGAATCAGGATGGTCATCATGGTCCATCTATACACACAAACGCAGTCCTTTCAAGTCAGAGATCGGCAGCATCCAAACACACTCAGATAGAGGTCAGCACAATTTTTACATCACGTCTTGTATGTATGCAAAACAGTATGTGCTGTGCATACAGTATGTAAATGAACACGGTTTCCTTTAAAGACAGATCAATAAGCTCTTCACATAAACATTTCAGTCTTTATCACTCTCTTGAGCTTTTCGTATCATAGTAGTTACAGCACACGTGTCAGCTGTGATTTGCACAGTTGCAGTTTTGTGTTTGAGTTCTACACATCAGTTGACATTTTGACCGATTTTGGAGCCTACATACTGCACACACTCACAACTCCAGCCTGCAGGGCTTTAACTTGCACTTCAGAAGACACACCAAACCCTTGCAGAGCGATGTTTTTTTCAGCTGTTGTAAGTTCTTCCACTTAAACTAGAATTCCCATTCAACATCTTACAAATCTCAATGCGATTAACATTTTAATACATTTTCACTGATTGACAGTGGATAATGTTTGCAGCAATGTAGTGTAACTTAAGGGTGCTTGTGTGTTGAAAGGCTACAGCTCCTTGCTCCATTGAAAACAGAGGATTCATTTTACTTACAGTCTAGAAATGCAGACAGCCATTAGAAGCTAGTGCAGAGATACAGATAGTAGGGCGATGTGTCCTTTTAGGATCATTTGGAGAGTTTAATTGTGCATGATGGTAGCCCTGTTAGCAGGGTATTTCAGTACTCAAGATAAGGAATGACATGAGAACAATGACTAAATGTAATGTACTTTCTGTAACGTCCTTTAAAACATGGTTTCATTTTTAAACTAGACTTGTAAGCAGATGTACCAGGGTCTATAAACTTAAAAATTTCTTACATGTTGTCTGTCCTGCATGTTTATGTTTTTAGTAAATCAGATGTCATCAGACATTATTCATTATGAAACATAATCAACTGTGATTACAGTATATGGGTGTTGTGTGTTTGTATGTGTGTGAGTGTGACACAGTAAAGATGAGTTCTCACAGAAATGGATGTAATGAAAGTATAGAATAATAAATATATAATAGATTTACAAAGAGAATTTGATCCTGTTGCCCACTGTCATAAATAATTTGCTTCATACACAAATATTTCAGAGTTGAAATTCAGTGTCATTTTTCCAATAGTGTCATGATGAGGAGTCCCACATGAGATTGTCCTGGGTCCTCTTATGTTTTTATCATACAGTATGTAAATGACTTGGGATATTTTTCTTCTGATTATGTAGGTTTATGGGAGAGGTTGGTTTAGTGGTTATCATTGTTTTCTCACAGCCCATGTTTCTCTTTATATGGAAAATAGTTTCTTTTTTTTAAAATCAAAACCTTATCCAAACAATTTATCAGAGACGTATTGTGTTTGAACCACAGAGCACACATTCGCAAACACTATCTAAAACATTATCTCTGAAGGATATCCCTGGTTAGTGTTAAAGGAACTCATGCTCGCCAGCCTACAGGTAGCATTACCAAAATTCAACACCTACCTCTGTAGTTATTCTTTTATTTTATGTGATGTACAATATTTCAATAAACTACCATTGTACATTAAATGCATAGCTAACCACCACAACTTTAGAAAGAAAATGGCACATAAAAGGTTGTATGTTATTTGAATGTATATATAATCCATTTTATTATGGTTTGTACTGTATTTGATATTACATTTAGAAAACAATGAAAATAATTCTTGAGATTTGACTAAACTAAAAATTAAATCAAGGTCTGTGGTCATGTCTGCTGATGGGAAACAAGATTATGTTTTATCTTCTCTGCTTATCACAATCAAACTTTATGTTAGTCTGTGGTCTGTACTGTCAATTAGAGTCTGCATTCAACTCCATGAACTGGAATCAAGACTGTTGTTGTCTTTAGTTTTTAGTTGAAATCAACATTATGTAAATTTGAGTTAAAATGATAATTCTATGAGTCATCTTCACCATTTAGATTTTTGTGAATTTGCAAATCAGAATATTATTTAAGTTTCTGGTCACCAACATAAATCTGAGTGAAGGTTTCAGACCTTACTAATTTGCATTAACTGAGCATCAAGATCATATTTGTCTATATTTTTATATACAGTATATCCACACAAATGTTTTTTAGGGATAGTGTTTTTTTTTGTTTGCTTGTATTAGTGTAGTTTTTATATTATAATTTTGTTAATCCTAGCCAACATAATTAGATATGGTAACCAGGTAGCAGTAAAGGTTTTGTTATGTTTATCAATCAAACCTTGAAATATTACATCTGTATATTGAGTTTAAACAACAGCTGCTCTTCTGTTATGGCATTATAATGCTTTTATTTCTTCAAAATGCCTTCAGAGAGCTTCAACCTTTATGCTCCTTATCTGCCGTCTTTCCACTAAATTAACATTTGAAAAGGTCACTTCTGTTTACTCTGATTCCTTAAATGAATCATTGGTTATCTCTATAAAACACAGCATGTGATAAGTTAGAACTGAACTTGTCATCCATTCTAATCGGCCTCTCTATTTGTGTTACCCATAATTATGTAATATAGGTCATCATTAAAGCATAAAGAGTAAAATACTATTTGTAGTCTGGGTGATTCCATAAAGGGAAAGAAATTCAATCAAGTGAGGCAGTGAGAGGGTGACTTGCCACTTTGTGTGTGTATGTGTTTTAGGTGTGTGTAGTGTGTCTCCGTGACTCAGCACTGTTCAGTTTTTGATGGCTAAAGAGTCGGCTGGTTGACGACTAATGAACCACCAGAGTAAATGGAGGCACTCGGCTGTCTTGCTAATCGTCATATTCAGACAGACACACTGTAGAGTGTGTGCGTGTGTGTGTGTGTGTGGGTGTGCAGGAAGTCATTGAGGTTGAAGTGGGATAAATCGAAGCCTCTCAGTGTCTGTAAGAGCTGGACAGAGGACGAACAGCCCTCAAACACACACACACAAAAACACAAAGGATGGTTTTCTAAACATATTGTAAGTGCCAGTGTGTGTCCCGTTACAGAGAAAATAATCCATACAAAATTCTTGTACTTAGATACTGAGGTCTGATGTCATGACTACATCTTAAATAAAAGGTTCATTAAGCTCAAATTACAAAGAAACAGAATAAGTTGTTTGTAATTCATGCAGTCTCCAGTCTACTGCATTTTTAATCTAATGCCCATATTGGCACAACAACAACATGCTGCAAATCACTGCAAACATTACAAGAACACCAGACACCAATCGCAACTTTGTCGCTCTTCTCGATTGCTTTCAGATGACAATAGCCATAATTCCTCCACCATAAAGGGCAGTTATAGTGTCCTACGCCTCATTGTTATCATGGTGGACAATGCGAACAGTATTACATACAGAAAAAAATTACAGCTGAGTGAACTTTGTTATACAAAGCTAACTTCAGGTAAAGCTGTAGGTCTCCTCTGGATGTTACGCCATCACTCGCTGATGGCTGACGTGAATGTTAAACATGTTCTTGAGAACAACTGGCAGCAACTGGTTCTTAAGACTTAAGACTGGATTCTTAACACAACACACTCATTGATTTTCTCTGCAGACATGCAGCAGAGCCTGAGCCAGGCTGGAAGCATCATGATCAAATCTCACTTACAAGCGCTGTACAGTTGTGAACAGGCCTTTAACTGCAACTGTGATGTTTTTAAAGTGAATGTGATTATATATTAATTTTGTTGTGATGCACTGTATGTTTTTAAATGATGTAAGCTTTAGTTGCAAGGAAGTGGTTGGATCAGAAAAGATCAGATCACTGCAGGAGAACAGAACTGGACCCCAGTGCCATTGACAACTTCACACAAAACCATATTCTCTGTTATAAGTAGCTATAAACCATCAGTCTACGGTCGCCTTCTGCTTCGTTTGTGAACAATGATTACAGACTGGTCGGCAGCAACAGCGTCGGTTTCAGTTGCTCCTAGTTCTTTGGTGTCAGCTTGGTGTCTCACAGCCCTAAAGAATAAGACTGACTGATTACAGACCTGAGTTTAAATCCTGTGTATAGTTGTGTTTAGGTGTGTTTAGTGCTTGACTGCCTTAATGCATAAAGCTATGGAGATTTATATCTTGTTACATAAAAATGTGCTGTCAACAGTGGAGATCAAAACAGCAAATTTAATACAGGAAATTATAGAATTTATGGAAAATATGGTCTGTTTAATATGCATCATTTTGGGAAATGAAGCTTAAAATAAAGAACATTATCTGAAACAAAAAAAACTGAGTGTTACACTAGTGTATTACAGTATTATAATACTTTATTGTTCCCTGAAGGGAAATTAAAAAAAGAAAAATTCATTGTTTCTGCAGTTTTAGTTTTTACAGCCTTCAGCTAAATAAAATATTTTGTGAATTACCTGAGTGGTACAAACTGGCCTGTCATTGTCATTATTTCACAGCGTAGCAAAAAACAAAACAAAACCATAAAACGTCATTAAAATGAATAAATAATCCCCATAAGACAGAATTTAATTTCTTAGTCTGTGTTCCCAACGACTGATGGATAGCAGAGAGAGTCGTGTTCTACTGAGTGAAACAACAAAAGAACTATGAAAATCACTTTTTATTTCAACATTCACACAGCAGTGTTACCAAGTAAAAGTCCTGCATGTTAACTGTTGATTTAAATGATGAAGAGTTAGAGGTCCTAGAGGGAAGATTGGATTCTGTAATAATGAACATCCTTCAGGATCATAGCAGCTTGGTAGGGAGAAAACAGTCATATCAATCTGAAACGTTTTTATCTTTCTTCTGTCTCAACAACAATGAACAGAGAGACAAACATGAACAAAGACCAACAGTGGAGCGAGGAGACAGAAAATAAATAAGACATGGAGGGAAGGAAGAGTGAAGCAACAACTGTGTTTACAGTTTCTGTTCGGATTTAATTTCTCTCTAAACCACATCCTCACAGGAAAGTTAAGCTTGATCTCGCCTCGACTATATGTGGCAATATGAGCCGTGTTTCCATTTACATTCAACACAAATGTAAACAGACTTAAAGAAGAATGTGACTAAATTCACACCAAGATATACAGTGGAGCTAATTTTTTAGTCAGTGGAGAAGACAAGGGCATTAATATTGAGATGACATCATTGAAAGAGTTCGATTCAAAGATCTACGTTCTGCATCCTAAAGCACCACATATGTTGTTTGTTCCTACACTCTCACAACCCTGTCTCCTAAAAAAATGCTTTTGTATACAACAAAAATACAATTACAAATACGTATTTGTGGGAAATGTAATGGTGACCCAATTCCATTTTCTGTTAACATTATGATTATATGTTCACAATTAATGTAAATGAAAGATAAAAGCTGCAAATATGTTGATATAAAATATATGAATAAAATATAAAAATTGTTGTGTCAGTTGTTTCACACTGGAGATGGACTCTGGTCTGGCTTTCTTCATCCAGCTACCACCCAGACCTTCTAGCACATGAGGGCGTCATGTTTACTACAGCAGCAAAACCTCACCTAATGTTAGTAGGTCTCCTTTGGTCATTTTCTGATTTTACAATCAAGGCTGTATTTTTTTAGGAGGATAATCTCTGAAAGACTTGATAGCAGTGTCACATTTGTTTTAGTTTCATGCATCCTCCTTCCCTCTCCTTTCTCTTCAAAGCTCACCCTCTTCCACTCATTTCACGGCTGTTTTTTCCTGAAAAAAAGTAGTAAGATATAAACATCATTTCTAACACAGTGACAGTGAACAAAAAAGAGTGACAGTAAAGAACAATAGAGTCAGAAATTAAACAGAATGAACAATAAAACAGTCTGTGTTCCCAACGACTGATGGATAGCAGAGAGAGTCGTGTTCTACTGAGTGAAACAACAAAAGAACTATGAAAATCACTTTTTATTTCAACATTCACACAGCAGTGTTACCAAGTAAAAGTCCTGCATGTTAACTGTTGATTTAAATGATGAAGAGTTAGAGGTCCTAGAGGGAAGATTGGATTCTGTAATAATGAACATCCTTCAGGATCATAGCAGCTTGGTAGGGAGAAAACAGTCATATCAATCTGAAACGTTTTTATCTTTCTTCTGTCTCAACAACAATGAACAGAGAGACAAACATGAACAAAGACCAACAGTGGAGCGAGGAGACAGAAAATAAATAAGACATGGAGGGAAGGAAGAGTGAAGCAACAACTGTGTTTACAGTTTCTGTTCGGATTTAATTTCTCTCTAAACCACATCCTCACAGGAAAGTTAAGCTTGATCTCGCCTCGACTATATGTGGCAATATGAGCCGTGTTTCCATTTACATTCAACACAAATGTAAACAGACTTAAAGAAGAATGTGACTAAATTCACACCAAGATATACAGTGGAGCTAATTTTTTAGTCAGTGGAGAAGACAAGGGCATTAATATTGAGATGACATCATTGAAAGAGTTCGATTCAAAGATCTACGTTCTGCATCCTAAAGCACCACATATGTTGTTTGTTCCTACACTCTCACAACCCTGTCTCCTAAAAAAATGCTTTTGTATACAACAAAAATACAATTACAAATACGTATTTGTGGGAAATGTAATGGTGACCCAATTCCATTTTCTGTTAACATTATGATTATATGTTCACAATTAATGTAAATGAAAGATAAAAGCTGCAAATATGTTGATATAAAATATATGAATAAAATATAAAAATTGTTGTGTCAGTTGTTTCACACTGGAGATGGACTCTGGTCTGGCTTTCTTCATCCAGCTACCACCCAGACCTTCTAGCACATGAGGGCGTCATGTTTACTACAGCAGCAAAACCTCACCTAATGTTAGTAGGTCTCCTTTGGTCATTTTCTGATTTTACAATCAAGGCTGTATTTTTTTAGGAGGATAATCTCTGAAAGACTTGATAGCAGTGTCACATTTGTTTTAGTTTCATGCATCCTCCTTCCCTCTCCTTTCTCTTCAAAGCTCACCCTCTTCCACTCATTTCACGGCTGTTTTTTCCTGAAAAAAAGTAGTAAGATATAAACATCATTTCTAACACAGTGACAGTGAACAAAAAAGAGTGACAGTAAAGAACAATAGAGTCAGAAATTAAACAGAATGAACAATAAAACAGGACGCCTGGAATAAAATATCTTTCAGTCTTACATCAAACGCCTCGTCATCCCAGCTTCTTTTGTTTCAACAGCATCTCGTCACATTTTACTTTTAACGTCTGTTTTTACAGAAAAATGACACTTTCAGTTCCTCAGTGGCTTATTGTTTATTTCAATCTGCATTTTAATTATTTGAATGTGAATTGCTAATAAATGTTTTGAAGTATTTACATACAGGCTCCTACTGATTAAGTATACAATAAAGAATTTAAACTAAAGGTCACAACAGTACTCAACACTGATTACTCATGTCCTCAGGTTTGACATTGAGCATTTCGATGTTGACTGCATATTATACAGTAACGTTAGAAACCTTTTCAGACTTCACAGGTAAGATATTGTTGAATTTCCAGCAATGAAAGTCACTGCTGACCTGTGTTGTCTGGGAACACGTTAAAAGAAAGCGTTCCCGCATGGCGAGAAGATGCAGCGCAACAGAATAAATGTTGTGTTCTGCATTAAAGCCTTTTAGAGAAAAGAATATGTTCACACAGAACGCTTTTGTAATCACTCATCAACATTTTTATTAGTAACTGCATCTTAATTAGATATGTATTTATTCTAATTACACATTTTGCTATTTAATTGTATCTAGTCCCTCCTTAACACTGCATATCAATGCAGCAAAGTCCGTTTAGGTGTTTTTATGTTAATTATGTTAGTTATCAGGCTGTCAAGGTTAGAGATGAAGTATTAACTGAATATGTATCTACTTGTTTGTTCTGGAGTTTGATGACAACTGTGCATCTGCTGATGAAGATCATGTGGTATGGTAGAAAGCTCCAGAGCAGGTAATGTTTGTCTATTGTAATCAGCACCTAAACATTGAGTAAATAGTTTACCACACACAATAAAGTAGGTTTTTTTATGTTGCGTCTGTATAAAGAGAGTTTTAAGTTTTTATAAACAGACAGTATCTGGTAACAATTACAGCGTCTGTAAGAAGTTTTATATTCTACTCTGTTTCATCCATCACCTGTTCATGGTCGTCCACAAATATACTGGTAAAATGAATCAATCATTCATTAAAAAATCTAATTGAGATCTACTTGCAGCTATGTTACATAGCTTTAAACCACCTCTGTGAACTCCTTCAAGACTGTTGGAAAACCATTTCAGGTGACTACCTCCTGAAGCTCATCGAGAGAATACCAAGAGTGTGCAAAGCAGTAATCAGAGCAAAGGGTGGCTATTTTGAAGAAACTAGA
>JAUYWH010000010.1:1475713-1502880 GCA_034779795.1 Ctenopoma multispine | reverse complement strand
ATCCTGCACTTGCTGCTTATTGCACTTCTGGTTAGACCTAAACTGCATTTCGTTGCCCTGTACTTGTACATGTGTAAGCTGTAAGTAAGCTGACTAAAAGGATACTTTTCCTTGACCAAATTAGATTGTTTTTGACTCAACCCATCTAAAAGAGTCCATCGGGATTAAGGAAATGCCTTTAAAATATAGGTGAACATTGTAAAACTGATTCGATGTTGAAATGGCTGCAATGTAGGCAACTGCTGTCTGGCATATAGGGAGAGTGGATGTACGCAATACTACTCTATTCTCTGTACTATTATTATTTGCAGTTGCCACTATATAAAACAGAACAAGAACCATACACAGTTACTATATTTGCATTTTGACCATGCATGTAAATACAGGAAGAATAGTAACAATGTGGATTATGGTCTTAAAGCTTCCCTGGTCCTGGCAGCCAGAAAGCAAACACTGTCTGCATCAACCATTTGGAGCAGGACAGGTTTTGTCAACACATTTTTTTCTAGAAACTCTGACATATGAGCTGTGTCTCATATCACCTTCCTCACACAGCAACAAGAAAAGCCTGTGAGTAAGTGAGCACGGTTAAAAACAATACTTGAGGGCCGACACGATGTACATACACAAAATCCTACACAACACAGACGACGAACAGCAGAGTCTCACATCTTTCTGTCAAACAATGACATTTTCCTTTCACAGAAAGGTTTACTCAGCAAAGGTTACCCTGAGAAGGTGTTGTCACAGAGCTGAAGGACGACAGAAGAAGAAAAAGAAAAGATGGTGATTTGTTCTTTGATTCTTCTTCTCTGTGCATTTTACAGCCTGTCAGGTCATTCAGTAGCACATACCAGCCCATTCTTGACGTCATGAGTTTGGTTCCGATGCACAACCTTTGCCATGACCTTTGTCATGTGTCATCCCTCATCTGAGTTCTGTTGATCCACTTCCTAATAACGTAGAAATGCCATGAAGAGAATGTCACATAAAGGTTCCTGGGTCGTCCACACGACTGCACAGGTACTGTCTGTTTCATCTTTTTTAAATGTTCCACTATACATTTCTTTGTGAACACGATGTAATAACCGACTGTCTCAGATGTCTGACGTGAGACACTCGCATTCGGGTTCTCGTCATGCCCCAGTTTCCTTGTTGGAATTGTTTCAGTCCACTATGATTAAAGGTGCTCTCCAAAGACAACGACGTCTGAGGAGACATGAGCAGGAATACAAAAGAGGTCATTATGGTTTCATAAATTCATATAAATTCAAATAAATATGATTTTAAACACATGTTAATGTGACTGTCTCCAGTGAAGCCAGACTCACAAAACAGAACCGCAGAGAAGTTAACATCTTAAGGAAATCTCTGAGCCTAATTTCTAAGCAATCAGAAAATTGAAAAAATCAATGATTTCAGCTTAATTAATAAGTTTTAAAGTGTTGTTTACTGAAATTTAATAATGACAAATACCTGAAAGGTTGTAGAGATAATAATAATTATTGATACTTTATTGATCCCCTTGAGAAGATTATTGTGGACAGGTGGCAACTTTGAGGCAGGGTTTGGGGTTTAATGTCTTCCCCAGGAAAAATTTGATATGTGGCCAGAAACTGAGGGGGACCGGGAAATGAACCACGAACCCTGGGGTTCATAGACGACTGCCATCTGTGTGCAGTTCACAGATGAAAGATCAAAACAGATGGTAGAAGAGCATTGTGGGGCAGGAAGTCTTTCAACCTAAACCACCATATACTCGTATATATATCGTGTTGCTGAGTTTCTATCTTCTACTGCGACCTGTAGAAGCATTTGTTGAAAGAGCGCCCATGCCCAAGTTTTCTTTCTTGCAGTCTTGACAGTTTCTGTAAAAGTGACCTTAGATAAAGTGCATACATCCTTCCAGTCTCAGCTCTGTCTAAAAAAGCTGGACAATCTACCAGATTCCTGATTTATATAAGCAATATAATATAAGTTGATTATAAGCAAAAGTACCTGAGGCTGGAAAACTTGGTTTCAGTTTCTAGTTATTGAAAATTTAAAATTCTCAATTTAATAAGCGACAACATTTTTTTAAGTATCCTCAGTTGGATGAACAAAATGCTGAAAAGGCCTTTTTATCACCACTGAAAGCTTTAACAGGATAAGCTATTTAGATAATGAGTGGTTGTAAAATTACCAAAATCAACACTGGCAGAAATTACTGTGTTCAATACAATATCCCACCACTCATCACAAGAAATAACACTTTTATGGTCAATAGGAAGCTGATTTAAACTGATAAAATTATTTACTGGAATAAAAGAGTATTAGTGTATTTAGACACATTATTGTATTAATCTCATAACACAATAGCATGTTCATGAGCGAAGGTCGGATACTTTTTCTGCCACTTAACATAAATGGCACTGCTCCCTACACTGACTGTGACTGTGTAGGTAAGGCTCGAAAGTCTGACCTAGGAAAAATAATCCTTTTATGTAAAGCAACCATCCTGTGATGAGCTGTTTAGTTTGCTCCTTATGAACTGACTGCACTTGGAGTTCAGTCAGGGACCTGTGAACGCAGACAGGTCCGCTGTTACGTTGTTGGGTCAATCACAAACAAACGTCTCACAATTTCCAGAGAAACTGTTCATTTCACTGACTCGCTGCTCTGCATCTGATGGGAAATCACAACAACACATTTATTGACAGCGCTGCCTCTGCTAACATTTCTTCTGGTTAATGGCTCTTTTTGTTTTGCTGCGCGGGCTGATGGGACTGAAGATAGCAGAGAGGTGAGGAGAGACAGCCAGTGAAAGATTGAATAATGTGCAGTTATTTCTCCATCATTTTAAAGTGCAGCAGGTAATGACTCAGAGAGGAATCTCAAGCAGATAGAAAATGAAACATGATTGGAACAATTTTCTTCTCCTTAGTAAAGATAATTTTTTTTAAAAATACACGTGTAGACAAAGGTGTCGGCTTTAATACAACACATTTCAGACCATGAGAGGTTTGATAAGGTTTCACAAGAGTTTCAAACTTTCAGTGGTCATTGATTGACATGAAAACATGGTGCTATTAACGTGACAAGAGCAATGCCACATATTATGAAAGAGCTGAATTAAGTCTGCTGTGGTCCAACATGACCTAGCATAAAAAGAACTACAGAATGAGAATCCACAATTTCCGGTCTCCAAACCCAAGCTGCCAGAGATGCAACAGCTCTGGACCAGAACCAGAGCACATTAATATTTCCAAGCAAGGAATAATTACAAGTCGGCAATAACCTTGAAGAGTCTGAAAGGTCTTGAATTTGAACACTTCAAGGGTGGAACTAATGCTTAATATGTAGACTGTGTAAGCTTTCGAAACATTAGGAACAGTCTGAAACCGGTTTCAATAGTTTAGTATTAAGTGACAAATCCCCAAAAGCCAAATGTAATGCTGAAACCTCTGTGATGCTCAGCATTATTCTTAGCTCACTTTTGCAGTTTGTTGATCCAAACTCACATATTTTTACTTGTCCTTTCAGAAACTTTTAAAAAGATCTGGCCCTGACACATCACAAATACCAGTGTTGGTGTTTGGATTTACTGTTGCGGTAAACTGACCAGTGTGCTGAGTCAGTCTGGCAATTTATGAGTTTTTTTGAGACTAAGCTTTCATATAAAGTTTCGCCTGTCAGTCAAAGAAGTTTAATTTAACATTTCTTCGTTCTCCTTGACTGGATTAAATTAATGGATCAAACATGGAAGGCAGGTCAGTGAATTAATCTTCATTAGATAAGTCACTGATGTCAGATTGAAAACAGTTCACGGTCTGATGATTAAGAATCCAGAAGCTCTGTAGGTGTAGAAGTAGTTTTTTCCTGACCGAATTCAGATTATTTAATCATCTTTAAAATTACAACTCCAAGCCATACAAGCCTTGTATAGAAAAAAAAACTTTAACTACCCCCTGATATCCACCATGTGGAGACAGTTATACATTAATGAACTTCTGCTAATGTTTTTAATACAGTTTTAAGTCTCTTGTGTCAAGGACGAACTCAAAGATCTCCACATTAATATTCAAATACGTTAGTAAAGGTGCTGTATATCACATACTGTATGAAAAACTGATTCTCGTCTATGTGTAAAATCAACTGTACTATTTTGTCCTTTTGTCACTTTTTTTAGTCCTACTGTTTTCATGACACGCATGAATCTAGAGATGAATGGAAGGCGAAATGCTTTCGGACAGTCTCACTTTGAAGGCATTCACGGTGTTGCACTCACATGGAAAGTGACATAGTTGTGTAAGGAATGAAATGAGAGCTAGAGATAGTAATTCAAACTGCGTTGCCAGATCTCAGGAGAGTAACAAGCAGCCAGGTCTGTGAAAAAAGGCCCCAAAAAAAGCTTTATATACCTTATGGCTAAAGTTACCTACTTTTTGTCTTACTTTTTTTCTTGAATTAAAAAAAAAATAATGATTGATTATTTTAAAGAATTACTAATGACAAATTTGGGAATAAAATCCCCATGCCACCATATCTATGTTTTCCAATAAAGAAAACTTGCCAACAATGCTCATTACTGTCACAGCTGAGGTACGAGACTCAGGGAAACAGACCCAAGCACAAGCACACAAGCAGATGCAGTGAGATGATTTTAATGAACCAGTCAAAAGACTGACAGGACAAAAAAACACAGTCCAGGCAACAGGTACCACAGGTAATCAGCAAGTTGGCAACATTCAGGTCCACAGGACAACATGAGGAATTTGACAATCTGAAAGCAGGTGGAATGAGCCAGTGTGTACACCAGCAGATAAAGGTTTGTTGCCACAGAAATAACCATGTTTTTTATGAAAAGGTACCAGCATGACAAAAGCGTTTTCCAACGATCTGTATCATATTAAATTAATAAACTTAAATAAGCAAACACAACAAGTTTAATTGGAAGACACTAATGTTTTGACCCACCATTTCAGCTGTTATTCCTCTGCCCCTGCACCAGCCGTGGCCGGAGGCTTTATGTGAACACAAGATATGTAATAACATCTTGAGGGAATTTCTTCTAATTTGGCAAAAACATCCATTTAGACTGAACAATGATTGGTGGAGATTTACGACCACGAGGTGGTAACTAACAAAGGTGCACTTTGGCCTGAAGTACTAATACCCAACAGTTCAGCTAATGGTAGTATGCAAAAGTGAAAGAGAAGAAAAGAAATAAGAATAAGAAAGCATAAGAAAGCATGTTCTCAGGCTTCAAACTGAATAAAGAACACGTCAACATGAAGCGTCACTTGGTTTCGGCCTCACACAGCTTCAGCGCACTGAGACATAAATTCTTAAAGAGTCTGGATGGAAAAGACATCCAAGTTCAAAAACAAAAGTGTCAACTCATATGAATAACTGTCTGTGATTAATCAGAAAAACCTTTTTCTTTTTGTCCACAAGGGGATTCTCAATAATTGATCAAAAAAGTTGTAACAGCTTGAAGTTGCACATATCAAACACTGCGAACACTGAGGCACATCAGAAAGTAGAAAAAGATGAAACGACATAATGAGCAGTGTGGAGATGTACAGCACAGCGCAAACTGCGTCGTAACAGTGTCACTAACGAGGACAGATGTCACGATGGGAGATTCCTGCTTGCAATTTGTATGTGCAAAGAATTACATTATATTTTAATTTATGTCAAAGAAGATCCTGTTTTTGTGTTACATGACTCAATGAAGAATGAAGGATAGATACGTATGTAGAGCTCTCCTGCGCAATATTACCTCTCATTTTTTATTGCATTCTATATTTTGCATACAGATTATCATTTATTTTGTATTTTTGTGACACTTGAGCTGCTGTGACATGTGAATTTCCCTGGTGTGGGATCAATAAAGGATTATCTACACATGATAGTTTGTTTAATCCATTCATTGGGTTCTTCAGGCTGTGTCCAAATTCATTCTTATACATAGCACCATATTTACTGTGCACCATTTTAATTGAGTAGTCAGTGATTTCGTATGTATTTTACAAAAAAACAATTCAACAACATATTTTTGGCCACACATTATATCTTCAGGGCTGTGAACCTGATCCTCAACAAATATTAAACTAAACTAATTAATTAGCTAAAACAATAGAAAAGAATAAAACTTCACTTCACAGCGTGTGGTATCTGCTGCACGTTTTATTTATTTTCCTCGGTTCTTTTCTGCACTTTGGATTAGCTTCATGTCCTTGGTTCAGAGCCACTGCCTCTGTCTCCATTCCAGCATTTATTTATTTATTTTAGCAAACAAATTCCTTTTTCACATTTCCACTGTTTGTTGGCTCAAGTTTTGATTCTACAAATCACAGATGACAAGCTTTTTTGTTAATATTATTATTTTGTTTTATTTTTGTACAAGTGTGAATGTAACTATCAGTATTATTTACAATTTTACTCTTTTATAGTATGAGTGTGTTTATGTTTTACCAAGCTGTTGTATGCTGAGCTTATAATGACAATAAAGTTTCTAAAAAAATTACTAATTAATTAAACTATTATTTTATTATTAATTTACTGTTCCTTAAACTTTTCTAAGCTCATATTACAGCATGAATATAAACATGTCATCTCACAGCCATATCATCAATATCAATTCCTTTCTCTGAAGCTGTAACTTTAAATAACAGAAATGACTCAAACTCTCAAAAAAGTAGAAGGCAATTAATTGAATTTAAGATCTGTCTCTGTATTGACTTGTGTGACTAAACAAATTATAATTTCTCATAATTTGAACGATGTGCCACCCTAAGCATGATGGGATGCCTCATTATTAAAAGGAACCACTAACATTTCGGAAATTACTAGTCCTGAATTCTTTTGACAGGATCCTGGCAGTTTCTTAACCTACCGGAGCAGCTCCACAGCAGGAGGTCTGGTCATTATTTTGTTGTTGTGAAGTAAAGTTCGGTGTCAGACTCACAGCTGTTTTGGTATTCAACCAGCAGCTTCCTCACAGCTCCTCTGGCTGTTTGTGTCAAACCTTGAGGTGTGTGTGTGTGTGTGTGTGTGTGTGTGTGTGTGTGTGTACATGTGCACGGGCTTATTTATCTTTGTCTACATGTGGGTTTGTGTCTAAGAAAATGAGGCAGATAAAGAGCTTATATCTGTTTTGTGGCAGTGAGGGGCTTTGGGAGATGTTTGTGTCTCTATTGTCAGTATGCGTTTCTTTGAAAGTGTGTGTTTTATGTGTGTGTCTATGCGAGGAAAAAGCAGATAGCAGCAGTAGTTGAGAGATAGTCTTCGCTCCTGTGTTTTCTCACTGTGATGTTCTGCTGATGCCTTTATTAGCCTCTTCTGCTCTTTGGTGGATCTATTTTAGTCAGAGGAGAAGATTCGGTGATGCTAAAAGTTTTCCACCTGAAGTGGAATAAACTCACTCACTGTTTACCTTTCTTTATCAAGGAGAAGTTGATTAAACTGCACTGGACAGAGCAACATCTGGGACCTGCCCACAGCTAAATCTTCTTTATCTGACTTCGTCAAGAGCAACTCGACTGAGCGTCGCTGAGTTTGAGGAAGCTTCTTAAGTTCTAAAAGCAAGAGAGAAGCAACAACTCCTCTAAACCCACAAAAATAGTCTTTTACAATTAAAAAACAAACTTTACATGTGTTTTACATAAATCCTGCTCCAACATTGTTGCTACTGAAAAGGATTTTGTGGTAATCAATCCAAGAGTTGTTCAGATGTGACCTCAACATGCTAAAGGAAAAAAAGAGACATTGACTACTGAACCTTGAAGGTAAGAAGGTTTTAAAATCTCAATGTTTTCCACTGTCTGCTGTTTTGTTTGGTCCAAACTACTGCAGCTGGTCCAGTAATGAATGAACATATAACCTCCTCTTAAACATTATGCATGAATCCTGGTAGCAGTGCAGATATTCACTTCTAAAAGTCTGTGCGGGAGGTTTGTCCTTCTAACCAATCAGAAATCACTGAGTTATTTCTGCTTGACTGGTGAGTTTTGTCGGTTTTTATTATCAGGGGAGTCTTACCATGGTCCTCAAGGGCCACTGTCCTGCTCTTCTTCCAACCATCCCTGCAGTTACAGCTTCTGATCCAGGTAATCAGTGGGGCTGGACCTTTAGGGCCAGGCTGGACCATCCAGTTCTGTCTTCACATGAAATAAAGTATAAAGTTGATAAACAGCAGCAATTTCCTTACTACTCTTATTAAAATGTATTTCTCCAAGAGTTCACACTAAGGGAAACGTACCACTGAAGCATTATGCATTACACCAAGAGAGTTACCCAAACTGTTAATCATTGCTGACACACCACATGTAGCCTTATCTAGCTGTTTGCACAGTGTCAGGTATATATAGCAGATTGAAATCGGTTGACAAAATGGATCAGTTAGTTGACACTAGTGTTTAATTTACCTTTAATATAACTTGTTAATAGATTTCACAGTATTTTGTGAGCCATTTGACTGGACTCATCTCCTGGTTTTATTAAAAAGAAAGACGTTTATAAAACGATTTCTACCTCTGCTTGTGTAAATCTTTGCATCAGTCTGGAAAGTTAAAGGAAGTTAATAGAGGAAATCAGGTTTAGTCAGTATTTGGATCTTTAAGTGTACAGGGACAGACTTGGGTCACAGTTTAAGCTGTGTGGGAGATATCAGATGAACTGGCATCTTTAACAACCAGGAGGAAGGACACAGTGTAAGACCAACAAACCCAGCTCTGTCCACTGGCACTTTTCAAGTGCTGTAAATCTACCAAACACTTTTTATCCCTGTTTAGACAAACACTTATGTTCCACAAGAGATATGTGACAGGGATTATAGAATATACAAAGTTGATCTATTTCAGTAACACAAGACACCAGGTGTGTGCTTCATAACAGACTCAGACACTAAACATTCACATTAGACTGACGTGAGGTTTGGAAACATTTGATAGCAATTCGAGGAAATGATACTAAGAGGTGGATGTGTTTAAGCAGCACAGATACAGCAGGTGAGGTATTTGGGTCAACGAATGGTTGATAGAAGCTAAACAGTTTTGCTTCCAGTCAGTCAGGTTGAGATAATGTCATACCTGAGAGTTCCAGTCTGCTGGGGCTCAGTAAATATCTGCAGTTGTGTTATTGTCTCTGGGAGCCGATGTTTACTGATGCTGCAGCCTGTTATCTTGGCAGAACTGGTCAAAGTCACCCTGAGGGGCTGTGGTTTGGTATTTTAGCAGCTACACTAATGTATTTAGGACATAGCAAGTAGTCAGGAGGGTTTTTCTGGCAGCAGCAGCTGTAAAAGCTCCGCCACCCAAGTCACGGTAGCTCGCTGCGTGACTTCTTTTTCTTTTCTTGTTATAGTTAAAATTCTAACCCTCTCATATCCTAAAATCTCATATCCTTTGGATTTGTTTGCTGTGTGACACAAATACTGTCAGGGGAATGTGGCCGTCATTTCATTATTGTCTGTGATGAATGGGTTAATTAATGAGACAAACGTTGACGCCAACGATCTGATGTTTAACTTCACATGTTGGAAAATTTGTTAGTTTCATTAACTTAAGTGGATAAAGTCGCCATGAAAACTAGCAGTGGCAGCAGTTTTCTTATTCTGCTTACTATGCTTTCTCTAAGAGCTCTGTGGACTCCAGGTCATTTGGGAAATCTGACTTTTTTTGATTTAGAGTCACATTGAAAATCTATTTCTTTGGCTGTGAGCAGTAAAGGTCTTTATAGTTTAAATGGTTGGGGTTTTTATAGCTCTCTGCACTTTTAGGTTGCTGAAAACGCAAAGACATTACCAGAACAGCAGATGCAGCTTAAAATGAAAGACTCCAGCAATGTTTAGTCTGCAGTGTACTACTGAACAATAACTGTATGATCTGGTACAACAACAGCCCAAATGCATTTTAAAAACCAGCTGAAACAGATGAGTCATATCCTTTTAAATTCTACGGACACTGCTTAACAGACCTTTTGTGTTCAGTTCTAGTAGTTCAACAGAGCCTGACGTCTGTTGTGCAGAGATCTGGTGATGTTTACAGAGACACTACCAGGTCAAACTGCTGGATTTGCAGGTAGGAGAGCAGGTGGTCTGAGCAACACGAGCCTGGAGTACAGGTTTGATCAAACGTACCATTCACTTACAGTTTCTCTCAGCCTTAGGCGAATGGCTTTCACAGATGGAAACACACTTTCAGACTCAAGAAGGTTTAAAAGGGCGTTTGAGGGCTGGAATTGTTCAACATCCTCATAGCGTCGTGTGTTACGTACAGTAGATTCCTGCAGGTTTGGGTTTTCTAAAAAAACTGTTAACCTGTTAACTCGCTGTGTGAAGATGAATGACCAGCAGTAAACATCATCATCGTCATACAGGCTATTTCATGTACGGTTGTTTTTGGGGTTGGTTGATTTATGTAATTTAAGTTATTTACCTGTAAGTTTCTTTCAGTTTCAGTTTCAGGTATAATGTTATTTACATGTTATTTAATCAAACAGATAAGAAAAATACTGCCCAAAAAGCTTGTTAATCTAAAAATGAGCTTAGCCAAAAGAACATAATCGATCTGTAATCAATCAGCACTAACGCTACTAATGTTAACTGGTAATAGTTAGATTAAGTAGCAATTTTGAAGCAGTTTGAAAACAGCTGACAACTTGTTCATTGATTTATAACATCTGTTGTGTGAATGTTAAATATATATTTAGTTCTCAGATTTATATTAATGCTAAAATATACAACTTACTCTAAGGGAGGCATGAAATTCAAAATCAATTTCCTCCCTCTTTCCTAAACTTAAACCTTAGTGAGCCTCCCTCAAAAACACCTAAACATTTCTTCCCTGCTACCAGACTTTTCTGTAAATCTGACTTGACAGGAGGAGTCGACAGCTTTAGTTGTATATGCAAATGCACTTATTTAATAAGAACACTTTGACCTTCGTGAAGCTATTTGTGCGTGAATGTGCTAGAGATTATACTGTATATGATAATAATGTCCTCACATAACTCACACTTGCTTTAATCTTTAATCTCTGTATTGTTTTTCTCTTGCTCCCAGCATATCTTCACTTGCCCTATTGTGTTGTTATTGTGTTCATGTTTCACGGTCTTAATGCTGCTTTGCTTCAAGAGAACGTTGAGCTGATGTGAAATATAGAACAAATACACACATACACACACAGTCGTGCATATTTGTTCTTCAGACAGAATAATACCAGTATTTAAGTCAAATCTAGGCCTGTGGTCTCCACACAACCTAAACGCTGCAAGAGGACGTTGTAGAAGTTTTTCTCAATGCCACCAAATACTGTGAAGAATCTAGTGATACATTTGAGATGCTTTATGCAGCAGAAGACTTTAAAAAGAAGAAAAGAATTGTAGTTGCAATTTGTCTAGGACAGTTGGTGAGTTTAGTGACCCGTAAATTACTGAATTCTGTGTCTCAGTCTCAGTTTAATCTTTCTTTGTGAGTGTACATGGAAAGGCTGTTTAAACAGCTCAGGGGTTTAAGTCTTTCATTTAGGGACATATCGGACATTTAGGGTGTATCTTTTCTTCTTAAAATATTGTGTTTTCTTCTGTTGTTTTACCCTTTAAAGCTACTTTTGTGATGAAAATATCACATTAATTATCAATGAAAGGTTTATACAGGTTTTAATGTTAAAACCTAAGGGATTATTTTATTTAGTGACTCACTTGTTGTTCATCTCCTCATCAGCCTCCTGCTGCTCATCACCTCATCAGGACCTGCGTACGTAAAACACGTTTTTCCTTTCTCTGTTTACATCCTCAAAGTTTCATCCTATAAGAAAGTTATAGAATATAAATGTAATAAATCTTTAGATTTTTTTATGGCCCTACTTTGTATCACTATAATACAGAACCACGCTACATGCAGTAACACAAACAAAACTGCACTCCCCATCAGCTTTTTAAATTCCACCAACTATCAAAATCACAGATATAAATGTTGATTCTGTTAAATCCTGGAAAATGTTTAATGTTGTTAAAAAAATCTTACTTTCCTTAATATCTGCAAATGTCAACTGCTGTTTGGTTACAGTCATAAAAAGCCACAGTTGTAATTAACAAAAATGTAAAAATGTTTGGGCGCCACACAAACTCCAGGGGTTATTTTATACCTCACAAAATAACAGAGTCGCTGCTTCTTGCATTAACCCCAAACACTGGAACTACACATACAGTAAATCATAAGCTGGGAAACTATCTGAAATTGATGTAATACAAGGGTGTTCCAAAGATTAATGATTAAAATATGTTGAATTTATTATGTAGAATATTTTTATTATTACAGCATAAGTAAACTCATAAAATCATAGATTCCAGTTAAATATAGATATTTTGATGTGACAGCCAGGTTTCTGCTCCCATCTCTCTGTGTGGATTGACAGTAAAATCCTCACTTACACACAGAAGTAAATGTCCCAGAGCAAAAGAGCAACACATTTCTGAGCTGAGACTCAGCAGGAGTTTGGCTGATTCCTTAGGGGGCACACAAACGTATGGAGGTACTGTGGTTTTGGATGCTCCCGGCGCGGCAGAGATTAGGGGGGCGCTTAAGCAGCTGGTGTGGCATTTTCAGTTTCATTTACTGAAGTGACTGCAGTTTATTTCTCAAAAGAAGCTACACTCCCAGGGCGACGTCAGCGCACAAACCGAGCACCGAGTATTTTAAGCAAGTGAAAGGTTTTCCATGTAGAATACAGGACTATTATTGTTTCTTCTTAAGTTGGAGTCAATGTTGTACAGATGGTTAGTTATATACTGTACTGAGCAATGTACTGTGCTTAACCCAGATTTTCCAAGTGCAGCCTGAGTACAGGCTCGATGCTTAACAACTTTTTTTCTTGGCCTAGTTAAAGGGGCCAGCGGGCACCACAGCCTAAACACAAAATCTGTAGCAGATAAAGTGGCAGGTATGTCTATAGGTGTCAAGCTATAGACATACCTGCCATTTTATCTGCTACAGACTTTTCCAGCTAGGATGGAGTGAAGGTGTGTGGCCCAGTGAAGCCGCGAGTGCACACAAAAGCTGCTGTTCTTGTCTTATCAGGGAATCTACCAGTCATCTGATCTCTGACCGGTTGATATAGCCCAGCAGAACGCAGCCAATAGAGGCAGGAGGGAAATAACTATCTGTGACACTTGCCACCTCAGTGATGGGAATGTAGGCACCTTCAGTTTTCCAGGCTTTGCTGCCAATAGTTCTACTGGCTGGAGACCACATCCACCAACCAAAACCATCCAAAATAGATGTCTGAATGGGCAGACATGACTGTGCTGGTGGCACAATTGGGCGCTGGCAAACAGCTGTAGTTCTGCTAATCACTGAGAGCTCCTGGCGAAGGCTGCCAATCACCACAAGAGGAGCTGAGGAGGAGAGCAGGCGAGCACCTGCCCCAGATCTTGTGCCGAAGCAGGTAAGCAAGAGGAGAGCTGCCTAGAGATGGAGGGATAATAGGTCCTCAAGAGTCTCATTCACAGGTTTCATGAATCAGCCACATATCTTCAGCAGCAAAGGTGTCCTTTGCCTATTGGTTCTCTGCCTCAGGGAGAATACAGTGGTGCAGTAAGGACAGGAGGCTTGGAGGATGAAGGCCGATACACACCATGCCCATGATGTAGCCACAACTGACACATCCACTGGAAGAAGACATCTCAAGTGCTGTAGTCCACACCACACATACACAGTGTGACATAATGGTACGTGGATGAAGTCTAACGGTTAGTTACATAATGCTGCTCTATTACCAGTTACAGTGAACACTAAAGCTGTGTTGTCGTGCAGACAATTGGCATGGTTTACAAAAATATATTTTTTAATTGAGACACTACACAACCCTGCAGCACTGCTTGTTTTCCCAACCATCCATGCACTTAGAGCTTCTGATTGACTGAACACACCTGATCCAGGTAGTCAGAAGAGCAGTGATAGCGGGAGGACAAGCAGAGCTGCGGCTCTCTAGAAGAAGTGTTGCCTACCCCTGCACTACACCAAAACCCCAGCTAAGAGAACTACTCTCCATAGACTGGAAGCAAAATAGCAGTAAAATATCTGCAGCTGATAAAATACAATTCAATATACTTGTTGCTGTACCAATTTAGCAAATTCAAGAAGGAACTGGAGTTTTCACCTGTATCACACAGTCTTGTTCAGCAGATGGAGATCACTGGTTATCATGGAAACGTGGCCGTTAAACTCTCCACTTCCATCCACGTTGGTTTAAAGGTGAAAACTGTTCTGTTTTTAATAAAATTCTGGTATGTACTGTTTTATTTGTTGTAGCTAGTTATTATTCTTGTACTCATGTCTGTGTTTTCTCCCATCCTGTGTACTCAGTGAATGCAGCACTTGTCTCAGGCTTAGTGACTAAAAAGAATTTAGATGTGGGAAAAGTCTCAGAGGTTTGCAGCCAGGCTGCAGCAGCATCAGAATGTAAAAGTCTCTTTTATGTATAAAGACAGAAATCCCAGAGTAAGAAGTACAAAAAAGTCCTGTAGGAAAGACATTTCAGGCGTTACCCATTTATTTCTGAGCTTTTGTTATGTGTCAGGGTCAGGCATGAAGTGTACTGTAGTGAAACAACACAGTTGCGCCTCCCCAGCTGTCTGAGTGCAGAGAGAATAACACTTCAAAAGTCCAATTCAGCTGAAACCAGAGAGAGGGAGGGAGAGAGAGAGGACAGTGTGTGATGATGTGAGCTAAGGACACTCATGCCGGTATTCTGGACATTTGGAGACTGCTCAGGTGATTCTCAGGGAGAACCGGAGGTGTACTTCGGGACGGATGGGTGAATTTGCAGTCGTAAACACACCGACAGTTACGGCAGTATGACTTCTGGCAAATTCAGTGGAAAGTCCATCTACTTAAGTGGCAGGATGAATCATGTCCTCGCAGAAGACACACAGACATTGTTTTTCTCCATTGTTTCAGGCGTGCATACTGTGAAATTTTGGTCACTTTGGCTCCAGTTTAAAGAGTTAGAAGAACAGGAGGCATGAAGCAGCGACGTGACTGACAAAAGCATAAGCATTACTAGCACTAAAAGGAGCTAATGCAGTCTGGACTGGCTGAGTGTGTATCGTGTGCATATGTCAAAGTGTTTTATGTTGGCACAGATCTGACGGTAGCAGACGTGAACATGTGGAGTGTGCGTCAGCGACGGGTCATTTATAACGCCATGTGCTGGAGTGAAGGTAGGTGTGTAGGTGTGAGCCGGGTTCAAATTAAAGAAATGGAAAGGACAATTTAACTTTCTTTAATTAGTTTTTTGGATGACCAGGTTACCAGTTGCTTTGGATGCAACCATGTCATTGCAACATGACCTAGTACAGGTACAAAACCTCTACTGTCTTTGAGCACTTTAAATCCAGGTTAGTCTATAATTTAATGTTTTTCACATGTCTGTACTGTCCTAGAAGAGCCACAAAGGACCAGAAGCGAATAAAGCAGATTCTGATTCTGATATTAGTCAGAATGAGCCTAACAAACATTACATAACCACAGCAACTTGCTAAAGTCAAGACAACTGAGCTATAGTATGTCCTACATTAGTTTGGTGACTATGAGACAGAGTCTGATAGCAGCGATGTTTAAAACAAAATTGCCAACGCTATGATGTTGAAGGAGACGAAGCTCAGCACCAGCCCAGTTTCACCCCTGATCATGTCCACTATAAAATAATTCTACAATCAGTTGGGATCTTCCAGTCTGGAAGGTTTTCACATGTTCTACCACAAGGTTTCATTTCGTTACAATACTGACAAACTGTTGTCTCTCATTTCCCAGATGAGTATTTTGCCTCCTGTCAAACCACCAACTGCTGCTGTAGTTTGTGCCATGTTTACCACGGTGGGACAATGATAGCTGCCTACTGGTAGGTCAATAGGTGCCCTACTAAATCGTATGACAAGAACCACAACAACAAGACTTTATAACACTCAAACTGCCTGAGATTATATAATGGAACAGCGTGTCAAAACAAAATGTGCCTGGGGGGGAGGTGAAGCAGGAACCATGAGGATACAGAGGTCACGTTTGCCTTTCTTCTGGGAAATTGGATTCATTCAGGGACCACAAGTGCCATTTACACAGTGACAGTGAACATTATATTGCCTCCAATAAAATATTCTCAAAAGAATATTTACATTTTTGAATTTGTTTGAATTATCTATCATTAGGTGTAAAGAGCATATCAAATTCATTATTTATATTTTTACTCTGGGTGAAAGCTCTTTAAGTGTATTGAGATAATCTAAACAGTACAAATGCAATGGAAGATTTGAATTAATACATTTATTTTGTTCTTCAATTGTCTGGTTACAGCTTATCTGATGCTTCTTTCTTTTATGTTACTATAAATGAGATTAAGTTGTTTTTGACTACTGTGTGTATAAACTGAGAAATTAATGACAATCCCTAGTCTGATATCGTTTTTGGTAAATACCAGGATAAAGCAACTTCTTGACACCAAACAGTCAAGCCAAGATCTAATGGTTAATCAAAATTGGGTAATACTCCGAAAGAGAAGAGATGGGAGAAGGAAAAATACAATGAAAGAAGACCAGAAAACAGATGGAGGTGGAGAACAAAGTGGAGGAAACTGATTAAATTAGAGAGCTTACAAAAGGAGCAGAAAGCCTTTAAGAGGACAGAACTAGATCAAAAAGAGACTCGTGGAAAACCAACTCAAACCAGAAGCCTGGTTTATCAGAAAAAGTAAAACATGTTCTGAATGTGTGAGTAGGACCTGTCAGCTTGAACAAGAAAACTAGCATTTAATCAAACATGTCCACGCACACCTTCGCAACAATAGATGAAGATGAATCTCATCCATCTGCTTCTGCAGGTGCAGCCTCATTTGCATACAGAAAGGCCTTTAGAATACCAAATATGGTCGAACACATCCCTCTGACAGTCCTGAAAAGCAGCAGTGTAGATTTGTGGACAAAAAACTACAACCAGCATGCAGCACGGTAATGTACCAGTCTGATTCAGTGTGTTCCACCATTGTTACTGGTGTTTTATGTTATACGTCACGTAATATATTTTATTATCATATGAAAGGACAACTTGGGTGTATATATGAGTGTATATGTGAGCACCTGAATACTACTGTTTAAAGGCAGAGAAAAAAAAATAATGAACTTGTCCTTTGATGCGATTTTCCTCGATAAAATTTTACCTGTTTTTCAATTAAAAAACTGACTTAAACATCTTTAGTAATGATTAATCTTAGGAGAGAGAAAACACCCTATAAAGGAGGACATGGAGAGAGACAGTGTGTGTACTGGGTTCAGAGCATCGCATACAATATTGTGTGTAGTCAGGATTTGATTAGGTCAGGGAGGATATAAGCACATAAATAACACCGTCACCTCTCAAGGCCACGTCAGTTGGATCCCGTCCTGTTTTAACCCCCGTTTCTCCTCCTGCTTCTCCCTTGTCTTCAGGCAACATTATTCTCACCCTCCTTTCCCGTCTACAGCCACCTTGCCATCAGCTCTCTCTCTCTCTCTGTTTTGTCCATATTTCAACACCAAACGTCAAAAGAAAAAAAAACCCTCAGTATGTAATTTGTGGTGGCAAACTCCCTCATCTTGTTTAGTTATCTTTAATTAAAAAGAGTCGCACATGAATTAACACTGACAGTTAATTTATGGTTTCATGTACTTCAGTAGGTACACAAGTAAAGCTACAGTACAGCTGCTTCTTCAGCTAAATGACATTTAACACACATACTTCTCACAGGAGAGCAACGCCACAAATACGTGATGATCTGACAGAATACAAGGAATTGCTGCAGATCTTGTTAGAAATTAGTGCAACTCTAACAACCACAGCTATAAAATGCTAAATTCACATAAATGAACTAATAGTATGAACCCAAAAACATGCATATGCAACACTAAAGCACTTGCACGGGCTATTTTCTGCATAGGTACTTTTACTTTTGATACTTCAAGTACATTTTAATGCTAATGCTAATACTAACATTTCCTTATTTTTTGGTTCTATCAGAAGCATAAACTTCAAAAGTCTATCTGCCAGTAGCCGCAGTAGGTGGTTATCCTGCTGGACATTTGTTTTCTTAATTTCAAAACTAAACATAGAGCAACAACTCCTTTACATTATGCACAAAAACAAAGTTACAATATTGCATAAAGTTCCATCTATATTTAATACAGCTGCTAAATGTTGCCTAATTACAGAAAGTACTGATTATAATATTACAATGATACTGGCCTACTGGTAGGTTGTTAGGCAAATTCTCTATGCTTAAATAAATTCACTAGAGATCATCATCTGACTTCCAAAGGTATTCTTTTCTTTTTGCTGGCAAGGTCACACACAGCTTACAGGTCAGCGTCCGCTCACAGACAGCAAGGTCACACAGCTTTTTATAGACATAACAGAACACAAAACGTTTCATCTCCCTCCACATTCATGCATAATGTAACCTTAACAGAACTCTCTATGGCGGTCAAAGGTTACATGGTCCTTGCACAGGGAACATAACTCCACAGCTGAGGGGACATCAGTAACAAAGATATGACTCTATATGGTAAATGGTTAACATATGCTTCTAGTGTAACATAGATCTACATGATTAAAAGCTTAACCAAAGTTTACTTTAAAAAAGGATAACATAAATTCACTACATTCTTCTTAGGTAGGTAGCAAGTACAAAGCCATGATTATAGGAATGATAATAAGTGATATCTGACCACTGAATAGCACAACAGACGCTTGGTATTGATCGATTCCATGTGTTAGAAGTCATAAATGTTCAGCTGAAGGTGGAAATATTTGCACCGAATTAAGCCATTGATCGGGTCAATGTGTAGTGATGCAGTTGTTTCTAGGCTTTAAAGTCAGGGTAAAGCAGTAATAAATACATATTTACATGTACATGTTTAGGAAAATATATGTTGTAAACCACAAACTTAAATGTGAATGGTCTCGCCATAGGCTCATGGGAAATGGTGTTCTCAAAAATATTAAACTACTGCTATTAGATTAGATGTTTTTTATAAACCTACTTATCTTAGCACCCCCAATGAATGAATGACTGAACGGCTTTTTCAGAGGTTTCAGTCCAATAAGAAGAGCTCGAGGTGTAGCCCACACCTCAGCTGCTGAGGTTTAACAATTTGTCCTAATATTTCTAATATTGATTCATTTTTTTAAATAAATGATGCATTTTAAAAAACGGTTTCAATGATCATGTCCTCCAATCAAATTCATCATTGTGACATCTCTTGTTTTCAAAACCTGTTCTCCCCATCTCTCTTGCTTCTTCCATGGGGCAATCGACCAGTCAACACCCTGCTTCACTTGTTCTACCATCCATCTACCTCCCTCGCTCCCACCCTCCAGTCACCTATCTATCCGCTGCAGATGAGGCAGGAAACAACAATAACTGACCTCACAGCTTTTTCTGCTGACCCATATCACTCACACACAGACACCCAACCCTCTTTGCACTGCAATGATAAAAATGAGAAATATTGATTGAATGTATAGTAGCACTGGAATCTGTGCACTGATACACGTGTGTATTGATCCGCCTCCACACACTTACAGCGTTTAGATTGATCTATGTATTGAACCATATGTTGGCTTAAAGCTTTTTTCACATTACTGCAGAAAGACAAGGGGGCATGTGCTGTGCATCTTTGTTGGTCAGTGCAGTATTTACCACATTGAAGCTCCCAATGGCATTGTACTAAATAGGTCCACATAAGGTGCAGCACTAACATAGCAGCATATTGCTACGTTTAAAACACTCAGTGTTCAAGTTCAAGTGGTGCTCCACAGCTACTAAACTCTACGCAGCTCCAGTTAAAGCTGAACAAGTCTGAACAATTTCTATTCCTCCTTTCAAAGCATGTCAGACAACTTACATACAGCTGTAAATTGCATGGTAAAAATATCAAATAAATGTCAAAATATTTCACTGAGTTACAAACATAAAAAAAAAGGCTAAACAAAGTAATCCTGGTAAAAAATGTGTGAACCATATTTTGTAGTAATCCCCCAGCATTTTTATGTATTTTGATCTGGACTAATCTGGACTGACCAATAGATTCACACTAGAGCCACTCTGCTAACACCGATGAAAGATTACAGCATATGAATGCACAGAAGATAAAAATGATTTAAGCCTTTTGGAGCTCCAGAGAGACCCAATTGTTAGCAGCCAAGTTGCTTAATGGATAGTGTAGGTTTTAGGTTTTGAAAAGAAAGAAAAATATACAAAAGAACAAAAGAACACATCTGGTTTTGCGTAATTTTTGTTCGACTGTCGATTATGAATCTGACATTGGTACATGTCACAGGCGCAATGATAAATCATTAAGTTACTGTGAATGTTAAGGAGACAACAGGGATTACGTAAAATGTTCCTTTAAACAGAAGAGCCTGACTGTGCTGTGAGTCATTCTGTCCAGACTTTAAACCGCTGTCGATAAACAGCCACACAGGAGCAGAAGTGAGTACAGGAAAAAATAGACAACAGGGAGAAGGGAGAGAGAGGCGCAGGTCAGTTCACTGGATTAGCCCAACAATCAGGAGGGCCAAAGTCTGTTTAAAGATTCATTTCCTGCCGTCTCTGCATCAGGAATGGAACATTGGGGTCAAGTCTCTGCAGAAGCTGTCTAATGATACGGAGTCAAATGCTCACCTTCATGAATACAGCATTTTTTTACCTTTATAAAATGTTTTTATTGCGGTGGCTTCTTCTGTCACAGTAAAAAAAAGTCTGAAAGGCCTAACAACTTTAGTCTAATTCAGAGAAAAGTCTAGATTTTACTGTATGTGTGTGTGTTGTCAAGCATTTTAGAAATTTGATTTGTGGCGCCAAGTACACAACATGACCTGGAAAACATACTTTTAGTCCTACTGACCTTTCATTTTGGTGACAAAGACCCTTCACAAGTTCTACAGCAAAGTTGACTTTCTTACGAATAGATTTTTGTTGTTCTGGCCCTATCCAGGGGACCTAAACCCAACTTCACCTTTACAACTATGTGACATCTGGCAGTGCCATCTCTCTGTTTGTGTCCTACTCAATTAGTTGTACCTATAAGGTGACATTAATAACCAAATGATTAATGTTTGACTATGCAGTTAAACAACAAAGTCTCTATGTCTGCTAGCTGACGTCTACAGCTGATCCAGAATTGTGCTGCTCCCTTGATTTTTAATTTTCTTACATTTTCTAGTGCCATTTCTCTTCTCTGTTCTTTACACTGATCCCAGTGTAAAAATGAGGTGCTGGTCTACAAGGTTGTGACAAGACTTGACAAGCCAGAGTAAACCCTAAATGTAACCTGATGGCTGTAGCACTCAAGATGTATACCAAGATGCAATATCAAATTAGAATGATATCTAACAGGGCTGTTGTAGTGTGTATCGGTGTATAGTTTCATTGTGGTATTGTTTGCACAGTTCTTTTCGATTAGGCACTGTAACAACATTATCAACTTTGCCTTCAGAGGTATAGTACTGTGAACTGTCCCTGTGTGTTAAAATTTATATTTTACATTGTTGTTGACAGATTTCATTCTTTACATCTTGGGGAGTCATTTTGTGCAATAAATCTAATAAAACAAAAATTTAATCACTATGGAACTGGATTATTACTTATCCAGTTTGTTTCATGCAGTATACAAAGAGACAAATATGACTGGCTTTGTGTCTGGGTAAAGGGACCCTGCATCACTGCTGCAATAGTATTAGTTACCCAAGACTCTGAAAGCAAAAAAATAAGCAAACACAAAAAAATCTGTAAAAAAAACTGCAGAGATTAAGTATATTCATAGACATTAATACTACATTATTATTAATTATTAATTTACAACTGAGCTCCTGCTCAGCAGCAAATATCAGTATCGGCAACCAGTGTACCAGGAATTTAATAATGTCAATGGGAAATTCACAGCCTTAGTAATGTGAAAACTAGATATACTGTTCTTTCTGTTGTTCTGGCCCTATCCAGGGGACCTAAACCCAACTTCACCTTTACAACTATGTGACATCTGGCAAATTCAATTTTACTGAATTCTGTCACACTGATTATTACTCTCGGTTAAATTTGGGGGATATAAGTGTGTTTTTGCCTGCTTTTTTTTTACCATTGAAGAAATATTTTAAAATGTGAGGGCAGGCCCACTGACAGGGGGGGACAAATGGGTCAGTTGTCAGTCCTGGGCCCAGACCAGGACTGTCGGCGGGCCTGGTGAGGGTGAGGCTTTAAGAAATTATTTGGTAGGGCAGTTGTCTCCACAAGGTTGTAACCGCAAGGTTAGTGATCTCCTGGTTTCCCCTGATTCCTGTCCTGGACAAAACACAGAACGTCAAAAACTCTGTCCACAAGAAATTTCCAATTAAGATTAATTAATAAAGCATCAATTATTAATTATTTGAACCTCAGGCAAGTTCTTATTGTATTATGGTTATTGAGTATATTTTATGAACATTTATTTGTGATAAAAAATCGAAAATAATGTTTTACTTTGACTGCGACCTTTGCCTGTAAACGTGTAGAGATTGCAAAGACAAAAACAACAGAAATGTCTGTGGGTATCTGGTCGTTCACAGAGTTTGAGTCTGGTTCAGCAACACATACTGAAACTGCCTTTGCAACATCATGGCAGGATGTCACAAGAGCTTCAGCTGTCTGTTGCCCCAGGGTCTCATTTCATTCAAGACATCTGTCAGACCTCCAACTGATGTCCACATTCAGCCTGTCACCCTGCTGAGGACTCCCTGCTCTGCTGGTGATTACTGTCCAATAAAAATCTTCAGCAGCCCCGGAGCTGCCCGTCAATCAAATGTGAGCAGGCCACTGATTGGTGGATGTGGAGTGTTTGGGGACAAGCAACAGCTGGATACAGCAGCAGAGTCTGTCTAACATAGTTCTCCGAAAGATTCTCAGTTTTAGCCGTGCTTGTAGCACCGAAGGGTGGTGTTCAAACATTAAGTTGATATTTGCAGTTTATATAGAAGTTGCTTTAAGTAAAATGTAACTTTTACTCTTCTATATCTAAGACTAACTATATTTATTAATCAGTCTTAGTTACTTTGCATACTTTACTTAGTTAATAGATAAACAATGATTTAATTATTCCTATTCCTATTTTTCCAGCTTAAAAGGTTTGTTGAAGAAAGCTGTACTTTGTGTTTAGTGCTAATTAGCTAATGTTTGCATTTGCATTTGTTTGAATTTGGACTGGTAACAAGTTTCCTGGTCTAAATGTTAGTTTTCATTATTATTGTGGCGTGCTTGGTTTTTGCAAAAAAGCAATAGTTGGCCTCTTTCACAAGCCTTTATTTTGACAGCAGAAATCACACTCACAATCTCAACATGGGAGATGTCTTTCCCAGAACTACCACTACCACTCATGGTGCTACACTTTACTAAGTATTAGAATAAACGAGACAGAAGAATGACAAACAGTCAATTCTACACCTAAACACACACAAACTAATAATGTTTGGAACTATCTAGATACCACAAATCACATCCTATTTCCCACTTTCACATTTTACCGATGAGTCCTTGTTGCCATGCCCCCTCAGGGACGCTACAATGTTTTATGTTGCTTATAATCGGACTTCAGATGCAGATGAAGTGCTACAAAGTAAGTTCCCTGTTTGATCCACTTTTGCAAGTTTTGCATAAAGGTCTAAGTATTGTATTTACACTTGACAAGTATAAAGGGTAAAAGTGTGACAAAAACAAAGACTGATGTCCAATACTTGAATTTTCTTTTGTGAATTCCTTTTTTGAAAAACGTGGGTAAAATTACAACCCCCATAACTTCCAGAGACATTTTAGCAAACTGCTTGAGGTCTTTGCCAATTCAATTTAATGTCAGCATTATGCTTGAAAGAGTATATTATTAAAACTGTGGCATTAAAACCAGCACATTCTCTGTATGTTCAGTTAACCTGACAGCTTCTCCCTGTGGCCTAATTAAAGATTCACTGCAGCTTCACGTCTGCAAAACTCTACGGAGTAAATATTCCAAACATTTGAAGCCGCTTTTCAAACTAAAGTCAAACTCTCACAAGAAATAAAACTTGAATATGCGACAGCCTGGTATTGATCCAATCAGACATGAAATGGCACCGATGGCTGATGTATGAGTTTTAATAAAAAGCCAGCAATATCAGCAGCATGTCAGTGTAATCTAATCGGAATTCCTCATTATGGAGGGACACAGCAGATACTCTGGCAGCTGATAAATCTGGTCTCACGCTTTCACTTCTTCCTCTGCAAACAATTACTATTTCATTTTCTTTTGTGACATCTGTCTCCTGTTTGGGCGTCTACGAGCTGAGCATCAAATTATCCCAGTTTATGAGCGTTCCATTGTCTTGCCGTCTCACATTTTTCCCCATGAAAAGTCACAGAGGTTGCGATCATTATCTGGCTTTATAATTCTTTCATTTTCTGCCTCCTCTGTCCTGCATCTTCCAAAGCTTTTCTGCACTGCTTCGTTAAATTTCTCAGACTAAGCAGTCATTTTCACACCCCAAAGGCAGTGTTCATACAGTTTGTTTTTCTCTCTGTAAAATGTATTATACACGCTTTGTTATTATAAATCTCTCCTCTAACTCTGCACACACACACACACACACACACAAACACACACACACGCTGATAGAAATCAGCGACATAGACAGAAGGCCTCGGTCGTCCTCCATCCCTCTTAGCAGAGGTCACAGTCTGCACATCCATCTAACTAAACTATCTCTTTCAAAAGAGGAAATATTTTTCCATTGTTTGGTCATTGTTGAGGGTTTTTTTCCGCATAAGCTTATGAAGGATAGCTTCATACCATCTACAACAAGGACAACTGGAATTATCACATTGCAGTTGTGTGGCTCCAGCAACCACTGAAATTGCAGTTTACATTAATGTCATGTTCTATTAAGTCAATCCAGGACTCCAACAGGACATTTTTGCCAAATTAAATGACATTTTCTCAAGAAGTTTCTGAGATTGTGCCAAGTTTAAAGACATTTTTTCAAGACATTTTTGAGATATTGTGTTTACAAGAAAGTGATTTAGCTATGAAGGGAGACAAACAACCTGTAAACAGAACGCCTCTGGCCATGGCTGCCGTCTGTTACCTGTCAAGTTTCTATCTAACGTAGAACATATATTTAGTTAATTTACAAAAAATCATGCAAAAGAACAAGTTAGTTAATGCACGTTTCACCCATGAAGTATTATTTTCTCTGGTTGATGGAGAAATAATACTTTTTTGTTACCTTTTCAGTACATAAACAAGTTTTAAAGTGTCTATAATATGCTTAATTTAGAGGTTATATTTTATTCTTGGGCTCTAGTGATAATATGATTTATGAAAAAAAAAGAAGCTAATCCATGTTATAATCTGTCTTTATGCTCCCCTAGCTATGAGACTGAAGACTCGTTTGAGGCCGCCCCTTTTCCCTCTATTCTGATTGGGCAGCTCGTAGAAAAGTTCCTGTGGGCTGAATTAACCTCAAATGAGGCTGACGGCACAACTTCTCATTTTCAGTGGCTTTGTTTAGTGTCTCAATACAAAACAGACGGTCAGTTGTGGCCTTCACCAACTCTCGACGTCAGGGCATTTAGCATTATGAAAAGTTTGAAAAAATGGCCATAATAAGTATTGGCTGGACTGAAACATGGGTGTTTCACTACCAGCAAGCATACAAACACACACTCACCTTAAGCTTTAGGCTTCAGATTATGTGTAACATGGGTGCCAAACATCACATGAATATATGTTAAGATCAGACCAGTCAGAGAATAAACAAAGTCATCCCCTCGAACCATGAATGTAAATCAAATGTGAAAGAAAAATGTCCTCAGCCTTCATGAGGTCAGCAAAGTTTTACTGTCAAGGTGTTTTTGTGTTTATGCCTCCGGTTTTGTACCTCTCTTTGGTACAAAACTTTTCCTAAGATGAATTATGAGCATTGAGAGCGCATTATTTTGTTTCCCCTCTGCAGACAGCCTAATCTGAACACTGAAATGGAAGAGAAGGATTTTATAATGAGAACATTTGTTTCATATGCTTTCCTAAAACACATGGCGACATAAACTAATTTCTATCATTTTTAAAGTGAATCAAGGCTGCTTTTAATAAAACCACAGTGAAAACTAAAATGAGCAGAGCACAGATACATTCTCATGAGGCTCCTGGGGGTTCACACACACATACAACGCAGAGGATGCTGATTTCAAGCCTATAAAGGTAAACATTTTTCATCACTAAGAATGCCTTATGTTTATTTCTGTTTGGGTCTTAGAGAGGCATCCTGGTTTTCCTGTTTTTGAGAAATCTCACAAAGGGAAACACTCAGAGGAAAAATGGGCCTGGTGGGCCTGACTTCAAAGTCTTCATTCTGATTCATACATCAGAGTGCAACAAAGACTGAAACACCTCTCCCTTAGGACTGATGTCTCACAAGGGACGTCCAGGGTTTGGAGTAACTGGAGGAGATCATATGTGATTTGAATCTGCCATGTCCAATTTGTACGGTAACAACACAACACAAACTGGTGAAAGACAGAGCTCATGACGGTTTTCTAATCCCATGTGACCCTTTCTTCTTCACCTAGTTTTGCATAGAGTGTACTGAAGTTGGTTTTGGCAGAATTTCATGTTGCAAACTTGAAGCTTTGACAAAGTCAAATTAGACCAGTATGCCAGTGGGGCTCATTAAATTTGTCATGTGCAATTACACACATCCACACGTACTAAATATACTACACATACTAGGCCGTCGCAAAAAGACTTAAGGCAGGAGGTGAAACCTTCTCTTTCCATTTTACAGCTCATACACATTTATAAAGAAATAAGAAAATATGAGCTACACACGGGGGGAGCGAGGGAGGCGTTGGATATTTTTTGGCCTCGGGAATAAAAAATATGAGGAAGATATGGAAGAAATAAATGTGGATTATTTAGTTTCAGTTAGTGCTGACTGTAGTAAAGAAAAGTGACTTTCATGAGTAAATCTGGAGGAAAACAAACCTGGACACAATCTATTTTCTGCTGTTCAAGGAACACATACAGTGGCTTGCGAAAGTATCCGGCCCCCTTGAACTTTTCCACATTTTGTCACATCACAGCCACAAACATGAATC
>JAUYWH010000010.1:1428245-1469558 GCA_034779795.1 Ctenopoma multispine | reverse complement strand
CTCCCATGCCCGAGTTTTTGCCTCTGCAACAGCCGAGGCTGCCGCACGCTTGGCCCGCCGGTACCCCTCAGCTGCTTTGTGGGAACCAGAAACTTTAAATTCATTCGGTCGTTATCAGTCTCTGTCCGTCTTTCTTTAATTCCTCCCCTGCATTCCTCTGAATGATTTTCATCTCTCCATCCTATATCTTACCCCTTTCTCTCCACCCCTGAATATCCGTCTCCATCCTAAATCGGTTTCCTCCCTCCACTATGTATCTAACTCCCGAACTGAATCTGCCCAGGAGTCTCTCCCTTTCATCACGCTCTTGTAGTTATAAGAGATAGCCATGTCTTCGTTCCTCTCATAAATATTTCACAGTCCATTTGTGAGACTAAAACTTTTCTCATTTTCAGAAATGTCTCCAGGCATCAGCAAACTGGACTTCTGCTTCATCACCACATTATTATCGTGACTGAATCAATATATGTGGGGGATTTCATTTGAGGAATATGGTTAGTAATGAATAAGACAAAGTCAAAAACTGCTCAAACTTACAAATCATCAAACTGAATGACACAGAAAAAGTTTAAAGACAAACAGAATCAGAAAGAATCAGCAGCACCAGATGCAATAAAATGAGTCATAATGAGAACCAGAGTTTTACACTGCACACTTATGTCGAAAATAGAAATAATGAATCTGCCTCACATGATGATGTTTATTCACGATTTATGTTCAGCCGTCTTTAACTTGACTGAAAGTGCCTTCACTTTCACACTGTGCAAACATACAAGAAAAACGTTTGTGCAAAGACAACATGAACATTTGTCTTTATTGATACATTATATTGAGAAAAAGTAATGGCACTCTTTCAATTTCCTGGGTTACTTTATAAATCTTTCTTGAAATATGATCTGATCTTTGTGTACAGATCAGTCACAAATATCAATAAACACAACATATATAAGATCACAAAACACAAACAGTCATGATCTTTTATGTCTTTATTGAACATAAACATTAAACATACAGAGTGGTGGTGGGAAATAAAGTTAAACAGTGTTTTAATGACTAGCTGAACATTTGGCAGAAATAATCTCGAGCAATCACTTCCTGTAGCTGTGCATTGTATCTGAACAACATCAGGAGGAATTTTGGTCCGTTCTTCCCCCCAGAACAGCTTCAGTTTAGCCACGTTCTATTGACATGACACCACAGCATCTCTACTGGGTTTGAGGTCTGGGATGTGACTGGGCCACTCCAGAAGGCAGATTTTGTGTAGCAGAATCCGTTTTTGTCCGTCATTGTCCAGCAGCATCAACGATCTTCTTCTGACACCCTGAGATTATCCTGCTGGATACCATGATATACTTGGGAATTTGTATTTCCTTCCACAATGTCAAGCTGTCAAGGCCCAGAGGCAGCAAAGCAGCCCTAAAGGCTCACTCCATCATAGGGCTGGGCAATACGAACCAAAAGTCACATCTCGATATTTTTAAGCTGAATGGCGATATACGATATATATATCGATATTTTTTTTTTATCCCATAAAGAAAAGAATTACAAAAAAACTACTAAAGGACCAATTTACATGTACAATGTTATTTTATTAATGTATGAGAAACTATTGGCAGCTTAGACAAATTTGGCACATATGAAATAGGTTTTGTAAAAAAAAAAAAATTGCTGCATTGCTGATTAATAGGTGGGCTGGTAGCTCATTGGGATAAGCATCAGACTGGGATGAAGAAATTGGACACTCAGTGCTAGCTAGCTAAATGCAAAAGTCAAATTACATTGTAACATGTAAATGTGATCAATGACAATAAAGCTGATTATCCATTATCAATTAAGAGTTTTTGAAAAAAAGGAAAGTACCCTTTTATACACCGTATAAAGCTGTGTTGTTAATGTAGGGACCATGTCTTCAGTGATATGATAGCTTCAGTGATATGATGATAAGCTACTGTTTTGGTAATGTTGTTCCACCTCAGTGTAATAGTTTGTTTCAGGGCAGGGGGTTGAGGCGGCTTCATAGTCGGGGTGAAGGGGAATATCAAACTGCACTCGCTGCAGCTTGGAGTGACTGATACACCAGGACTGTCCGCCCGTGTGCGCTTTGAGACGGCGGAGGTGCCCATCGCAGCACGTGCTGCTTGCGGAGATCGGTGGAAAGCAATATGTGCTTTTGCAACAAAAGGTCTCCAATAATACCAGAAAAAGTCAGCAGATTTTTCGCTTTTTTTGAAAAAATGTCTCACTCTGGATGGCCTATTTCATCGTTGGAGAATCTTATGTATTTTTTTTTTCCTGAAAACAAGCTGAAACATGGACTCGTCTGACCACAGAACATGTTTCCACTGTATTCCCCGTCTTTCAGTCCATCTATCACACGCTTTCAAGTTTCAGCAATTTAGTACAGCGGTGCCCAACCTTTTTTGCACCACGGACCGGTTTATTGTCAGACAATACTTTCACGGACCGGCCTTTAACGCAGGGCTCACAAGTTTTGCAGACAGGCTGGCGTGACTGTGGGGTGGGGGTTGAATGCGAGCTGTGCTGTGGTGGAGGAAAGTCACTCCTACCTGTCCCTATGGGGGGACAGTGATTTCTTTTTTCATTTTGAAACGCTTGCTTCATAGCGAGGTGGTACTGTACTGCTGTCAGAGAAATATTAGCGCTGCGGCATCAATAATTTTTTGGTGTGAGAAATACAATGTGTGGCGGGAGTGTGTGAAAAATGACTGAAAGAGTGACTGTCACGCTCAATGTGTGATACTTGAGAGCCACACTTTATAAATAAATACAATAAAATAAAATTATACGAGCGGCATAAAAACGGGTATTTTCTAAATATAATAATAAACGTAAATCCACTGCGTATGCAGCTCTTTTACCTTGCGCAAAGAAACTTTCCAAAGACGTTTGTTTTTTGTTCATTTTGCTAACTTGGGGGTTTCACCTTAGCGGTAATACATGATCTGTTACCGGCCGGAGGAGCCCTTTTAAGAAGGTAGCGGATGTAGGTAAGACGTGACCAAGGCAAGCATCTTGACATGCATCAAGAGTGAGTCATAGACAGATGTGGCTGAGAGAATCCGCTAATTTTCCAAAATAAAACATAATTTAGAATCAGATAATAAATAAAATGGATATAATATATATGCTGATACGGTGACCATTCTGCCGTTAAGATTTTAGATTGGTTAATAATAGCTGTCAATCACTCAGTCAGGTGACGGCGCCAACTACAGCGGGGAAATGTAAATGTAAAGAGGTGAAGTAGAGGGAAAATGTAAAGAACACTGACAGATTTCTTTTGCAAACCACCTAAAGTTACAAATAATGGCGCTGGTTATAGTGATCATGTGGTGAATGTTGATTCACCAGCCGAAAAGAAAGCGTACAGTTTTCGGAGAGAATGGTTGAAAGACTTCGAGTGGCTCCGCTATGAAAATGGGTCTATGCATTGCATTCTGTGTAAAACCTGTGGGACGGAGTTTGCAGGTAACACAGCGTTCGCCACTGAATCTACGCACTTTAAGAGTGAAAGCTTGGTCAAACACGGTGAGAGTGCCTAAAACAAGAAATGCAGGGACAAGTGTGTGGCAAAAAGTTCAGTATCATCCGGTTCGATCGTTAAGGCTTTTAATCATCAGGATACTGCCAGCTGTTCCGCGCAGTTGGCAGAACTAAACGTAAAATTTAACACCGCATACACTGTCGCCAAAGAAGAGCTCGCCTTCACTAAATTTAAACCCATGTTGCAGCTAATGAAAAAGAACGGTATTGCAATTAACATGACATATGCAATTAATTAATTTTTGGTGGGTGCTCCTAAATTTTTGCTGGTGCTCCTAACTTTTTGAAGTTGGGAGCACCAGTGCTACCTGGTAAAGGTACCCTGCCAATTTGTCTGTAATTATGGAAACATCCAAAAAAGGTGGTGCATGTCCATCCTCCAGGACACATTACATTTGTTCTTTGTACTTTTGCCAGATAAATAAAAGATCAAGTGATATAAGAAATAACAGATTTAAATTTTTTAATAGCATTTTATAAAAATTCCCACTTTCTGGAAATAGGATTTTAAAATTAATACATAAATAAATACAAAGTATTTAATTTATTTTAATCCTAAACTGTAAAATAATAAACTAAATATTAACAAGGCACAATATAAAAAATATTAATTTAATTAATTTACGATAATAGTAGTAGTAGTAGTAGTAATAGTAGTAGTAGTAGTAGTAATTTACAGCAGAAAGCCACTTTTGTTCAAATTACTGTAGTATTTCATAACATCAAGCTGTGCTTTAAAATTAACTGAACTGACATCGTTATGGTTATGTTACATATTTTCTGATTTATTGATTAGATTTTTTAATTCGGTTTTATTTGGCAACATTACAATTTAAAATAGGAAATTCATCATTTTGAGATTAATCTTTGTTATTTCAGCAGATAAATTATCAATCTCTTTAATTAATTATCACAAGTTTTTAATACATTTCTTATCCAGCCTCCTTACCTGCAGCAGCTCCTTGGTAGAAGGGGCTCCTTAGGGGAGGCAGCAGAGACATGCTGTTTAGAGGAGTATTTGCGTTGACAGGTCCTCCCATCATCCCTCTATCGTTCTGATGAAGAACAAAGGTCCCATTCCCTCTTCCTGGTGCATTTCCCAGGTATCCCCTGTTGTTGTAGCACCTCCTCCCAGCCATGCTTCCATCTTTAAACCCAGCTGGTTTGGCCAGCGCCACCTCCACTGTGGCCCCGTCAATCTGAGCTCCGTTCATGAGGCTCAGCGCAGAGATGGCGTCGTCGCGACAGCGGTAGTGGACGAAGGCGTAGTCGGTGAGTTTTTTGACTCGCTCCACGGAACCCGGTTTGAAGCGGGAGAACTCCTGACAAAGAGTTTCCTCGGTGGTGCTGATCGTCAAGTTACGCACCTGGAACACAGTGTGAAAATTTTACTAATCCTTCATCGAGATGACTTTCAAGCAACCGCTGCAAGACAGTGTCACAGGGCTGCAAGCATTACTGTAGCCCCTTCATTCATGTTTGTTTTCATGCTGTCAGGGTTTCAATACACTTGTATGTGTATGACAAGAGTCTATAAAAACTTCTTGATACTCCACTCACCTTTATGACTTTACTCAAACTACGATAGCCTCTCAAATCTAAATCTCTTTTCGGAGTTGAAAGGACAAGGACTGAAAGCAGCCTTCTAATAATTGTGAGATCTAGACATCTAACATCTGCTGTACTCCTTTTTTACTGCCCTCAGTGAATTAATGGAATTTCCTGACTTCTTTCTAGATTCCACTGCTCTGATTTCCATGAAAGTCCAAATTCACTGTGACTGATGAGAACACAGCTGTTCGCCCCACACTAATCCGACACTCCAGAGTTTCAATAACCTGCTTCAGGGATTCTTAAAACCAAAGGAAATGGTGGTTATTTGACCATTAGCAGAGTCTCTGCGGATCAGTGGAGCACACACACATACCAAGGGTTTTATTTACCTCTGGGCCTTTCCAACTAAAATCACTTTTCCTCACACAGATGTCCGCTGTTTTAAGGTTTGTATTTATTGCCCTCAGATCACATCTCAATCTTTCAGTGTAAAAGCCTCCACATTAATTGGCCCCCCGGGGGGGTACACTGCTTCTTTGAGACTCCTCGCTGCTGCTTCGCTCTGACTCGCTTTTTTATTTGAACAAGACTGACAAGAAACTCAGAGGTCTCCTCTATGTCCGCGTCCGCTGTATAAATGCCTTCATTATTACTTCTATGACTTCATATGAAAAAAACTCAATGTATGCATACATAAAGAACTCTGACGCGCTGCATGACCTCTTCATTCACATCTTTCTCAGGTTCAGCCCAGTCCACCTGGATGGATTGGCCCCACAGCTGGAGGGTTCCTGTTAAATGTAGTATGGTAATAAGCAGTGTGAAAACAGTTCACTGAATATAATCATTTTTAGTGAACACTAAACCAGACAGAAGCTTGTGTGTCCCTTCGCAGCACTGAACATGCAGCCACCATTGTTTCCTCAACCTACATCCATACGGAGCTAAATGTCAGTCAGTCACAGAAGCTGCATACCGCCCGCTATCTATTGTGAATTAGTTGATTTGAATCGGTGTGAACTGAAATTGAAGGTGTTTTTTAAGAATTGTGAACTCGCACAACACCAGTCACAATCTCCCCATCTTTAAATTCTATATATGAACATACAGATTGATTAAATGCCAATTGTATGCAGCTCTGTGGTTCACAACCATGAAAAAATATATAATAAAGAAGGAGCTACAGTATACACCTGATACTGATATTTAGACCATATTTGTGATAATTAAGTAGAGAAACTATACATTTTACACTTGAGGCAGGTCACCTCATTTGATATAGAAAATATAAATGAGAGATTTTTGTTTTTTTATTTACTTCTTTACAAAGTTACTGTTGGATTCTAGTCTCTGTCCTGTGCTAAAAAAGTTAAAAGTAATGTCATTGCTATACATTTTAAAACACACAGGTACTACAGTCTTTTGTGTTCTACCTCCCTCTGCTGGACACAAAGGGTCCAAACACAGGGACTGACTCAAATCAGTTCAGATGCTGCACTGACACACATAAGCTGGACAGACTGTGTGAAAAGTGATAACTCACCAGACGGAGAAAAAAAATCAGCAGAGGGTGTAATGGAAATAGTTAGTTACCAGGTATGAGCTTTCTCCTGGCCATGGCTGCAGCCTTGTGGGATTCATACTCAACAAAGGCAAAACCTCTGTTTTTGTTCTTATCTGTAGGGCTGGGATACAGAATCACATCCACAACACCATCTGTCACCTGGGAAATAGGAGATGAGAAAGGCGAGGACAAAGGAATTAGAGCGAAATGTGTAGAAAATGTTCACGCCCCCTGTGTGTGTGTGTGTGTGTGTGCGCGCGTGAGTGAGTATGTGTAGGCAGGTTAAGAAACGGAAGTAAACATGAACATCTGCTGTTCAAGGAAAGATTCCACGTATATTGTTGTTGTTAACGAAGGGAAAAAGTAGTTCGTGTTTTCTGCATTTACTAACTACTAGCCTGAGTGTGCGACTGGTCTGAGACTTTCAGTGCTTGGTGAAAAAAAAGGAAACTTATTAGAAACAGATTCTCTGCTTCCGTAACATTGCCAGTGGAAAGTAAAGCACAGAGAAGGAGCCATGATGCAGCAGGATCCTGTCTATGTGCAGCATAATGAGCTACAGCTCTGTTCCCAAGTGTCTTTTGACCAGAGCACAGCAGTATTATCTATATCCATTTATCACACTTCCACAGTTTGTCACGTAAAGTTACCATCACAACTGCTACAGCAATTAAACTTTTAAGCTGCTAGTTGTGTTTTAAACAGTGCTGGAAAAACATTTCACAAATTAACAAAGTTCATTAAGATTCAAATTCATTTGGAAGTTCTTGCAACTGTGGGAACTTTTAATTTGGTGTCTTGGGGATGTTCAAAAGCAGTTTGTTCAGACAGTGACATAAAAACACCTCCATCCAACATGTTCACTCCACATATTAATCACTTCACTTGCTGATTTTAGTGTCCCTGGTTTCTCACCACAAAACTGTTGCTTTCCACTCTTTATTTTTTCATTATAATTCTTGTAGAACTATGTAAAAAACATGCTGGTTGGTGCATCTGTGAATAATCTTTGTTTTCCCTTCTCCTCATCTAAAGTGACTATCTGAGGAGCAGATGAGTGACTGTCAGTGGTCTCTGTACCTTCTTCATGTCCTCCATTATCTCATCCTTCCTTTTGTCTTTGGGGATGGAGCCGATGAAGAGCCGGCAGTTATCCAGACTCATACAAACTCCAATGTACTTCCCAGGACGGATCTCATAGTTGTCCAGCATCTGGATGGCTCTCTGAGCTGCTTCTCTGCACCACAGTCAAGACAGTTTAAGTATATTTGCAGGTATAATTCACATTTCACTCATACATCCCTAACTTTATTTACTTTAAGTGTACTGATGACACTGTTCATTTACCAATAACTTTAAACAATAACATGCACAAATATCATCCCACACAGTCGTCATCCTCCTCCTTCTTTTATTTTAATAAACTCATCTCTTTCAGACTCCTATGAAAATCGGCTATTTTGAGCCTCATCAGCGCATCAACAGTGAAATCGCTCAAAAGTGGTGACTCATATGTTTGTACAAAGATTGGACAAGAAAAGAAAACGTTTATGCGTCATTAGTTCTCTGTATGTTACAAGTTATCTGGAAGTTGAGTCCTGGCAACAAAATTTCTTTCTTGTTAAATATTAAATATTCCACTATTCATCCAAGTAGCTTCGATCAAAAAAGAAGTCCAATTTAATGTCTGATCTGAATTCATACAATCATTTAACAAGGCCTGCTTTGACAGTAAGATCATTATTCTGGATAAAAATTTTTGTATAAATGAACATATTTAACATACAGAAAAACTCTTTCAAGTGCTATAAATGACATCAATACACTGTGTGAGCAATATGTAACTTGTTTAGGGTTCAATCGCTAAAAAATGAACAAGGGGAGAAACAGTAATGACAAAAACAAGGTGTTAAGTTAGTTAGTTAGTTAGTCTCTGGTAGAATAAATGGTTAATATAAGGACAAAAGAGTGTTGTCAAATGTGCGGAGTAAGAGTCGCGTTTCGTCTTTACAAATCTAAATAAAAAGTATGGTGCATTAAAATTACTCTTAGAAGTACTTTTTTTTCTAAAAAGTTACTTAAGGAAATATAACACAGTAAATGTAACTTGTTACTATCCACCTCTAAAAACTACACAGTGTGCTGAGAAGAAGTTACCTGTTGGTGTACATGACAAAGGCATAGCCGCGGTTCTCTCCGCTAAATTCCATCATCAGCCTGAACTCGTAGATCATCCCGGCTGTTTCAAACATAGGCACCAGTTCATCTTCATACATGTCTCTAGGAATCTTCCCCACAAACACCTCACTGCCCCGTGGAGGGGCAGGACCCTCCCAACCTGTAACACAAACACAACAGACTTAAGTCAAGTTCAGACCACTCGGTTTACATCTGGTTTTACCAACAGTTATTCACATTTTGTTTTAGCATTTTCAGTCTTTTTCGGATTTTCTCTGTGTAAGATCACAGTAAAATGAATATTGCATTTACAGATTTCTGATCACACCTCAAGATGCCAAACTGGACACTTGGCTGAAAAATTTTGAAGGAGTTGTTTATGATTTTGCTGTTATACACCATTGATTTGATATTAAACAAACAATCAAGATGTGATCAAAGTTTAGACTTTCAGAGGTTTCATATATATCCTGCATGTCTCGTTTAGAAATTACATTTTAAGCAAAGTACCTCAATTTTAAGGGCCTAAAAGTATTGGGACAAAGTGACATAACAATTAATAAAACCATAATTTGTAATATCTGGATGAAAATACGTTGCCATCAATGTCTAAGGTCTTGAGTCCACAACTATCACTAAAGTCTGAGTTTCCAACCTGGAGGTGCTTTGCCAGGCAGCTGCCTTTAACTGCTGCTCGTCTTTCTGCCTTGGGTAAATGAAAAGCTGCTCTGTTGGGTTTATCAGGTGACTTTATGCCTAGTATTACATTTATTTTGCCTTCAAAAGGTCTTGAGTTGCTTTCGCAGTATGTTTAGAGTCATTATCCATCTGCACTGTGAAGCGCTCAGTTTGACCTTACACACCTCAGAATTCATCTACCACAATATGCCTGTAATATAACACTGTCTCCACCATGGTTGACACATGATGTGTTATCCTTGAGATCATGAGCTGTTTTCTTCTTCATACTTTTCTCTTCCAACCATTCTGACAGAGGTTTATCTTGGTTTCATCAATGAATTTCATCAAAGAATATGATTCCAGATCTTTTTGGATGATTTTTCCAGTGGTTTGCATTTTGTTGTAAACCCTCTGTATTTACATTTATTATGGCGTCTCTTGATTGTAGATGCTGATAATGCTATACCGACTTTCTCCAGTATATTCTTGACTTTGACGACTGCTGATTTTTATAATAATAATAATTTATACTTGATTGTTGTCTGGACAGCTGCTAGACCTGTGTTAGCGCTACAGGGTTTCGATGTCTTGTCAAAGGGCAGCTCTGACATGTAGCTTGCTGGGACTGAGAATTGAACCGCTCACCACTGGGTTGGAAGACGACTGTTCTACTCACTGAGCTATCATGCCGCCTAATACTGGCCTCCTTTACTTGCAGTGAGGTCTCCTTGGACTCGGTAGCTCCAAACACCTTCCAAATGCCGACTCAATGCCGTTAGGCACTCCATTTGTCTTGAAGTAACGAGAGAATAGACCGCATATGGTCGAACAACTTCCTGTAAGTCAACTGTCCAAATACTTGAGCCCCTGAAAATGGAGTTACTTTTCTTAAGATGGCTATAATTCCTAAATCGTAGCTGCCATTTTTTGTGAAACCTCTTGTAATAAAGCTAAAACTCTACGCTTTGATCACATCGTGTTTTATTTGAAATACACTGAGGTTGTGTGTAGAGGCAAAATCATAAAAACTCCCTGAACAACTAGACCTACCTGTACATTCCATAATAATAGAGCAGGGGTGCCCAATATGTCACGATTGACCGGTAGATCGCAAAGGTTGTGCAGGTAGATTGCGTTCTATTGAAAAAAATCAGACGTTAGTTGATTGACGTACAGGGCGGCCAGTCTGAAATCTCCTCTAACACACGGGTCACCACGCATGCACGAGCTACTAAACCACAGCAAACTAAGTGAAATGTGGAGCTTTATTTACTTGCAATAAAATTTGCAACACTTTCACCTCAAATTGTCTGCAGCTGAGGATGTGATACAACACTACAGGCTGACATTCGGCTGAAGTCGAGTGCTCATGGACAGATGATGAAATGTGCTGTCTTCACTGCAGTATTCAGCTCTACTGATTTATGCTACTCAGTATTTTCACACATTAAAATTAATTCCAAATACAGTTCCAACGTAATGATAATCATTTGATAGTCTGTTTGAGGCTGGCAACTGTGCAACCCTGGCTAACTCCCTTCAGTGCAAGTGAACAGAGTATGGTAAGTATAAAATTGTATAAAGTATACTTGGCAGTTTTTCCCCTAGGTTTACAGTGTTGGTGAATCCTCATTGACTAATGACTGACCAATGACGTCTTAACCACTGTACTTTGACTATTTATCTCTGTTTTGATTCTGTTAACACCAGTTAATAATCGTAATATGAAGTTAGCATTGTGGACACCTATAAAAATGCGCAGAGAAGCTCTCACTGTGGAAAAGCTTATATGGAACCTTTTACGTGACATTTCCAAACGCACAAGAAATATTTCAACATACAGCTGGAACGTTCCAGACTGTAGAAATATGTTCTTTAATGCTAGAAACATAACAACAACATAACAAGGAAAATGCACTAAAGTCATATAAATAGATGGTTTTGTTTGCTTAATATAGCTGTACAGTGGAAACATGCTCCGCTCCCGGTTTGTGTTATGCGCATCACGCTGCGCGGGTGTGTGAGCTTTGGCCTTTATGCTTTAAAAGTCATATTTTGCGTTGCATGCTCTTTGTGTGTACGCATCGCATAAAAACTCCGCCGTGCGCGATACAGGGATCAGAGGGGTATAATACAATACAACACATGCAACAAAAAAATACCTTGTGGGGACAGCTCGTTAAAATGCTTCAACACAACAAATTTAATATGACATTTAAATAACAAATTAATTAGAATTTTGTATTTAATGTTTGTGTTTTTCCTCTTGAAAAAGTAAGTAAAAACTAGTTTTTATCTAAATTAAGGTGATTTTATGGTTCTTTTTTTCCAGATCATGTAGCCATGTGACCGGTATCAGTGATCGGCACTAATTGGTGATTAGTATCAGAATCTGCAGCAAAAAACCTGATCCTTCATCTTTAATGAAACACACTGCTCAGACACTCACTAACCTGGTGGGGGTCCTCCATACTTCCTCTGTCCATTCTCCTGCATCATGTTGTATCCCGTCTTCTCCATTAGAGCGAGAAGAGCTATCTCTTTGGCACAGGATGCTTTGAACTCTTCCTCACCCACGAGTGGACTGATTTTACCAGAGTCCTCCTCTATGTCTCCATTTGAATCTCTGTCACTGTCTGTCAAACAGACATATCAGTTGTTTACAAAAGTCATAAGATGTTAAGACACCAACATCCCACTCTAAACATCACGTTAACTCAAAATTACTTACTGGAAATCATAGTTCACCGACTTAAAGTGTCAACAATTGATTGATCACGTTTAAAACAGAATCAGAACCTTAAGCAAAAATGCCAATTAACCAACAACAAAGTTTCCAAATATTTACTTTTACTGTGACATGTGTGAATAGTTTGAGAGTTGGCTTTTCATGTGATTTATCTAATTTATATATCTATATTGTTGTATTTTTACACTGAATCCCAGTGTTTTTGACAACTTTCTCCTTCAATAATCACCTTTTTAAAGTATGTTCAAATACACAGCAGTACTGTTATTTCTGTATCCTCCTGACTGATGAGAGCTTGGGGGGGGTAATCTCACGGGGGAGACGTGTCCCCACCGACACATAAACACTTGAACATTGTACTGTCAAAGTCACTGCCAGACTAAGCGGCTCTTTGAGAGCTGTTGTAATCCTGATGTGGCCCAGGATGAAATGGAGTTTGACACCCCTGGTGTAAATTAAATCTACTGACATTCAGGTTTAAATGTCAACTTGCTTTATATCAACTTCCACAAAGGTTCATAAAGAACCCAGTTTAAGAGTTATGTCTTAGCTATTTATCTGACTAGGTATTACTGCGCCTGTTTTAGGATTTATTTTGTCAGCCTAACAGCACAAAGACAGACTTCCATTTTTTAGCATTCTTTAGCTATTAACTAACATTAATCGGTTGTTTTCTGTAAAGGAATCGAAACTATTTCAACCATCAAACTTGTCCCAAACGTTTTGAACCGACTAGAAAATCGATTAAGTCAGCTTGCTAACAAGTACTTGGCGGCTAATTCTTTATCTTGATTTAATCAAGATAAAAAACTAGCGCAAAAGCTGCGTTAAACTAACTAGCGTCATTTATGCTAACGAGGTAACGGTAACGTTAGCTTCCCGCAAAAACGGTTCTTATTTAACTCAGACAACAGCAAAAAAAATAAACTCTTACCAGCTCTATCTCTTGTCATTTCTTCTCGGTATAAAAGCGATGTCATGATAAGTTTAGAGTTTGCTGTGTGTTATTCAAACAAAAGTTGGTCAGAATGGAGGAAAAAAACTCTTTCGCTAGCTGTCAACTGTTTGCGGAAAATTTTGATTGACGTGAACTCTTGTGCAGCCAATCAGAACGTTCGGCTGGCACACGTAAGGCGGGACAAGTAAGTACGTTCTTTATGTGAAAATAAAAGTAAAATAAAATATAAAATTATATTTGGTGAATAAAAAAGGATTAAATAAAATGAAAAAAAAAATTGTAAAGATGTTAAAAAATTAGAAAAACTAAATATAAGATAAAATAAAAATGTGTACAATAACATAAATAAGCACCTTACAATTATAGTTAGTAAAATCTAAAAATACATTTAATAATACAACAAACATAACTAAACAGAATGTAATAGGAGTAATAATATAATATAAAATAAATAAAATTATATATTTCCTAATAAAAGTAAATCATGCAATTTATATATATATATAAGATATTTTACTTTATTTCTACTGAATGTAAACACCTTCACAGAACAACCAACCAGCAGCTAATAATTAGAGCTACATCATTCAAATACATAGGAATCTTGACTAAAAAACACTATGTGCTTTTAAATATGTACAGACGTACTGCTTTGTCAGTCTCACTCCGCTTTACAGCAGCACTAGATGATTTCTTACCGAAAAAACAACACAGCAAACTCAAGAATTTCAGAAAAATACAATTTTTATTACACCCATGACATAAATTTGCATTTGTACATATTATTCTCATGCGTGCAGTGTGCAGACACCCAGAAACAAGAAGCACCCTTATGTTAACTGAGAACTCCTTCGCTCTCTCAGTTTTGTCGAGTCGGTTTCGTGTGTGTTCACGAGGCCATCCAGAGGATGAAGGGCAGCAGGACGGCCAGCAGGAAGGTGCAGGCAGTCACAGCTCTGAGGTAGAGGAGAAGACACACTCCCAGCACCGCCATCGCCTTGGCAACACCCCGACTCAGCAACAGCTTCCTCACTGTCTTACAGAACTGAGAAAAGAGGATATAACATCATCGCACACAAAGTCATCAATTCAGAAGGACAAAAAAAAACATTTAGTTTTTAGTTTTGTAAGAAACAGCTCATTTAGTTTTGTCAGATCTTACAAAACATTGCAGAACCAATTCTTTTAATTTTGATATTCAAATAATACTGGTTATACTTTTATTAGAGTGGGCTACATCCACCACTCCTCTCTGTTCTCCACATTTCCTCCCTTCCCCTTCACTCGGTCTTGTTTGTTTTGTTCTTTCACAACCGTACACGCTCCAACGAGACGGCGTTTTGCAGCAGAGAAAGAACAATGCTGCAGAAACAATGGAGCCTTCATTGACGGCCTGTTGCTGTAACAGCGAGGCTTAATCCAATTAAACGTGGATGCCGGTCTGATCTGTGATCAGCTTTAATCTGCAGCAGCTAAAGGTCAGATTGTGTTACTGCAGTGTGTGTGTGTGTGTGTGTGTGTAACCCAGAACAAGGGTGAAGAAGTATGAGAAGTAAAGAGTAGTACATAGAGTTTTCTAGATAGTGTGAAATGTATTGACTTGGTTTGTTCGTTGAATAGTAAATCTAGACGGTTCAGTCTGTTGGTAAATGCTTGCAGTCTTTGCACCAGACTGGGTGGTCGTTCCTATCAAGTGCTCTATTTTTCAATAACTGGGTAAAATGTTAATATTTGGGCAACTTATTGTTCTATTAAGGCAGTTTTCACCTACTTTTACGTATATTTCACAGGTTTAAACTTGAAGGAGCAGAAGGAGAGACGTGAGGCACTGTCCATTCACAACCTATACAGCCACTACATAAAGTACATGATATGATAGATGTGAATCAGCTGTGTTTTTTTATGTAATGTTCAGTATTCTGACATCTTTCCTTCTGCTCTGACGTCTGTTATCGAGCGTCACCTGAAACGTCTGGAAGCTCATGGCGGTGCCGTATCGACAGTACATGACAAAGTGTTCACAGTTGTACCACAGCAGACTGTAGGCCACGTTGCCCCGCAGCTTCTCGGCCCTCCTGGCCACCTCCTCGCCCTGCAGCGCTGGGCGGCTGCACACCTGCACAAAAGATGCAACAGGTACAGGAAAACTGGAAGGAAAACACTTACAGTGCTGCTACTACTGCTGGCACTGCTGTTGCTTTTACTGCCGCTGCCAACACTTTAAGCCTGCAGCTATTCGTGCTGCTGTTGCCACATCTCTTAATCCTGCCAATTACAGTTGCAGGTGGATTAACATTTATTCAGAAAAGGAAAGAAAAAAATCTGTGTTTTAGCAGCTATGAATATTTGTTGGGATGTCAGGAAACAACAGCTGAACACGTTTCTCACCCAGGAGAAAAGAACTAAAACACAATGTGACTAATGACATTGTTGATAGAAAAGCCTGACTTAGTTGGAAACCTGAGAAATTACTGTCGAGATGCAAATTTGCATTACTTTTTTTTCACAACAACCCACATACTGCTAGCATTAAATATATAAAATTCAATTTTAATACGCCACACATGAGATATCTGCGAGTTGTGCTACATTAACGCACAAACTCACCCGGTAAAGTTTAAACAATAGGAGCCTCACTGCTGATCTGACACACAGGGTCATGAAACTAAAAGGTGCCAGTGGAAAAGAATAACAGCGTGACGCGTTCAGTCTGCTCCTCTATCAGCCGTCACGTGTTCCCAAAATAAAGCCATAAACACACAGTAACAGCTGAACTGTCTGACATTAGAGCTGGAGTTTATTGCTGCAGTTTCACTGTAAAATCATCAACAGCTTCATAAAAATCTCTGGAGCTAACGTCTAATTCTGATCTGGACAAACGGGTAATGTTCTTTCATGGGACATTGAACTTTTTTGACTCATTACTTGTGTGATTTGTGCAGTTTTAAGCACAAAACAACTGCTCAGTAGTTCAAATGATCTCCAGCTTGACCATAGGCTTAAATATGAAGACATGACAAAAATCTTCACATAGCAAACAGACAGTGTGCATAGTGAGAACTAATTTTCAGTGTGTGTTTGTACATTTTGTTCTTAGTTTAACTAGTGGACTTTCATTCCTGCAGTATTGTGGAGTATTTCTACACTGTCATATTGTAAAAGAATCAGCAGGTGGTGCTGGATGTGTAACCCGGTTTGCATTGAGCTCTATTACGTTTCTTCGTCTAACGTCAGACTCACCTTGTCCACGGTGTTAATGAGTATCTCTGATCCATACGCAAAGTCGTCGACTGAGTCCACTCTCACACTGCCGCACTGAGGAGAAAACACAGGAGTCACGGCAGATCTACGATTTAAAAAACCACGACTGAAGGGAATGTGAATGAAATGAAATGTTATTGCGCTTTGACTTAAAACTACACAAGTTACGGTTAATAGATTTCCAAAGGCAGCTGGTTTACGTGATCATAAGTCTGTGGAAATCTCACATACGTTGGCCCAGTATGGATAAATGTGTTGTTTAGAATAGACACAGTAAATTTCACTTGAAATGACTTAGTTGTTAAAATAGTCAATAGTGGTCTAGACAAAATCAAGAATACATCTAAAGGAAATTATCAAGTTATTCAAACTCAGCTGTTAGTGCACTGAACTAAAAAAGCTTTTGTTAGTACAAAATCCAATTCCTAGCTCACTTCACTTCACTTTTTTTTGAGGAAATTAGTTTCCTTACTATTTTTAAGTAAAGTTAACTAGTCATAACTAATTTAAATATTGAAATCATATATAAATCTAAACTTCATTTGTTGGTGTTAACATAAGTAGAAAATGTGCCCGCTTGTTTAGTATGACATTGGATTTGAAGGTTTCATAGTTCAGAGCTTCAGTACCTTGGTCAGGACTCCCAGCAGAAGTCTGCTGTTTGTCACCATCTGTCTGATTCGACACTGGTCACTGGAGACAACAGGCATGATGTCTGGGATGAAGTGAGCCACTCTGGAAAGAAGGAGAGAAAGAGAAAGGACAAGACATAGAAGAAAGGTAAGGAAATCAAGAGGAAATGGAGCAAAGGGAAGTAAAGGGAGGAAAGGAATGTAAGGACAAAAAGAAGACAATTAAAAGAAGTACGATAAATAAAAAGCAAAGGGAAGACAGGAAGTCACAGATAGAAAAGGGAGAAAAGAAATGGATGAGAAAGAAAGAAAGAAAGAAAGAAAGAAAGAATGAAAGAAAGAAAGAAAGAAAGAAAGAAAGAAAGAAAGAAAGAAAGAAAGAAAGAAAGAAAGAAAGAAAGAAAGAAAGGGCATACAAGAGAAGGAGAGGTAATGAAAAGAAAGTAAGACAGGAAAGGGAGGAAAGGATGGGAACAAAGGAGTAAAAAAAGCCAAGTAAGGAAGTACATCATAGATAAGAAAGAGGAAATAGAAGACAAAAAAGCAAATCAACCAAGGGGAGAAAGAAAAGGAAATAGCATAAGAGGAAAGGAGTGGTAAGGAAAGGAAAGGAAAGGAAAGGAAAGGAAAGGAAAGGAAAGGAAAGGAAAGGACATAGTAGACAGGAAAGCAAAGTAAAAAATGGAAAGAAAAATACACTGAAAGGAAATAGGAGGAAATGAAAGGAGATGAAGAGGAGACATAAAAGGGAGGAAAGAACAGGCAAGGAAGAAAGTAAGGAAAGGAAGTAAAGACAAAAAGTGTTGATGCAGAACAGAAAGTGATGTCCATCAGCCTCACCTGCCTCCCCCTAGGTAGATCCCAAAGTGTGTGAACAGAGTGCGGGGCACTTCCAGCAGGTCTCCCCTCTTGAATATCTGGTCGTATTTATTAACCGTCCTCTCTTCTCTCTGTCCGGCCTCCTCCTCCTCCTCTTCTTCCTCTTTCTGCCTCGTCTTCTTCTTCTTGTCCAGGTCTTGTGTTGTGGCAGAGATGAAGAGCAGAGCGAGCAGCTGCAGAGGAATCATGGTGCGAGGAGACAGGAGAGGGAAAAGTGCAGCCGGCGCTTCTTAGGTGCTTTTATCCTCTTGGTGGGAGGAGGCAGAGAGCGGATTAAACGCTTCAGTTTTTTCTCACATTTCACAAATCCAGCTCTGAAAATATGAGTTTTTGGGACAATAAAGAGACTGGAAAGTGAAGCAGCAACAGTAGAGGCAACAGAAGACACTTTTCATGCATGTACAAGTCATTTCTGCAGAATGTAACTGACTCGCATAAACTTCAGAACAACAGCGAGTCGCTGTGGCATCAGGATTATAACTGTTAGGCAACTTTAGTCAGTTCATTGTGTAGACTCAGCGCCGCAGTCGTTTCCCAACAACAGCTGTTCAGCAGCTCGCACAGCAACAGTTTTCCCTCTGCTCTGTCCAATGCCCGCAACCGGTGGAGGCAGATGACCGCCCACCCTAAGCCTGGTTCTGCTTTACAAACATTAGACATGTTCATTAACACTAACTAGGTTTATTTAGTGTCAGTTTGTTTTCAAAGTTCTTCTCCAGCGGTTCACTGAAAAACGTTTTGAGTCACTTGTCTGCATGGTGTGGTTTTTGGACACGATACTGATTCAACAGTTCAGCTACATCTGTATTTATACTATAATCCTTGACAGACATTCACTGCACTCAGGTGACGTCTTAAATCAGTGACTGATGATTCAGGTGAGCCACTGGAAAGGAGATTAATCTTCTTGCACTTACTCATTTTCAGTTTTTCATTTTTATTTCTCATCACTTTGTTCAGATGTGGAAATATAATACCACCCCCCGATCTCTTTGTACTGATTCCTGATCAAATACAGATTTCAGTTCAAAGATTCTTGTGATTACTTATCTGTTTAAAACTTAATAAAATATAAAGATAGCTGTTGTTAATGGGTTTGCTTATGTTCCCTAATAAACAACAAAATCTGCCGAATCGGAAAACCCTGTCATTCAGTTTGCTGCAGGGTGCCACATGTGGTATGCTGCTGCTCATATTGTTGCAGTTCCCATTAGTTTCCAATAGAGGGCAGAAGATACCCAAATCGTATGTTTTCATAATAGACTGAAAACTTAAAATGTCCTGACACTTGTTCTCCAAATGTCTAAAGTATCACCTGATGTAAGTGTATTAATGCAGTTATAGTAGCTGTTGAACTGTGAACCCCTGTGTATCCTAAATACAACAACAACAGTGGAATAACACATGAAAAACACGACGACTCCATTTAAATCCATCTTCTTTATTTACAAAAAAGCACATTATAAAGTGTTGTACTGTCATAAAAATAAATTCTGTACGAAAGTTTGTGACTGTTAGGAAACAATCAGTGGAGGGCAACTATAGGTATTTACAGAAGAGCTTTATCAGGGGCTGAAATGAGCACATCTTGCTCTGTAAGGTAAAGAAAATTTGTTTCTGTGAATGACAAGGAAAGTTTGTGCTGTTATTGTTTCATGTCCTTTAGTATAGTCAGTGTGTTCACCATAGTTTTAAGAGTGTAAAAACAGAATGAATTTTATGTTATGGTGGATCTGAAAACCAAAATACTGTCAAGGTCCACGCACCACCTCTTCCAGTAGGAGACCAAGATATGTTTAAAACCTTTCTGGATTCGATTACAGATAAAACATGAAGTCTTGTGAGCTCTGAAATGACATCAATAAATGTCTGTTTGCTCTAACTCTGTGGTTGTAGTCACAAAAATGATTCCATCAAACAAAAACTGCAGCTTCAGTGAAGTCAGTGTTAATACATGATCTTTGGTCCTCTGAACGCCACAGGTTCAAGTGGAAAATCACCCCCCTCCAGAAAAATGGCGTTAGGTGATGTCCTTGTCTCATGATTTAGTCTTTTGTTTTTGCTATTTAATTTTCCTTTGTCTATTTCTTCAGTCCTGTATGCTAATGCAGTTAATGCTATCTATCCATTTCTTCTTCTGTTTTTTTCAAACAAACAAGAAACAATAAAAACGCATCAGTGCTTGTGCAGCAGGGAAGAGCTACAAAGTCAAACTGGTTCAGTCATCACGCCGTCGTCAGCTTGTGTGAATGTGTTTGCAGACGACTACTTCCTGTCTGTTGGTCTTCTAACATGTCGGCTCAGTGACGGTGGATGTTGTCCCGAAGCGTTTAACTGACCATCCACAGGGTGAAGGGGATGAGGAGGGTGGGCAGGGCGGTGCCAGGGGATATTCCCAAATACCCCATGGACAGGAGCCCCAGCAGCGCCGTCAGGAGGACATTACGCTGGTCCCGGATCAGCGACTTCAGACACTCACAGAACTGAAACAAAGAAGAAGAAAAATTTGTAAATAATAGGAACCAGAGAAAAAAAAAAAACTCCCCTTTCTTTATGAATCAAAATGTTAATTATCCATCAAAAAGTTCTGAAAAAGTCTCCAACCAAGACTCTCACTGAAACAAGCAACTATATAATTGGCCTACTGTTTATTTTACTGCGAGGCTCCGTGGGGCTCCTGTTAAAGCCCCCTTTTTGGGCCCCCCGGCCCCTCCTCCTTTAACGAACCTGTGAGCAGACTGTGAGTCTCATGCTGCAGGCATTTCGAGTGTTTAGGTTAGCAATTACAGGGAGTGTAACTGGATCAGGGAAAAACTCTCTCTGCTGCCAGAGGCCGAAACTCAGGGTCTCCCCTCCCCTCCCCCACCCCCTCCGCACACACAACCCCTCCTCCCACATACTGTGAGCTGCTGTTGAAACTTATTGTTATACTTGTTATATCTTCTACTCACAGGTGTTTCAATTATTGTGTGCACTCACTAAGAGGTATTTTAGACTCGAGTATTTGTTATTGTCATATTTGTTCCCAGCACTTTTTGGCTCGTGGTCTGAAGTGTTCCCTCTGTCACAGTGCTGCTGCTCTGATCGCACGTCACTGACATGTGTACTACTGACATTTTCATGTCGTTTTGTTTCCTCTAATATGATGACTGACTTTTTTGTTTTGTCTTTGTTTGAGGATTGCAGACCACAGACTCAAAGCCTCTGCAGTGTCAAACGATTATTTTTACTCTCGTCTGATGTTATTGTGAATGAAATGTTCTCACAAACAAAGCAGAACAGGAGCCTTAAACTGTGATTTTAGGGGCATTGATTATGGTAATGCACAAATCTATAAATTCAAACTTTAAAGTTTGTACTGTTTTCATAAAAGGCCCAACTTAGCTTTGCAACAGCTGCAACCGCTCCTAGAAAATGTGTCTACAAAGCAGAACCACAAAGTACCAAAGTCTGTTCCTACAAATGTTAAACTCATTACCCAAGTTGCAACTGTTTCTGGATGAAACACAGACAAAAAACCACAAGAAGCAGCAGCTCATCTCAACTTGGGGCTCAGAACGCAGGAGCTTCCACTGCACTCCTTATTCATCACCATCATCATCCTCATCAGTCTTCACTAACTCTGACGCGCTGCTGCCGTTTGGTTTCTGGCAGGAGGCTCCAGACTGAATGCCGCTCTTGTTCTCTGAGCTTTTCCAAGGAGCAACCCAGATTTTCCCTTAAAAACAGTCACAGGCTCAAACACTGACGCTGTGTTTTTATTGCACTTTAAACCTGAGGAGACTACATTTGTCCCTGCTCCACTGCTGTGATTTCTTACTTAACTAATGGTACTGATGCAACAATTTAAAAACACTAAGTAAATTTAAATCCTACTTTACATCAGAGAAGAAATGTACACAGAAACCACATACCCACAGCATATCTGTGTGTTTGAAAAAATGCAAAAATCCTACTGTAGTAACCAGTGGAGTAAAACATGCAGGATTTTCCTCCTGGAAATATAAAGCAGCACAGAATGTCAGCACATTATTTAAGTACTGTACATGTAGCTCAAAGCTGAGTTGTATTTGAATGGCTGTGCATCATCATCTGTGACACTTTACACCTTTGTCCGGTTCAGGACATAAAAACCACCTCACAGATTTACAGATCTGGATAAGAAGTCTGTGAACACAGCCCAAAACAGAACATGCCCCGACTTGGCTAATTGATGCTGTCTGTGTTTTATGAGGCTGCGCAGTCCAGCACACAGGGACCTCCTGCAGCAAGACTTTCCCTCTTTAAAACCAGGATGGTGCATAAAAACGCAGCTGGACGCAGAGAGAAAACTTAATCTAAACGTTCAGATGCACTTAACTAGAAAAAAACAGGTTGAAGACATTTAGACGCATATTCCACTAATCCAGTTTATAGAAAAATGCTTTAAAATAATATAAAATTACTTTTAGTTGAAAACCACCACTTGCGCTCTGCAGCGAAACAGACTGCGTTAAATCTCTGAGGCTGGTGTGAAAATGGTGAAAGTGCATCAGTGTGAACAGCATAAAACAACACGGATCATAAGACCAATGCAGCATCTGTGCGTAAAAGCTACATCAAAGCAAGCGACCTGCAATCCCGTGCGTAAAAACTGTTCCACGCGCGTAAAAATCGACACCCAGTATCGGATTCTCACCTTGTCGGTCTGCAGGCTTTGCGCTGTGCCGTAGCGGCAGTAGGTGACGAAATGCTCGCAGTTGTTCCACAGCAGACTGTAGGACACGGAGCCGACCAGCCGCTCCGCCCGCGTGGCCACCTCCTCCCCGGACAGCGGGCTCCGGAGCACCGCCCGGTCCATGGCGTTGGGCAGGATCCCGGCTCCGTACGCGAAGTCCTCCACAGAGTCCACTCGGATGCTGGCGCGCTTGGAGAGGACCCCGAGCAGCAGCCGCGTGTTGGTTACCATTTCCTGGATCTGGCGGCTATCGGAGGTCAGCACCGGCAGGATGTCCGGAATAAGGTGTGCCACACGGTTTTCGCCCAGGTAGATGCCGAAGTGGGTGAAGAGAGTCCGCGGAACCTCCAGAAGGTCTCCGCGCTGGAACTTCTGCGGAGCTCCGGCGGGCTGCTGAGGTGATTCATCCCAGTCACAGCGTTTGGTGAGCGGCGCGTCTCCGCGCCCTCTGCACAGAGGAGGCAGCAAGCTGGACAACTTGATGTGGGCGAGGAAGAAGAGTTTCTCCAGGAGGAAGGTGAGTGTGTCCAACATGGTGGAGGCAACGAAATCAGACAGAAGAGAGAAGAGGGAGCGAAAATGTGAACTTGTGTGCTCTCTGACTACTACGCTTCTCTCTGTCCTCCCTCTCTCCTCTCTCAAGACTTTTCTTCCTTCAGGGTAATTTGGAGACTGGGGAGGAGGAGAAAGAGGAGGCTGTGACGTATGGCTGCCGAGGGAGACTTTAATAGTCCCCAAGCTGTTGTTTCTCAAAAGTCTGAGGTCTTAAGATGGATAGACGACACACCCCTTTACTGGGAATCTGCAGATGATTATATTTGTGTACAGAAGTTAAAAGTACTGTAGGTTTGATTGACAGAAGAACCATAAACTACACACTTTACACCTTCAGTCCCAGTCAGGCCTCAAGCAGAAATACTGTTTGATACAATGCATAATTCATATTTGGGCCAATACAAAATGGGCCAATAGTTAAATGAGTGTTTGACTGTATAAATAACACATGTGCAGACAAATATATTAAAATATATTGAAAAAAGTAAATGTTCTGGGATCTTGATGTGTTCCCTTATTAGTTTTTGGACAGTGCCTACATGGACAAATACAAAGTGCAATACAACACAAGTCACCACATAACTCTAAAGTTCAGCTGATAGCTGATCTATCATCGCTTCAGGTGGATCCACCTTAAAAAGGACGTCTGTTTCTCAGGAAACATCCAGCATTTCCTAGACTCCTCTCTCCTATCGTCTTATCCTTGCATCCTTTTCATTCTGCAGTGGGAGGAACGTGGACAAGATGCAAGTGAGGAAAACATGGATACCACTAATGTACATGGGACGTATCCACGGAGAAAGTTACATAACATACTAAAACTATCTTAGTTCACCTGTCTGTAATTCTCACAGATATAGTTCTGATTTGGAGCAGTGACACTGCTGATGATGCACATTAAAGTTATGGCAGCGTGACCTGAACTTTATTCTGTTATCTGTTGTAGATAAGAGTGACCTGGCTTCCTCCCTCTCACTGTTTCAAATAGCCAGAGGCAGCAGCTGATTACCAACAACAACAAGCAATGTGCAGGTAGGTTTCCTCTAAAGCTGCTGAGAAACTGCTGTGATCAAAGTCAAATAAACCTACAGCAGACAGATGAGGTCAGAAAAGCAAATGTGTTTGCTGAATAAATCTGACACATGACTGAAACTGAGATCATCATTGTTACAAACTACATTTATCCAGTGTGCAGAGAGTTGCACAAACCGTCATCTCCAGTGTCCTATCATTGCGACTCACTGCTGAGTTGACTGAATCTCTTCTAGATATTCACCATTATTATTGGTGGGTGAGACACGAACAATTTGTTTAGGATTTGACTAAACTAAAGTTTAGCTAATGTTCTTCTTCTTATTATTATTATTTATATATTTTTTTTGCGAATAATCCTCCTGGTCTGCAGAAGTTACATGGAATAGGAAATGTTCTCTGTGCAGCACATTTTATTGGCTCTGTGCCTGAACTTCGCACAATGGCAATAAAGTTGAATCTAATCTAAATGTAATCTAAATTTTATCTAAATGTTATCTAAATGTGCTTCACATTCAAATGTATAGAGCACCAATACGTACCTGCAGCATGCGCAGGAGACTGCAACAAATGAAATACAAAATAGAAAGAAACATATGAAACTGTCTGCAGCTGTATTGACTACTTATTACAGTAACTCTAAACCAATCCTGGTTCTTAAGGGCCACTGTCGTGCTAATTACCTGTATGAGGTATGTTCATTGAATCATAAGCTGAAAGTGTGGGGACAGTGGGGAAAAAAACAAGGCGGTGGCCCCTGAGGAACAGGATTAACCACCGCAGCTCTTAGCCAACGTAACTAAAAATGTCCGGTTATTGCAGAGCATGTAAACACTTTCCTGAGTTTATGACAGCAAATCATACTCCAGCCAAAAAGTGGACACAATAAACCAGGTCAACCAGCTGGAGTTCACTACTAAAACTCCAGTTTTAACCTATTCACCACACGGGAACCATGCAGGGCCTCAGTCTTTGTAAGAAGTAACTTTGGATTTCCTGTATGAAGAATTAACTACAACTAGAAAAATAATCAAAGAGACACATAATGACCACAAGAAGAAGCAAAATAACTACTAAGAGACACAAAATGACACCAAAATGTGCAAATGCATGAAAAGAAAGAGAGGTACGTAGCTGGAGGAAAATGTGAACTTCTGTGCTGTAGAAGAGGAGTCAAAGACACAGAACCTGACTACAAAGTGACACAAGAGAGATGCAAAATAAAAATGACTTAATGTGGCTAATAGAAACTCAAAGATACACAAAATAACTGCAAAGGAATGCGAAATTAGTAAAAATGAATTCCTGCATACAAAGAAAAGTAAAACCAGAGAGTCATATAGAGAGATGCAAAATCATTCGGAATTCAAAATTAATACATATGAATGTAAAACAGCCACAATAATCTGCAAAATGACTTCAAAGATAGAAAGAGACACATGGAGCCACAGGAAGATTCAGGAATTCAAGGAGATACAAAACAGATACAAAAGGAAGCCACATGACTACAAAGAAATTTAAAACAACTCTACGAGATGTGATATGACTGCAAGGGATGCAACATGACCATTAAGGGATGCAAACTGAGCATGAGAAGATGGAAAATAACGACAAAATCACACAAAATAAAGAGAAAAAGACTCATAATGAGCAGGAGTAGATTCAAAAATACACAAAACGGCTTCAGAATAATGCAAAATGACAATAAGACCAGCAAACGCTGTGACTGGATCGGTGGGTCCTTTACCAACTCTTAGTCTGAGTAACGTTGCGAAGGTCACCGAGGTTCAGCTTCTCCAAACCACAGAAGAGCCTCACACACAGTGGCAGGTAGTGAGCCAGCAGTGTGTCCATCACGCACAGCTCTGTGTGTGTCTGATTTACAGACTCAGCTCTTGTTCTGTTGGTGAAACTGTGACGACAGACTCCTTGCTCTGATGACCACACAAACAAATAAAGCTAAACCACACTGTAAAAAGACGTAATTTCAAACCATTAAAGGGACGTTCCACTAATGTAGCATTACACAATGGAGGACTGTAAAAGTGACTCACCCAGAGAATCAGTGCCCAAACCTCACAGTGCGTGCATATTAAGCTGGTTAAAATGGCTAACACATTTTTCTCTCTGTTTTACATCCAGACTGTTGAAATCTGAAAACAACACCTTATTGTTTCAGTGTGAAAATTATTCAATAATTAAGTCACTATGTCATACTTCTTTAGTTGTCTGACAGAAAAAACAACCAAAAAAAAGTAAGTTAAAGATCCTTATGGTGAGTTCAGCTGCATTAAAACACAGAGTAGATGATCACAGAGAGCAAGAGGAGACGGAGCGGAAGAGTAAAGGCCAGTTCATTGTCGACTCTTTGAGGGTCGGGCACAACTATTTGTGTATATAGGCATGCAGCCAAGTCATTTGAATCTGTGTGGACTGTCAACACATGCATGACATGAGTCTTGGCCACATTTTAAAAAGTTTTTAAAACCCCATATGTGTAGCAAAGATTTTTTTTTTCAAATTTTTTGTTGTTTTTTATTATACACAAACTATCATTAGTGTTAGGATTATAGAACTAATAAGGTGAGGAAAAATACCTCATGTCTCTCCCCCTCGTAGTTTAGAAAGGATTCATAGAAATAGAGTTTACGTGCTTAATAACTCACCTCAGCCCAACTGGTCGAGGCAGATGGCCGCCCACCCCAAGCCTGGTTCTGCTGGTTTTTCCTTTCAAGTGCTCAAGTGGGACTGTTGGGTTTTCCACATTATTCTGTATATACTTGTTTAAGTTCTTAAACCACTTACACTGTAAAGTGCCTTCAGATGACTTATGTTGTGATATAAAAATAAACTGAATTCAATTGAATTACGTGAGATACATTATGTAGATGGTTTTCTGTTCTTAAGTACATCAGATAATGGTCTAATGTAACAAAAGACTTTAAAAAAGAAGAAAAAGAAGAAGTCTGGCCCAGCTTGAGAGTGTTTGCAGACTTTCTCATCATCATCTCCATCCCTGTTGGACCAGCATCTATTTTTTTGTGTGAGAACACACACTCCTCACAGGAATCTAAATGAAGCTGTTTATACATCGAACCACCAGCAGTGCATTTCAGACTGTTTTCCAACACTCTTCCAAGACTCTGAATGGTCCTGGACCCGGAGCACGATGGGTAATTTGCTGATTTCTTACACTGAGTAACTGAAGCTTCTCATTTCTGTCAATCACTTGTTGCTTCTCCTCCTCTTTAAAGAGAAGAAAAGGATTAGGGGATTAAGAGCAGATTATGGAAACACACACACACACACACACACTGAGCCAACCCCCTCACCCCCACCCCCCAAAGGCAGCCTGAGTGGTGTTGAATGACTGAGGGATGAGATTTGGCTGCTGAATGTGTGTGTTGATGTGACCCCGACTGAGCTGCTGTGAAAAGGTGAATGGAGCTGAGTGACAGGGTGAGAGGACAAGGTCAGGCTGCTCAGTGTGTGTGTGTGTGTGTGTGTGTGTGTGTGTTACTCTGCATGGTGCTAATGCTCTGCGGTAGTTTGGGGAGGGGAGGTGGGACTTCTTTAAGGGGATGAAACCTGCACAATGTCACAAACAAAACCTAAATTAGCATCTCCAAACAGATGATACTGCAACTTAAATACATTGGTTTTAAATCCCCAATATATCGGGATCAACTGTTACAAAACGTCTTCATTAACTTAAAATCTTTTGTTTCACTTAAGGCCCCTTTAAACTGACCATTCAAGTTGGGATTAAAGCACCAATTAGCTGCCAGGCCATTCTGCATAAAAGAACAAAACCAGAATGAAAGACACTGTCGGCCCTCTTTTAAAACATACAAACATCTTGCAATCATTCTGTCTCACTGCCTGTGTTTACGTGCACTTAAGTAACATGGTTACTGGAAATACATGTGCACAAGCAACAAATAAGCAATTAGGTTTCTTTACTACCTCAGACTTAATTTGGAGACATGGTTCACAGATTTTAACTATAATAAATGTGTTATCTTCGCTTAGACTTTAAAAACGAGGCAGCATCTCTCCTTGTAGTGATCTACAATGACATGCATGCTCTTTACCAACATGTACACCTAGACAATGGTAGTGCCATCTGCATCATTTTTCATACACTTCCTAATGTAGTTTGTGTATGAGAATTTAAAAGGGTATCCACCAGGGGTTGCCACGATGTGTAACCGACCGCATAGTAACCGTATGCCGCCAGCCTAAATGCACTGATTGCATGTAAGGAAAGAGGCAGCTTTAGTGATTTGGGTCAAAGGGGTGTAAAGTTTGGTTTAAGTATTATTTCTGAGATCATCCTCCAGGTTTGTTATTCCTGGAAGAGTCTCTCATGTACATTGGAGGAGAAATAGCATGATTCAGGCCCAAAGTTGTTGTGCGTTGTGTACTATTACGGTCACATTTTAATTGGTTTGAGTAATCAGTATACAATCTACTTAGACCCCATGCCGATTACACTGCTCAAGGAGCAGAGAGCAGATCAATCTATCTCTATTATCGGGTTATGTACCACCGACCTTTAAGGTAGCTGTAGCTTGTACAGCTTGTAAAACCTTTACTCAAAAAAACTACTCTTGACTCAGGGATTTTAGCCAATTATAGAACAATTTTCCCTTTCTCTCTAAAATCCTTAAAAAAGTAGTTATGAAGCAGCTACGTGACCACCTGCGGAGTAACAATCTGTATGAAGATTTCCAGTCAGGATTTAGAGTAAATTAATACAGAAACGGCACTAGTAAAAGTCACTAATGAATCGTCTCTTAGCTTCAGACAACAGACTTCTCTCAGCACTTGTCTTGTTAGATCTAATTGAGGCTTTCAACACTATAGATCATAACATTTTATTACATAAACTGGAACATGTCATTGGGATTAAAGGAGCAGAACAAAGCTGGTTTAAATCTTATCTATCAGATAGATCCCAATTTGGTTATGTTAATGATGAGTCCTCCAGACACACATGAGTTAGTTATGGAGTCCCACAGGGTTCAGTGCTTGGACCGATTCTCTTCACTGTATACATGTCTACCTTAGGCAGAACTATAAGGAAACATTCTATAAACTTCCATTGTTATGCAGATGACACATAGCTATATTAATCTATGAAACCAGATGAAACAAATCAGTAGCGCTGGCCTTGAGTAACATAGCACTGGCCCTTCCAACCTGCCTAGTGTTTTGTCTGCTGCTTCTTAATGTTGTTTTTGATTTGCCTGTTGTTCTTTTCTTTCTCCTCTTTCCTCTCACCCCAACCGGTCAAGGCAGATGACTGCCCACCCCAAGCCTGGTTCTGCTGGAGGTTTCTTCTATTAAATGGAGTTTTTCCTCTCAAGTGCTCAAGTGGTACTGTTGGGTTTTCCACATTATTCTGTATATACTTGTTTAAGTTCTTAAACCTTACAATGTAGAGTGCCTCAAGATGACTTGCTGTGATTTGGCGATATATAAATCAAACTGAATTGAATTGAATTGAATTAATCAGATGTAACGTAGAAGAAATGGGGAGACTCGCAAAAGACCACTACAATGTGCAAATAGTTGGATATGGGCAGCTGAAGGAGGTGGATGGCTACCTTTTGGTATCGTAGCCCAACTAGTCATGTGTTATAATGCTTATTCTGATCCCCATGTTAATCCCAACTTGACCCGTTGCTCCGTCCTACTGCCCTTAGCTGCACATCATAGCGGTCCTTAAGTTTCCCTGACTCATCTGTACTCATCATCCCTACCATCTTCCAAGGCTGAAGACTTGCAAGTCACCCGAATCCAACATGCTTACTGGATACCTCCACCACTTCTTGGGATTATCTTTAACTGGTCTAAAGTCTTCTGATCAGGGTTTGATGCTCGAGTTAACCTCCTCTGGATCAGTGCTGTAATAGACCTGACTTTAAATGTTTCTTTACAGCAAGGAGGAAAGTGACATAAGCTCCTAGCCTGCAAGTTTTAAAGCAGTCCAACCTTTTAGTAAATGAGGACACTCGCAATCAAACTCGATGTCCAAACTAGTGTTTTGCATGTTTGAATGGTCTTTATAAACTACATACATATTACTGTTTCAGAGCTCACTTACTAGACAAATTACTACTGTACAGATCTGCAGTAATGACTTTATTGTTATATGGTTGATTTATTTCTTCTGCATTACTTCTCTCTCTGTGACACATAGACAAAAAGAGAGAACAGACACAAAAAGCAAAAGGAATAATGACTGATGAGATGTAATTTATCTCCCTTTATCCTCTGTAACAGCGAGAGACATGTTGTGAATGTGTTATTTTACCTCGCTGTCTGTCAGCCTGAGCAGCACAAAGGCGACAACGTCATGACAGACGACCTGCAGCTCTCACACTGATTAATGAACACACACAAACACATACAGACTTGTTCCCATGCTGTCAGCATGTGATGAATTTTAATCAGTCTTTCATCCTCAGTTTTTCAGTTTGATGCTTAGCCTGCTGTTTGTGGGAAACAAGGCTGTGTTGGTGTTTTCTGTCCAACAAGATTTGGTTTTGTTGATTATCCAGAGTAATGTGGACACTGACTCTGTAGAGATGTAAACATAATTTCATAGCGCATAGGCTATGTAGGGTAACTAACATCTTAATTAATAGTAAACATGCAATTAAAATAAAACAACCTTTGGTTTGCAAGGTCGGGAGAAAACTTGTGTGTTCATCCTCAGGCACAACACTTGTAGGTCATTAAATCACCATGAAGAGCCTTAAATTGACTAAAAACCTTTCATTTTGTCAGATTTTACACTGTTGTTTCAATTCATATTCCATATTTTATAATATTTAGTTTTATTTTCCATATATAAATGTATTTGATTGTGATTTCAGTGTCTCACCTTTTCCTGCATTTGTTAGCATTTCTGTTTGGTTGCATTTTCTCTATTTTCTGTGCTTCTGTAAATGTATCTTTTGTCAAATTGACAAAGTTGTTTTTATTTTAATTTTTTCATTGTATCTGAACTCAATATATTAAACTTAAGAAAATATTGTTTCATGAAATCATAGTTTTCATTTTGAGTAAAAAAAAGCATACATATAAAAAATTTTGATTTAACAATAGTGTATTTATGAAAAAGCTATGGAGGCATCCCCCCACCCAAAAAACTTATAGAATCCACATTTAAAAGAATCTGTTCTCACTAAGGAGAAGAAAACAAATGTTTCTGAGCTGTCATTAACACTACTAAGTATACACAGAAACACGCAAACTGAGGTTTCTGTCTTGCTCCTGTTGACACCTTCTGCTGCTCGGCATCCTGTCACAAAGACAGGCTAGTTAACAGGAAAAAGGAGGAAAAAGACACATCCAGATGAACATAATCAATAAAATTACATCTAAACAGAAGCTTGGCTCATAAAAATATCTTTATTGTCTTCAGTTTAGTATCTACAAAATCATACATTTAATCAACATTTAAGTGCATTTAGTGAATTTCAATGCGTAAAAAGGAAAATAAAGGTTCTATAATATTACACTTGATTACAATTAACATTTTCAGTCATGTAAGTTCTATAATTAAAACAATTATGATCATATTAGTTCACTTATTTGTGATTTTTGAATATAATTTTTTTCCAAAATGGAGAAACAAACACAAGCAATCAATAAATGAATGCAGCATTCCCTTTAATAAAATCCACACTGCAACATAAAATACGCTTTTGATTCCACAGCAAAGCTTCATGTGAACAACAGAGAAATTAAATAGTTTCCCCAGAGTCAGGTAAACCTGTCATGTCCCACAAAGGCAACTAAAAAAGGAAACTGAAAAACAGTGATATGTGGTTTCAGACTGACTAGCACGCATGTTGAAATTCTGAATAATGCACTGGCAGTGGTCAGTATCAAAAACAGAAACGACACAATTAGAACAATTAGACAATTATGTATGTTTTTGTTGAACAAAGTCCAAGAACATTTACTGTCTTTTAACTTAGTACCTTTATTTAAGTGTTAAAATGTAACCCTCTGGTGTTTCACAAAGCTAATTTCTGGGACCTATGCTTTTATACCCCATTAGCAAAGTAGTTAATAACTACTAGATGGATTGCTGCAGAATTCAGTACAGACACTTGTGGTCTTTCCTGTCTTAAAATAACAACAGAATACCAAGTCCTCTTTGGAATGTTACTGCAGAGTGAAAGAATTCAGATTTTAATCAGATTTCAGATTTTAATAAAAATGACTGGTGTTCCACAGAGCTCAATTATGTTTTGCTTTGATGATAAAGATAAGCACCATGAGGTCAGGAGGTTGGAACAGACACTAAACAGCTGGATGAGGCACCACAACAACAGCTGCTGATTCCAATACCAAGTACTTTTCAGTGGTGTTTTGTGTTGTGCACCTACTGTAATTTACAGAATCTTCTTCGGCTAGACAGTTATATTCTGACATATTCATCACCAACAGGCACATCATGTGTTATGTACAGTAAATATGTCATGTAAAATATTGGAAAACCCAGACTGCAGCTATTGGATTTTAACTGAATGTTTTCTTGAATCTGTTGTTCTCTGCAGTGGTACAGGGCTGCAAAGACAGTTCTCATTACAATTAATGGCAGATGTCACTGGCACAAGAATTTCAATCTATATGTGTTAACATACCTAAACAACTTAAATATCTATATATAGCATCTGAAAGTGCTATAAAACGTTTTCGTATGAATCCTTTTAACTAAACACTCACACCATTAAACACGTGTGATTAGCTAGTCTTATAAATATTTCCTGGGAATCAAGTGAGTTTTAAGAAGCAGCAATATGCAATACAGATGTAAATCCAAACTTTGCTTTCGAATCTCATTTTCATCAAGATGTAAAGTCTCTTTACTCTCTAGGGAATAAATAGAAATTTACAGCTTTCATTTTAACACCTTACTTTGAAAATCTGACCACTTCAATGTTGTCTTCTGAATCCCAAAGGCAGACTGATGAAATTTTATTTTTCCCATATGATTCCCCTTTTACTGCCCTGATTTATACACATGCATCTTTGCATTCAAACCATGTCTCCAAGGAATTGTGTTTTTGTCATATATTACGAGTTTATTGTGTACTAAAGTCTCTGAATGTCTGTTTAGAAGACACTCTGTATTGTTTGTATCAGACTGTCTAATGTGGTTTCTTTTCTGTGCTTGGAATTATTTATTTGAGAAAATACTTCTTTATACCAAGATTACCAGTTTCCCATAGAACCCACAGAGTACAAAGGTCAGTGTAATAGTGTTTTAACAAATTTCTGTAATCCAAGAATGGTCGCAACAGAAAAATTACCAGGAAAAATATACAAAAACCCAAGGATGCAGACGGTTTGAGTAAAATCAACTGCAGCAGCGTGACATTTGGCAACAAGGGAGATATGATTCAGCAGTGGTCAGACTTTCAGTCACAAGGGAACCTTTGGAGAGACTCTCTAACTGCAGCTTCAGTCTGTTTGCAATTATGGATAAACAGTGTGGAAGGCAGAGAGCCAGTTTGGTGGAAGGAGACATGCATTCCTGCGGGGTGGCAAACATCAGAGCTGGGTCGTGTCGAGTTAACCGAGCCAGGGGAAACCAATTGCTATGCTAGTTTGACTTGAGGCGAGTATGTGTCTCCTCTGATATCTCACTGCCATAGTGGATACTTTGTTTACCCACCAGGACACTAGGAAACCCAAACCACCACTCCCCTTCAGAGGAAGTGAGAGGTCAGGGCAGCCCCCTTCAAGCTGCTATAGAGTTCAAGTCCAGATTTGAGGACCATGAGCACATTTACCCACACAAATATTCCTTACAGCGCCAACATGTGGGCTTCTAGGATGGAAACTCTTTCTCTTTGTTGTGTATAAGACATGCTGGTAATGATGGAGGACAGCCATTTACCAGCCTTTTGAAAGAGCTCAAAGACATTGTGTTTTTGTCCTCAAAGTATAAGGCAAACTGTTGAGTTTATCCCTAAGCGTCTGAGGATAAAATGCAAACAGAACAACTGTTCAGATGTTCAGTTTCACATTACTAAACACTTTTATCCACGTTCGTATAAAAGTTCAGAATCAAAGTTCTTCTTGAACTTGTAAACACTACTCAACACAAAATCCATTCAGCTGTTTTTGCTAAGTTACTAACACTAAAGTCATATCTTGCATAGATACTGTGTGTAAAACAGCATGCATCCAGCTACTGAAATTCCCTTGAATATGCAAGTATTTAAATAAAAAAAGTACAATAAGAAAACAATTGTGGCTCAGTCCTACTAGTAGTTGTTTTAGAACTTTCAGTCATCATATAATCATGATTAGCTACTGTGACTCTCCAAGAGCTAGAATGAACAGTTTAAGTCAACTTGGATCAAAAGTGTTCAGAAAAAGTGACAATTTAAACATCCATAATTTCATGACGACTGAGCAGACTTCATCTACTGTTGATCCAAAACTACAAAACAGACTTGTAAGACTTTAGATGAGATGCTAAATGCTAAAGAAGATGCGAAATCTTCATGTACAACATGTTACACATGTTCTAAAGCCCTTGAAGCTAATTTTGTGAGTATGAATCAAATGGATTTAACTGTGCTTAAGGAATATAACTATCATAATAAAAAAAAAACACAATCCATAATGATCCTCTTGTGTTTCTGCTTCTGTTTAAGGTCTCACTTTCACTTTGATTTCCTGTAAGTGCTTTTATGTCTCAATTTCCCTCCAACTTTCACTCTCATTAACTTCTTCTTTCTCTCAGTGTTACTGAGAGAAAGTCTTACTTTTCCTGTCTCTCTCAGTCCACCAGTGATTTGAGGTCAGGCAGTCCTCTCAGCTTCAAGTCCAGCAGCATCTGACCGTAGGCTTTTCCCTGAAAAAAGATGATGAAAACTTTAGCTAAATAATAAAAGCACCAGTTTATTCCTCAAAAAGTATAAGAAATGTTTGTCCTTACACGTTAAACATGTGTGTTTCCACCTAAGTCTGTGTGAATTTACACATTCTTTGTGTTTGAGCTTTATGGGTGCGTGCCTGAGTGTGAAGTGTGTGTATTGGCACATTGTAAGTGTGCTGAGCAATCAGAGTGTGAGTGTGTGTGTGTGTGTGTGTGTGTGTGTGTGTCTTTGATGTGCTGTGGATTCCAGTAAGGCGGTAAAAAACTTTGAACAAGAGGTGCAGAGCAAAGGAGGAGGAGTAGGGTGAAAGGTAAAAAGGTTACAAGGAAGAAGAAGGTGGAAAGAGCAAGGAAAAGAATGTTAAAGACGTGTCCTCACTAAGCTGTTAACATGTGGAAGCACATCCACATGCTGAATGTCTCTGTCTTTGGCTCGTCTTTTGGTAAAACACTTATACTCCTGCTCTCCAGTATCACCCACTCTGGCTCTTTATTAGAGACAAACTCCTGTGAAACATAAAAGTTAGGGGAACATTTGTCTTTTAGTGCTGTTTTTTTCCCCCATCTCAGCCATATCGATAACTTCAAAATGTGACAAACTAATATTCATATGACAATACTTGCATTTTCTGCTTCTAGTTTCTGGACTTTTAGCTAAGACTTGTGCAACATTTGGATGATAGCTTTCTCTTTATCCCCGTGTTGGCTAACCTGTGACTCAAACATACGCTTAGAGACTCATTTTTCAACTTCCCCATGAGGAGCAGTTGGGTCCAGTTTTATCTACAGTATTTTAGCTGCTTACTCCTGCATATACGGTATGTTAAGTTACAACATACAATGACCCAATGAGTGAACACAGGAGAGAAGTGGTGATGAAAGAGACAGAAGAGTGAAAAGAATGCAAATCTCCAGGGTTGAGAAAGAGTCTAATAGTTTTCAAAACAATATAACTGTGTGTGTGTATATGTGCATGTTACCTGTGGGTCACTGCGTAGAGATGCCACCCCTCCCCCGCCCAGTGAACTCTGCAGGACAAAGTTGAGGCCATGGATCCCCGGCAGAGTGTATCTGCAAACCAGGAACACAACAAGCCAATTGTAACCACAGCAACACAAACCATCGAACAAACGCACACATCACACATACGCACACAGCCTGACACCATGTGCTGGTACACATGCTCGTGTGCAAGTGTGTCAGTTAATTACATTGCTGTTTGATGTAGGGATGTGTGTGTGTGTGTCTGTGTGTGGTTGTTTCTCATTTTTATGAGATTTACAAGAATTGCCGGTGCCTGTGTATCATGGGTAAAATGTGTGTGCATGTTTACAGTTGCTGTGAAGGGTTGAATGTGATCATATGCAAAACCTGAACGTGTGTGTTTCCCTCTGTAAGCAGTTAACTGCGTGTGTTGGGGCCTCCTGCAGCTTTAACGAGTGGCCGACGTGCACTAATGAAGCGTCTGCGGCAGCAGGAAGGCGTATCGGGGTGTGAGAGGAGACGTGGGTCAGTGAGCCTCACGGCCTCCACCTCTTCATTACGCTAATCACTAACAACCCGCGAACCGAGTCATGGCATAAACATGTCCACCAGCTGTTTTCAACCACGTCCCAAACTCCCCCCATTATACCTGCAGGTTAACACCTAAAAAAAAGCAGTCGGATCACTATGAAGCTACTTGTCTGATCTGGTGGACTGCACAACTTTAGCATCTTAAAGTCAGACAACACAACAGTCACTGTGGCCACAAGTAGTAACAACACAATATCTGAACCCGAATTTCTATTTAGTTTTGGTCAGTGATGGTGTGTTGCAATTAAACCATAAAACGTTCAACCCTAAAACAGCACCGTAGCAGCATCGCCACCTTGCAGTAAGATCCTCGACATGCAAGACTTAGTGCTTAGTTTGCTCTTGACACAGATTTTTAAGTTGATTTCAGCACAGACGTAGAGGATGAGGTGTACATGTGCAGGGACGTTAGACGGCAGGTGAATTATGTGCCCTACATAAAGAAAAAACTCAATGCTGTTACACATAGTCCGAAGAAGAGTTTATGCTAAAAGACAGCAGCCGATTTGTCCACTTACTGATTTTAAATAAACTCATCTTAATGATTGATACATGAAGTGATAAAATTACTGAACTTTTCACTCGTAAGCAAAAGATTGCAAAGAAGAAAGAAAAAAGTCTCCTTTTAAAGGTACGAGCGCAAACTAATCTCTGATTTCCTCCTAGCTAAAACAAAGGCTAAATTAAGCTCTCTAAGTTCTAAAAGATGACGTATCAATGCCCGCTTGTTTCTAGTCCACAGCAGAAGAGCATGCATAGAGGACAGCAAACCAGCTACCAGCGGTCCCCTCTTTCTGCGCCACACATGTATAGCGAGTAAATTACAATCATTTCTGTGAAAGTCTTGGTTTGTGGCTTCATTACAGAAAAGCAAAAAAGGAAATTGGACGTCTTTGTCTGGATGAGCAATGAAGTCCTACCGTTCAGAGAAACTGATTCAAGTCAAGTCAAGACAGGTTTACTGTCATTCCAACAATACACACAGTATACAGTGAAAGGAAAAAAATTTCCTCCAGGGCCCTGGGGCTACACAGAAGAACTCAACATCAGACAACATTCAACAGTAAAACCAAGGTATCAGAAATGATAACCAGGGTGTGGCTGTCACAGCATTAATCACCGCACAACTGTGGAACAAGGTATTAAGATAAATGATTCCTCGTGCACACTACAATGTCAAGCCGCTAATATTTACATTGATTTAAACTCAGGTATAAACTGTCTGGTAGGTTTACTAGAGTTGTTGGTTCCAGGTTGTTGAAATACCAAGATTCACAAAGCTAAAGCACCTCTGTGAGTTTAGAGACAAATGAACATGGCCTGGTTTTTGTTATGTCTCTTCTGTAATGTGATTTCAGGGTGATTTCCTTTGAGGATAGTTATGACAGTTATGTTGACGATGTTGTCTTGGCTTCAGGGGACGTTATGTTCCTGGTTTCTTTCAGTCAGTTGTGGTTTTTTCCCCCCAACTACAGTATAATGGTCTGAACTGCAGCCATCCATCACTGTCTTAAACACTCTGCTATATCTCTGTCATTGTGGTATTTATGGGGTTTGAAAACTAAGCCAGTAACATGGTGAAGATGTCTGAAATAGGATTTTTGATTTACTTGGGTTATATTGATGCTATAACCAACAGCTGTGAGGCTGTATGTAATCAAAAGCCATACCACTAAAAAAATGTTGTATTACTATAAAATGAACCGAATAACCTAGATCATTTTAAAACAATGGTTTAAAAACTGTTTTTTGGACTAGGAGTTCAAGAATTGTACTGGACATGTACATTTGACACTGATATCTGCAGACTTGTCAGTCAGACATGGTTCTACTGTATTCATATCATGACTGCGTGTATTGAGAACTGACACGTGCACATTAGAAACCATGGTCGCGACATCATGGCATCAGGAAGAAGACCTTCCTTGTCTGTTGTACTTGAATGAACAACACAGAAAAGTCAAGTACAGAAAACAGTTTTCGCAACCATTTAATAAGAAATGACATACAGTACAGGCCAAAAGTTTGGACACACCTTCTCATTCAATGTGTTTTGGGGTGAGCTGGACGGAAGAGTGAAGGCAAAGGGGCCAACAAGTGCTAAACACCTCTGGGAACTCCTTCAAGACTGTTGGAAAACCATTTCAGGTGACAAGAGTGTGCAAAGCAGTACTCAGAGCAAATGGCTATTTTGAAGAAACTAGAATATAAAAGATGTTTTCAGTTATTTCACCTTTTTGTTAAGTACATAACTCCATGATGCCTTCAATGAGAATCCACCAATGTAAATGGTCATGAAGATAAAGAAAACAACATTGAATGAATTGAGTGTGTCCAAACTTTTGGCCTGTACTGTACTCTCTGATACTTTGAATTGACATAGACACAATTTCTCATTCAGTGCTATTCTTTGTTTCTATTATTGTTTACACACTGTGCTTTGTTTGATGGTCACTCGGCTGCAGGTACACATTTCTGCTGACTGGGAACACCTGGGCCCAATGCCACTGTAAGAGCTTCCACCTTAACATCAATTTGCAATGCTGTTATTTGGGGAGGCATATATAGACATTTCTGGGTTTGCTTGCGCTGCCAGTAACTGAGTAGGAATTCTGTGCCATTTCTTGGTTTTGAGTTGGCTTCTGAAAACCTTCAGTTGGAAGGACTGTGTAGCCCAAAAACTTTGCCCTACCCCTCAATCTCAAAGGATCTATGTTGTCAAGTGGTAGGTGCAAGCAGGTTTACTGGGATCGGGTCTAAAACACCAAAACTCCAATTAAAGCTGTGCTTAGAATTGGTGCTCAGCAGATAAATACTGAAAGAAGAGATGTTTGAAGACAACAAACACGGAAGAGATTAGTGTGGCTTTCCGCAAGTTTAAATATCTCTTGATTTCAGTTATATTATCACTAACTGCCAGAAAATGTGCGTCTCTGTGTGTGCTACACATGGCGCCATCATGTCTCATATCTCTTCACTCGCAGATTTCTGTCTTGTTGTCACTATGCTCTATTGTGTCTTGTTGCTGAAGGCTGCCATCTCAGAGTGATTTCTCTAACCACAGTTGCTCATCCCCACTGCTCTCTGTGTGATGAAAGATGGGTGGAGGACGCCTGTTGCTCACTTGGTCTAAAACAGGAGTGCACACAAAACATACAGTACACATTTCCTCTCTGTGGATGTGCACGTGTTGTACACATGCTTTACAAAAGTTAATTTGAAGGGAATATACTGTACAGGTTCTGGGTCTACCCCAGGCTCTCCTATAAATGCTAAGAAAATCATTCAAGAAACAACTTGATGGGATGCCTAAACTACCTCAATAGGCTCATCTAAAAGTGAAGGGACAGCGGCTCTACTCTGAGTTCCATCCAAACTCTGTACACCATCTCTCATTCATACCTGTCAAGTATCCTGTTTTGGCCGGGAAACTACCTTATTTTACCCCTCTTTCCCATTGTTCTCCCGTATTAGTATTTTCCTGCAAATCTCCCGTATTATAATATAATTAAGAAAAAAAGTCCTCTGCCTCTCCAAACTGAGCTCTGTCAATAGCTTTATTAGAACTGTCACATGCAGCAGCCTGGCCTGGGTGGCAGTCGTCGCGAGGTTAAAGTCGTATAAATAGGCTTGTTCGAGATGAACTGCGCCTCGCCTGGAAAAGAGACGAGAACAGACGGCTGCAAGTGGCTGAAAGTCACTATAAAGTCGGACAGTTTCTAACTTTACTAGCAGCATCAAGCACCTGTTTGTACTGTTTGTCGTACATCCTCACATCCTGTGATGTCAGATGCAAATTAAATAATATAGTATTTTCTATTAACTGTTGTTCGTTGTTAAAATGATCTATTGAAGTTGGTCTGTTTATTGTTCAACCTCCATATGATTCATCTATTTCACATGAAACGAGGTAAAATTGTGATAAAACGCTGTCATCATGTCAGTTTGCCCTTTAAACTATAAATACAAGCATTAATCAGTCAACAGAAATAAAATACATTTTGATTATTATTGTCATGCATGCTGTACGATATATAACGGCGATTTTAGTGTCAGTCAGCATAAAAAAATCCACCATCAGCCACTCTGGCCCAGCCCACAAATACACTCCTTGCAAAAAAGTTTTAAAGAATGCAAAGTCTGCAGCAAATCTGTATAATACGTCATTAAAGAATGCCAGAGAGACACGTGAGTGAACATGAGAAATTAACAGAAAATGTTTAATTAAATAAAATGTAAATTACAAGTGTTTTTTTTAGATTTCTTGTACACCTGTCTTAAAATTTAAGGGATACTGGAGCCTGGTTAAGGTGGTGGGATGGTTCGCAGCAGACGCCGGAAAAATGTCCTTAATTTTCAAATCCAAAACTTGACAGGCATGCTCTTGTTCCTTGGAACATGCATTAAGGACATGGATGTACATACAGTGCTGCTTGAAAGTTTGTGAACCCTCCAGACATGGTCACTGTTTTTGCAAAAAACATTCAAAGAACCGC
>JAUYWH010000010.1:1416881-1427814 GCA_034779795.1 Ctenopoma multispine | reverse complement strand
CCGGATGACCAAACTTCTCACCCTATCTCTAAGGGAGAGTCCAGCCACCCTGCGGAGAAAACTCATTTCGGCCGCTTTTTGAACCCTCTCAATGAATCTCAAATCTTCCAGGACCTCTTTAATCCCCTAAAACCTTATGAGTCTTGTCAAGAACCCCTGGAACTGCCCTTTTGCCTCTACCAATGCCTATTTGAGCACTATCAATGACCCCTTTAACCTTGAGGGAATCAAGTATTATAAAAACCTCTTCAAGGGCAACTACATCACCCCCAATAAGCCCTGGAACCTTCTCAAACCTTCAGGAATCTGTGGAGTCCATTCAAGATGCAGAAAACAACCTATGGAAACTGCAGACAGACCATCTTGAAGAACTTATAAGACCTCATCACTAACCTAACCCTGATGCTCTCTGATTGGCTAGCAGATGTCCATTTAAAGCACATAGAGATCAAGACGATCTGTAATAACCTACAGGTAACTATGGCATTAATTATACCTTACTTACCTGTGTCAGGTGCGTCCTCTGCTGATGTGTGAGAGGCTTCATGCTCAGGTGTGTCTGTTCCCACCTCTGAAAATGACTCCACCAACTCCCCACAGATGTGAATGTCCACCTGTAATTACGGTAAATAGCATTCTTAAGACATTTATGGATAAAATTAATATTAACTGATCAATATTTTTTTAAGCTCAGGAACATAAAGTTCAAACTTCATCTTATTATTAATGTGTTTACAAAGTGGAAAATCATGCTAACGTGAGTAGCACTACACATTCTTTAGAAATTAGTTGTTACTAAATATTTACAGCTAAGTCTGGGAACTTTTACTGGAGTCTAACTCCCTTTGAAGGATTTACAAATTGCATTTGCACATTAGGGCTGGAAATATTTTTGTATCTGGTATCTGACCAGTGATCTTCACCTCTGCAGGCCCCAACAGTTCCAGGACCTTCAGAAAGTTGGAACCTTAAATTAAGTTGCTGCCCACAACAATTTCCCCAAGGGGATTAATAAAATGTCAATAACTAAATTAACATTTTACAGTATTTTCTGTAGTGTTATGTTGTTTTCACTGACCATATTCCACATGAACACTTACTCCTCAGTGTAAATGAGTCATAAAGTATATTAGCAAGTTAACATTAGCTTTACAGTAAATGTTGATATATCAAGGTTTTTCTGACTTATCAACTTCCTCCTTTGTTGGAATTTCTATAACACTAAAAAAAGTGGCGAGACAGCTTATTTTGCTGTAGTTCTCACCTTCAACTGAGATTTTGGGTGTAAAAAGAAGAACGGCTTCAGGACTGGAGACCTGAAAAAACATTGAATACAGAAAGATAAACAACAGCTAATTTTATGTTAGAGAGACACTTTCTTCACCAAAACTGATGCTTTATTAAGTAGTTTTGATGACAGTATTGGTCATCATAAATTGAAATGTCAGCTCTGGGAATACATTAAACTCACACTCTGGGACGTCCACCTACGATGCTAGTCAGGCCAGGAGCTGTGAGGGTGGCAAAAATTAAAAAACTAGTTTTCTAGTGAAGTTACAAACAAAACAAAAAAACACATGGTCTACAGCTCAGTTTCCTAACCTTACTCACAGTTCAACAACATTCACAGCATGACTCAGAAACCTCCCAGGACTCAGACTGAGTTCATGCTGAGTGTGTGTCTGTGTGTGATTGTGCTGAACGTGTCACCGTAAACAAAATCCAAATTCGGTTCAGAAGATCACAACCCTTGTTATCTGCAGCAGCACACAGGCTGCAGCGAGCGAATCAGAGAGTTCAGACTCTAAAGGAGCAAACTAGTGCTAAACACTCTCATGTTTACCCGTAGAATCTTTGATTCCTGAAAGCCCCGAGGACCAGATCCAGTGGTGAAATGGTCTCTTGTTCAGAGCAAAATATCTCAGTGACTTTTAGAAGTACTCAATAGACTATGGGTCAGGACTTTGGCTACCTGCCACTAGCATGTCAATCATTTGATAATACATTATCTTTGGCTGCTAACATGCTCACAGTGCAGTGACAATGTTGGTATTTATCAGATATGATGTTCATCATGTTTACAATCTTATTTTAAGCATTTTAGTATGTCAGGGCCGTCACATGGCACACCAGGCTGCCATCAAAGAACTAGAGATGACTAAACTGACTTGTGTTTTGCATTCGTCTAGGTCATGTAGTGGCACACGGAAACAATTTTCCATACCAGCAGGTGGCAGTAATCAGTATTTGTTATCAAAAAAGGGAAAGCAGTAGAAAACTACGGATATACAAATCATAAGCAAAGCAGCTTGTCGCAGCGATTTCACATTACTCTTGCTCACTACAGATGGTTTGCAGCTACTTTTAATTATTATCTAAGTATTGCCATACCCATGCCCGTCCCTGCAGAAGCTATTTCTCTGGAGAAGAGCTCTAGAGCTTTTTTCTGTTTGTGGTGGACGGCCATCCAGATCACTGCCTCTCTACAGCCCTGCAGAGAAAACAGCACAGTACAGACAGTAAAATATATATTATTAATGATAATACTGTCATGTGGTGTTATTATTACCAAAATGTTATCAAAACCGTTGATTACATGTCCACAAATTACTTTACCTTCCTACTGCCTTCAAGAATATAGTAAAATAAATATAGGAGTGAACATACAAAAGGAATTGTGGCTAAAGGAAAGGATGAAGAAATGGAGAGAAATGAAAAAGAATAAAAAGGGATGGAAACAAGTTTAGAGGAGGTCAGAGGTATGAAACAAGCTTCATTTCAAACCTGACCTGCTCCTGATGAAGAAGATATTAAGGATGGATGGAGAGATGAAGAGAGAGGCTGTATCCAGTTTTTAAAAAGAGGGATGGAGAGAGGGTTTTTAAGCCATGAAACAGGCTTAACTGTGTCCCTGACCTGATTGTGGTGGGACAGAAAGAAAGAATAAGACTTGAAGGACAGAAAAGAAAATCCAGTAGCGAGACAGTGGGGGCCTATTAAATTCAGTTTAGTTCTCTGGGAGGAATCTACCTAGAAATCTACTAGAAATCAGGTTTCTCTAATCCCCTGAGTATGGAAACTAGGTTAACTAAGGCAGTTAAGAAATCAGATTACTCGAGAAAGCCGACTATAACCTGTGTACTACAGTGCATGTCAACACACTGAATAAATATGAGTTGCAAGTTTGGAGTTTTAGTTTTTATGTAATGGTTTTTACACTTTCATACATTAAACAACAGAAAATACCAAATTTTGTATCAGATGACCCACATTTTTTACTGATGCGTGTCCTGCGAGATTGATGTTCTGTTACTAAAGACAAAGTACCTAGAAGTGACTACTCTTGTTTTTAGCCTTGGGTTTTATGTGTAAAGACTGTATTTAAAAAGGATAAATCAAAGGAACTGCTCATGATCTAAACAACAAGCCAGGTATTATCGTGGCTTGGGCTTGCATGTTTTTGGGCTTCCAGAAACATTCTGTTGGCAAATTTACACAGAAATGCATTAAAAGTGATTGAGAGGAGCTTTATCATGCAACGAGACAATGATCCAAAACATCCAGGCAATGCAACAAAAAAAGTGGTAAGTTTTAGACCTTAACCTTAACCCAACTGGACGTGCATTTCACCTGCTGAATGTTTTAACTGTTCTTGTGACAAATAATTTAGGCAGAATGTGAAGCAAGACTTGGACTTTGTACAAGAAATAATTAAATTACAAGTTTAAGATGGTGTTATGATTTGCTATACGGCCACCTACTGGTTGAACACCAAAACAATTAGTTAATGTTGCATGGTTAGTTGCATAGCTGATGTATGGATTTTGCTGTAAGTGTTTTCTTGCCAGTGAACAGAATCATTCCTAGAACTGGTATAAAAGAAAAGCAGCAGCATCAAAGAGCTAGATGAAGATCGATTTTATATTAATTAAATTCTATAAATCCAGCAATCCTGTCCAACATACACACAAAACAAGTATGTAAAAGATCTATAGCATTCTTCCAACACAACTGGTGTGGTTGAAATCTTAGCCTCTGTTGGCTGATAGATAAAATCTTTCTTCAAGCTCTGTGCTGCAGGAATTACAGAGCTCTGAGGAAAACATGCATCATCATCTGCATAAATACTGTTTCCTAATCTTAGAAAGGATGATGAAAACGTACATCTGCCTATACACAGAGCAGAGGTGAGTAAAATTAATATTATTTCATGTTTTAATCTGTGTGTGTGTGTGTTACCTTAGTGCGAGCGTTGGTACCATAAGTGTCCTCAGCTCCAAGGACCTGGATGTTGACTGAGTTGAAATCATCAAATCCTAACTGCTTGAACATACGTTTCGTCCTGCACACAAACATTGCATAGTTATTCTAGCTATCCTTGCTATATCCGCAAATTTCAGGATTCACACGCAGAAAGCGTTTTCCCCTGAACGCACCGTTTGATAATGCTTTCTGCAGTTCGACGGGCCTTTTCCGCTGCTCTCGGCCCTCCAACTGGACACACAGCTGTTGCCCTGAAACCATCCATGTAGGTAGCACACACCTGCAGAGAGGAGAAGAGTAAGACTGAGTGAGTCCTGTGTCAAATAGTGTCGGAAAGAAAGGATTTCCAACCACAATGAAGGTGGCGTATTGGAGTTTGCATTGTCAGATTTCACAAAAATGAAACAGATTAAAAACAAACATTAAAAACCACAAAAAGAAGAAAACACATGTTGATGATTTTTTTTACCTTGTAGTCGTGTGTTGGAGCGATGCCTTTAGCCCTGGTCACTCTGACAGCACCTCCTTTGACACCTGAAAACACACACACACATTTTATTGACTTAGATTTAGTTAACGAAGCCCTTCTTTAGTTTTAACACAGGCCAACTACATGTGATAAAACAGTATTTTGATCATTTTTAAGAGCTCAACAAAGGAAATATACCTTATCCAGAATGAATTAATTTGCATTAAGGACTGGGAAATATCTTTTGAATGAATCCCAATGATAGCACAGATATTTTTTAGCTACTGAATGTAAAACCATACATAAAATTATCAAAATGTACACAAAATTTTTACCTCAATGAACTGCATTCCACTTTTATGCATTACATGAAACACATTCAAACGTCTTAAACAAAACGGCACATTTTAGTAGCTGTAAAAACACCACTCAGCCAGGACCACAGGACAATTGATTGTAAATTTAAATACATTGTTCAAAAAAATTGAAGGAACACTTTGAAAACACATCAGATTTCAATTGGATAAAAGTCATGCTGGATATCCACACTGTTATGGAACAGGTAATGTGTTAGAAAGAAAAGGACGCCACATCATTTGATGAAAATGATCAACCTACAGAGGGCTTAATTCAAAGTTACCAAGAAATTAAAACTGAAAAACTGATGTGGCAGGCTAGTCTAATTTGCTGAAATATCATTGCAGCAACTCAAAATGGTAGTTGATGATAAAAACAGTCGTTTGTTTGACCCCCATATGCCCTATGTCGGGGTGTGCTCGTTATGAGATGACGGACGGTGCCCTGGGGTATCTCCTCCCAGATCCTGACCAGGGCATCGCTGAGCTCCTGGACAGTCTGATGGACCTAAACATTCAGGCCAGTCAATGGTATCAATTCCTTCATCCTCCAGGAACTGCCTGTATACTCTTGCCACATGTGGCCGGACATCATCATGCACCATTGAAGGTTCTAACAATGGGTCTAAGAATTTCATCGCAATACCTAATGGCATTCAGGGGGCCATAGTTTATCCTGTACAGGTCTGTGCGTCTCTCTATGGATATGCCTCCCCAGACCAACACTGACAGACCTTTGACGGCCCTGTCCAGTTCTCCTAGAGTAACAGTCTGTCTCCTGGAATCTCCTCCATGCTCTTGAGACTGTGCTGGGAGACACAGAAAACCTTCTGGCAATGACACATATTGATTTGCCATCCTGGTGGAGTTGGACTGTCTGTGCAACCTCTGTATGGTCCAGGTATCACCTCATGCTACCTGTAGTGACACTGACCCTAGACAAATCACCTGTAGTGACACTGACCCTAGACAAATGCAAAACTACTAAAAAGCAGTCAAAAAAAGGTGAGGAGGGAAAAAATGTCTTTGGCCTTCACCTGCAAAAACATTCCTGTTTTTGGGGTCGTCTCATTGTTTCCCCTTTAGTGCAGCTGTTGTTAATTTCATTAACACCAAAACAGTTGACACTGATCAACAACCCCCTCTGATACTCTACTGACCAGATCAATATCCCAGACGTTTAACTGACTTGAAACTATACTCTGATTAAAAAGTGTTACTTAAATTTCTTTGAGCAGTGTACCTAAATTCAGTTTTTACCTAAGTCTTAGTTACAGATAGGCAGCTTGAATCACAAACTGTAGCTTCTGACGATTTGTTTTCTCATCTCAAGCTAAATTCATTGAACATTATTTTAGTCACAACTGAAAAAAGGATCAAGATAAGGACTGAGATATTGTGCAAAGACCAAGTTAATCACCTGACCTGAACCCAATTCAGCCCACACTTCCATCTGTGACATCAAAACATCCCCAGAACAAGTAGGAAGTGAAAGCCTGGCAGACCATTACTAAGATGCCAACATCTAGTGATGTCTAGCTACAGGCTTCAGCTAGTCACTGACTGATTATTAAGTCCATTACTATTAGCACTTGTATTTGAACAGTTCAAAACCAGAGCAACTGTGACATGGAACAGGACACTTTCTGTGACACTGTAGTTCTGAAATATACTGAACTGAGTGCAGATGTTTTGGACTCACTCTCTCTTTCTGGTCTTTTCTAAATGCCATCACCACCTTTCACCTCCTGACATCTCCCTCAGTGGGTTGAAAACATCACGCAGCAATTTCTTCACCCTGGCTTGAACTGGATTACAGACTTACCACCGGTTCAGCTTCAGTTCACGTTCCCGGCTCCGTCATGTTACAAATAAACTATGAAGTGGTCAAGCCGGGGTGAGGAGTTCAGCTGCGGCTCAATTAGACTGAAATATTTACATTTTTAGCAACAACAGAAGCTAAAAGTTCACTTCCCTCTTTGAATATGAATACATACATAGATCATCCAGAACTCCCACAGTGTAACCCATCGTAACACATTCTTCTTCTGCTGAGACAGTGGCTGCTTCGACTAGAAGTTCAGGGCTTAATACTTTGCAGTGCAGTGAAAAAGTATTTGCCCCCTTCCTGATTATTTTTCTTGTCACATTTAGAGATTCATCAAGATTCAAATCATCAAACAAATTATAATATTACACAAAGATAACCCGAGCAAACACAAAATGCAGTTTTTCAATGATGATTTCATTTATTAAGGGAAAAAAACTATGGCCTGTCTAAGGTCATGTGACCATCATATCAACATGACTGTTATATGATGTTAATTTTATGAAATACTGTGTTAGCTTTTTACCGCATGTAACAGGATGCAAGCCTTCCAAAAGTTCAGCTTTTTTATCATCCACAGTACACAGAATATGTTCCCAAAATTCTTAGGGATAATCTAGATGTTTTTGACAACTGAGGCAAGTGAGGCCTGCAGATGTTCTGGGTGACTTCTTGGATGAGTTGTTGCTGCGCTCTTGGGGCCGGCCACCCCAGGGAAGATTTACCACTGTTTCAAGTTTTCTGCATTTGTAGATAATGGCTCTCACGGTGGTTCACCAGAGATCCTTTAGAATGGCTTTGTAACCCTTTCCAGACTGATACATATCAGTTCCTTTGTTCCACATCTGTTATTGAATTCCTTTAGATCGCTGTGTGGTGTGCTGCTTTTTGAAATCTTATATCATCTTCACTTTGTCAAACAGCTTCTATTGAAGGGATTTCTTGATTCAACAGATCTGGAAGTAATCAGGACTGGGTGTGGCAACTGAAATTGAACTCATATTTATTCCCTTAATAAATTAAATAAACATTTAAAAACTGCATTTTGTATTTACTCAGATTATTTTTGTGTAATATTAAAATTTGTTTGATGACCTTATTCATTTAAGTGTGACAAATATGCAAAGGAAGAAGGCAAATACTTTTTCACAGCAATGTCCAAAAAGTGGACTTTGCAGAAGCAGCAAACAAGACCCAAATCATGATCCTGATTTCTGATTACAGATGGGATAAGGTTCTTATCCTGAAATACAGAGTCTGGTCGTCACCAAACATAACGCTTCACATTCAAGACAGAAAGTTCTACTTTGTTGTCATCTGTCCACAGAACTTTCTTCCAAGAACTTTCTGGCTTCTCCACTTCTCCAAGCTGCAGATGGGCAGTAATGGTCTTTTGGAGAGTATTTGCTTCCTTCTTGCTATTGTAACATGCACACCTGACACCAGACATTAGCCCCACTACTCTGACTATTACACATCTTGCTCTAGTTGCTCTTGATGTGATTTTTCTGGTGTTTTCTATTTGCAATTAAGTTTGCCTCTTACTCAACTGGTCAAATAAAAAACAAAACAAAAAAAAAACACTCAGCGATAGCAATCATTTTGTAACTGCTTCCACTCCGGAGAGCATGAACTCTTTTTCTAATGTCTCTATATATTTTGTTTGTTTGACCCATAATGTAAATATTAGAGCAGTGTTTATAAAATGCCTTAATAATAAAAGAATATTGATAATGATCTTTTTTTTTTTAATGGGTTTGATTTATGGCATGATCACGCTCTTATTTTGGGACTACAGGTCCCATAATGATGTCAGCTACTGCTACTGGTTGCAAGTTGAACTCAACATGTTTTAGACTGCATTTATTTACATTTTAAGAAACTAGCATCATTAAAAGTAGCTTGTGTAATGTACCATTTGATGCAAAGACAACTACCACTGAATTATTTTGATACTGGAGAACATTTTAAAAAGTGATAAATTAAGTAAGGTTTTACAGAGAGCATTGTGCAGAGAGACATCTAAGCAGATTTATGTAATGTTTATTCTTCAAGAACCAGACATGTTGATATCATCAGAAACTGTAAGATGCACTGAATGTAAATATATATGTTTCATGTCTGTGTGTTGACATTTTTTCTAACGCAAGAAAAAAGCACAATTGACGCAAGTTTGCATCAGGCGGTAAGGTCAAAAGTATTTTGTTGGGGTAACATACAAAACTGTTTAATTTCATGAAATATTTTAGACAGTATTATTCTTTATTTTAATTTGTTATTTTCATTTAAACACAAAAATGCTTTGTATAAAATTTGTAAACTTTCTGCTTCACTGGCTGCAGACCAGATGTGACCGCCTTTTCACATAATATTTAACAGTAAGATGAACTCATATCTAAAGTTCGAAAAAATATATCTTGATGGAAGACTGAGTCATTCTGGGAACATAAACTGAAGTTTGTTGTGATTCTGTTAAGTGTTGACCTTGGGAAATGTTTAGAAATTACTTTAAAAATATATATATAATATATATGTGAGGGCAAATTACATGGCATGAATCTAACCCCAAATATCTGGGGTTACTGATACCTCTCAATGTATTAAAAACACTGAAATAATTAACAAAAAGAAGAAAAATAACGTTTCTTATCAGTGAGGAAGAGTTCAGGGAAGGATCGGGGGAAGGCTCTGGATGCTGCAGCCCAGCTTTCGACAGGTTCAATCTGAGTTGATGGATTCATGTTTAGTTTTATAAGAGGAAAACACATCACTAATAGATAAAGAGTTCATTCGAAGTTTAGCTGAGGGTGAAGGGTTCAGTCAGCGGTCGAAACAAAGCATCAGACGTGTTTGTTTAAGGTTGCCCGAGGAGTGTTTAAGGGTTATAAAAACAAAGCACAGTTCAGGCTGGGGTCCCGTCCTTCATACAAACTGTGTGTGTGTACCTGGTACTTCCTTGATGACCACCTGGCTGAAGTCACATGTGACATCAGGCAGCAGGTATCGCCGCGGGTCGCCGATCTCGTACACCAGCTGTTCGGCCACCGTGCCGAAAGAGACAAGGCCCCCAGTTTTGGGTGGTTTGGAGAGAATGAAGGAGCCGTCGCTGGAACACTCAACCACTGGGAAACCCATGTTGTCCCTGAGAGAGAAACACAGTAACTGTGACACAGTTTTTGCTAAATTTTTCCACATTGTTCCACTGGAGACTTGAAATAATCTATACAGTAACATAGAAAGGTGTAAAATGAACTGATGTTTTTCTCTCTTTAGCATTATAAATTAGGCAGTTTAAAGACATCAGCTTGTGCTATGGGAAAAATAAAACATAATGTTAATAATATATAAAATATATAATGACTTGACAGAGAGGAAACAATCAATCGATAAGGAAAATCATTAATAATCCTACTGATTTCTCTACTCTCGAATTCTCTTTACTGGAAAAAAAAATGTAATTTTGTGCTGACTGAAAATTATACTCGTTCTTAACACTGAGGATTTGAGTTTTTTTTCTCACCAGTCAGGAACTTTATGCCAGTCGGTGAAAATCCCACCAGTACTCTGAGCACCGCACTCGATCAGGTGACCAGCAAGACTGATACATACACACATGAAACAAGCAGTTATGGGTACAATTACAGATAAAAACAGTGATATGGTGACAAAAAATGTGAGAATAGTAAAGTCAGATTGGAAAACGACATTATGGTAAAACTATCACAGCAGCATCACTAACTGTTTTCTGTATAGTGATGCCAGTAGTGGCCATGTCATATTTGAAACAACTCCAATTCCCAGCACTTTTCCATTTTGATCAAACTAAAGACCGTGGAAAGTGGGGACAGAAAGAGACAAGCACTTTACCTTAAATACCTGGATATATGTTTAGGTATATCTACAGTATGTCACAAAAGTGAGTACCCCCCTCACACTTTTATAAATATTTTATTATATCTTTTCATGGGACAACACTGAAGATATGACACTTTGATACAAAGTAAAGTAGTCAGTCTA
>JAUYWH010000010.1:1385629-1406633 GCA_034779795.1 Ctenopoma multispine | reverse complement strand
CGAGCCTATTCAAGGTAGGTGTGAGATGAAACCAGCCTGGAGGATAAATTTGTGGTCACTAGCCAACTTCCCTCAGACAGTTTATATTTTTTTCATTTGTCTATTGTTGTAATATATAATTGTTGTAATATAACACTAAGTCTAGGCTAAGCATCGCTATAACCTCATATTTAATGGTCATCTACAGTATGAGATGGGCACTGATCCAGTTACATTATGAAATGACGGTGGTCTTGCTCCTGGCAGGAGAGAAATCAAATCTACTGATCTAAATCTGACTTGACCTGTTATGCAAAACTTTCTGTTCTAATCCTGTTCTCCTTCAGAGTTTAAAATATCCATGCCATCTCATGGGAACATTTAAAAAAACATTTGTTTTCATGTTGTGCACATGACACGTGCTACTATTGCACTGATCTTAGCCTTTAAAATAAATTTAGTAATTTTACTATTCTAGGTTTTGATTTGTCTAGTACTGAAACATTTATAATGTTTTTGTATGTTCTCCTCCTCAGACTCTAAATCATCAAACATGTCAGTTATCTCCTCCTCCAACACCTCCCTACTCTGCTTCTCGAACACTTCCCTCTATCCACAAATGTTTGAATGCTTTGATTACCCTGTTATCGCTAACACGTTCATCGTCTTCACCGTCATCAACCTCCACCTCATCCCTCTCTGCATCCTTGTCCTCTGGCTGGGTTTCCTGAGACGGACGTTTCAGGGTTCCACCACTTCAGGAGCAACGAGCCACTCTGACGTCTTAACCTACCACATGACAGCTGTTGATATCGTCAGTGCTTTGGGGTCACTCTTCTTCTGTGGATCCATCTTCACATGCAGTCAGTGGATGAAAATGGTCGGGTATTACGTCTACTCCTTCACTTACCCTGGACAGACTCTCTTGCACTGTCTGACCTGTGTGGAGCGTTACCTAGCTGTTGTTCACCCCGTGACCTACCGGGGCCTGAGAGTGGTAGGTGGGGTTAGGATTAGAAACATCAGCATTGGTTGTGTTTTGCTGATTTGTTTTGGATCACTGATTTTAACAGCTTTGTACTTTCCCAGTTTCCCTGCTGCTCCAACTTTTGCCATCTTTGCCTTCAGCATATTTGTCGTCATTTTCTGCAGCCTTTCTGTTGTCCATGTTATGATTGGCCTAGGACTGGGGAAAGTGGGTGGTACACAGATTGACCCATCAAAGCAGAGGGCTTTCCATACTATTATGGCTGTAACAGGAGCACTGGCATTGAGGTCTTGTGGGCTAATGGCTTTGAATATCAATTTTGAGTTAGAAGGAACAAATGGAAACGATGGCTGCATAATATTGATGACTGGGGTTTGGATGTGTCTGCCAAGTAATCTGATTTTACCACTGCTGTTTCTACACAAAGCAGGAAAGTTATCATGTTTTAGCTGTAACTTGAATAAGGGTTAGGGTTAGAGAAAAAAAAATTTAGTTTATTTAGCCTGTCCAAAGTGCTTTCTAAAAGACAAAACAAGTTTGAACTGGGTTTTTTCTTTGTTTATTGCCAAGCACAGACTGTGCATCCAGGGCTTTATGACACGTTTTGTGGCCACGGACTCCAACCAACCAGATAATGATTGATAGGTCGTGACTGGCCTTTTCCAAATTTACAAAATCTGTCTATGAGATGATGGTATCTTTACCAGAACATACTGTTGGTCCACTATTCTGAAATCTGCTTCTTGTGACTTCTTTCAGAACTAGAAGTTTATCTTTGGGATCTCTGAGTTTAACGGCCATGTTACTCAACTAAGGTTTCATAATTGTCTGTAAAACATTCCTCTTTTGTGGGAAAGTTGCATTAACTGTATGACTTTTTATTCAGTTTTACTTTGCCATGATTGGCTTTTGTAGTGGAGCGTATTCTTGAGAGAAAGTCACAGAAAGCAAGAAGGTGATTAGGGTGGATGGATGGATGCAGAGATGACAAGCTGCAGACCTGAGTTTGAGACCAAAGTCACGTACAATGTTGGGTTTAAGCAAGATAAGTACAGAGGTTAGAGCTAGAGAAAGATTGTGTTTTGGATTAAATTTTAACACAGACATTGTGTGTAAAAGTTCTATTAACCCAGCCAACAAGCTTTTCTTTATCTTAACCCAGTGCTGTGATGCCTGAACCCAACTATAAAGGCACTGTCAACGTGAAAGCACGTTCATTTGTTTTCTCTCGCCCCGAGGAGCCTAGATGAGAAGTTAACAAATTCACTAATCACAAGAATGAAACTGGCATGAATTTGTTTTGTTCAAGAGTCACTAATGATGCTTCCACTTCAAAGGCTAAACTTCATGTATCCATCCTAGAACATGATAATTACAACATTAAATACCATCATTATGCAGACGACACTATGATCTATATTTCGTTAACCAGTAAAGATGCCAACTTATATCAAGCAATATGTCAAAAATGGTCTCTGATTAAATCTTTTTTCAAAATACTATTATCCCAAAGTCCATCATCATCCATTTTCCATCATGTTCTGTGTGTTTTAGTAGCTGTTTTGTGTTTTTTTTATTACTTTAACTTGCTATATGTTGCTTTCGTTGGTATTTTATAATAAGTTAGCAAATTTATTTTAGTTGCTATTATTTCCATGTAAAACTCTCTGTAACATTATTTTGAAAGGTAATTTCATACATAGAATTCATTATTGTTTCAATTGCTGGTTAAATAGTTTTATTGTACATTTTTAATTACCCTTTAAATTTTTTTTTTAAGTTGTTCTTATTTTCAGTCCATCTTACCGCTATTCCACATTTAATCTGGGTTTGAACAGGTGAGTCTGTTTCTACTGTGCCTGCCCTCCTGCCACCTGCTCAGTCTTTGCTTATTTTACGTCTATATTATGCCTATATTACGTCTGAATTATTGCTCCAAGGAACAGGGCAGTGAGCATTAGGGAACTGTTGAACTTGTCTTGTGGTCAAATGATGGCAAATAAGAGTGTAGTGTGAGATCTGTTATGATCTTCCTGGACTTATGTACACCTCATACACAAAATCAGACACACTTACCATGTGATGCACATGACTTGTTTTGTCATTTGTGTGGCCAATCATTGCTACAGCCTTAGTTAAGCAATCACACTTTATTTGTATAAAACCTTTTGTACAGGGTTTTGCAGTTCAAGGGGTTATACAGATTACTAAGAAGCTCATAATAATAAAGGAGAATAAATGTGAACAGACTAAAGCTCCACCAGCTGCTTCCTGCAGACGTTCTCTGAAAACTCGACAATATCTGTAGCCTTATATTAATAATGTAATAATAGCCTTATCACTGATGGGGACGACAAGGATTACAGAGAACTTTTATGACTCTGTAGTGGCATCAGCCATCTTTCACGGTGTGGTCTGTTGGGCATCTCCCAACCCATGCAAGAGACTCTGACAGCACTGAGTAGCTCCTTCAGCAACCGGCTGCTCCGCCCACGGTGAGGGAAGGAGAGATTCAGAAGGTCTTCCCTTCCAGCTGCTGTCAGACTGTACAACCAACATCTTGCAGCCGACCACACACTCAAACACACACACACACACACACACACACACACACACACACACACACACACACACATACATTCACACAGATACAAACACCATTGTGTCATCACACATGCTGTGCAACATGTTTCTGTGCAATATTTTTTTAATCTTTTTTTCCCTTTTTTCTTTGTATATTACTACTTTAAAAGAATGTGTGAAAAAAGTGACAAGCTCCCAATACATCGAACTGAGCAAAGTCAAATGACCTAATCCGGAGGCATTTTGAAAAGTCTGTGACAGTAAAAATCACTTCTCACCATGGCAACGCAGTGGCGTGACATCATGTGAAACCACATTCAACTTACTATAACAACTAAACTGAACTTCCTAGCAACCATCCCTAACAAAACCTCGGTGCACTCCCCAACAACTACACCAAACGCCCTGGAAACTACTTTAAATATCAGCAACCACCAATCATGAACTCCAAAAAAATTAACAAACACTAAGCAAAACACATCCTCTGCAACTTTATACTATTGTACTATTTTATATATTGTACAGCAACTGGCTGTACCTTAACTCAAAGACCAGGTTGCCAAACAGAATTTAAAAAAATGTTTAAATTACAAATACACAGATCTGCAAAAAATTATCTACAACAATCACATTCACAATTTACTGTAAATGTGTTTCTAGGTTATGTGGTGTTTACATCCTGGCAGTTTTCCTGCTCGGTGTAGATACTGCAGAGGTAAAACAAAACTACAGGGGAAAGAGAACCAGACAGCAGACGCTAGCACAGAACACTCATCGCTGTCACTCAGCGTCTGTAATTCCACATAAGCAATACAAACCAGCGTCCCTCCTAAACACAACCATAACGCTCCCATGATTGCCACAACAGTGTTGAAAGCCCTCTGCTTCATTTGGTGAATGCGTTTCTTGTCCCTGCCCACTTCCCCTGGGCCGGGTTGCCTGAGAGCACAGAGGACAGAAATGCAGCAAAAACAGACGACAATGAGGGCAAAAACCATAAATATGAAATATATGGTTAAACTCAATGAAAGGTAGATTTCATTCATTACAATTATAAACAGAAAACACATGAGCCAAACACATGCAATGTTGAAAGTCCTTATCCTGCTGCGACGCTTGTTCTTCAGGCCCACGTAGGTGACTGGATGAACAACAGCCAGGTAGTGCTGCACACACGTCAGTGTATGAAAGTGAATTTTTACAGAATAGGTGGAGAAGAACATGTAAAAGCCACATATCAACATATTTGATAGACTGGCATTTATACCAACACAGTACAAGAAACAACCTAAGACTCCTGTCACCTCCATGGCAACCATTTGGTAGGTGAAAATGTTGGACTGGTTCATCACTGCTACCGCTGCTGTGGAGCGCTGATGCCTCCAGCGCTGGTACCCCAGGTAGAGAATATAGGTGGAGAGAGGCAGGATGAGGAGGATGTTGGTGATGGAGAAAGATACGAGGATCAACATGCTCTTTCTGAAGATGAAGCAGTCGATAGGAACCAGTAAAGGTTTAGAAGGGAGCTGAAGTGTACCAGCAAAAGAAGAGTTGGCTGACATATTTATCTATGCTGAGCTCTGAAAATCTTAAGAGAAGAAAGAGAGTTGAAATCAAAAGATGATGAGGAAAACGTAGTGTAATATTAATTTCAGTTTTGACTTCTAATAAATCTGATAAGAACTTTGAACACATTACTACTACATTAGTAGTGGTGGTAGTAAAATATACTTTTACCCACCTGAGTAGCTTCTGATCGTCCTTCTCTTGTGTCTCCAAACTCCCTGACTGCTACACTTTCATAAGGGTGGACTGATGGCAGGGCATTAAAATTATTTCATTCAACACAAATATACAAAACACAGACAAATACATTTACAATTAAAATTAACTGTGAGATTTATTACTTCATTTGAATCCAGTAATATCGGTACAGAGTTCCTTAGGATCACAATTTGGAGCTTTGTCAAATACTGAAGTGAATTTCCATATAAAAAAATCCATTTGTGAGACAATTAATATGAGCGTTTGACATGACTAAGATGAGATATAGACACAGACTGAAGTGTATTCAAATCCTATGGTGTCTATTAGCTCAGAGCACCTGTCTGTTCTGTGAATTTGTGTGACTGTTCACGGTTGTGTTGTTTCAGTCAGTTGTGCAGTTTGGTGCAGCTGCAGTTCAGGCAAAACAATTTGTCTTCCATGTCAAATCATATGTTCTTTACATGTTACAGGGTTTTGTTCTTCAACCTGGTCAGTGTGATAATAATAAGGCAACCATCGCCACAAAATAGTTTACTTGTGTTTTTAATGTGAGTTCACATATACTACCAATCAAAAGTTTGGACACGTGTTCTCCTTCAGTGCTTTTTTCTTTATTTTTATTATTTTCAGCATTGTACATCAATACTGAACACATCCAAACCATGAAAGAACACATGGAATTATGTAGTAAAAAAAACATTGTTAAACAACCCAGGATGTGTTTCAAGTAGACACCTTTTGCCTTGATGAACGCTTTGCAGACTACAACTGTAAAAATATACCTCAGACTTGAAATATAAAAAAAGCTTAAATCCCATTTGTGTTATCCGTGAAAGGGTCACTAGCCTATATGATTCCAATATTTTGCTACATGTAGATATATTGTAGACTTAAGTTTTTTGTTATTTCACCTACGACTTCCCAAACGTAAAAAAGTATTGGAATCAGCGTTATTAGTATCACATCAATTCCAGATTTTGCTGTATTACACAGCCCTGGTTGAACATTGGATAATCACATATTACTACATATTTCAATGTTCAATCATCTTACTGTTTACAGCTGTCAAAATTAAATAAATCTGCTAATAAGATATACATTAAATAAACAGAAATGACCCCGGATGCACATGGGGAAATAGTGGAGTGGCATCCTAGCAACCACGCTAAAGTCAGTAACAAATACATTACACCCCCTAGCAAGTATGCTGAACTGCCTAGAAACCATACTGAACTCACCTGCAAGTACCCCAAACAACCACAAAACCTTGCTTAACATTCGAGTATTTACCAGGTAAAGTTTCTAAAACTGCTGTGAACATTACCACAACTAACAACAACAATTAACAATTAACTCCAAAAACATAAATAATTAAACACAGACAAAAACACTACTGAATAACTGCAGACAGCTCCATGGTGAACACAAGAGTTTCTAATCAGCCACACTACAAAACATCTGTCTAATCCCTTTCAGCCAAACACAAATCAAGCCGTCATACCAGTCTAGAACAGTCACACAAAGCAGAGACACCTAAAGACACCTAAAGACACCTAAAGAACGCTCTAAGCAAGTCAGGAGAGAGGAAGGACATCCGCTGCCTAAGCGAAAACCCTCGGTGATCTCATATGTGTCATGAGTATCAGAACAGCTGAGACACCAGTTCTCAGTGGCTTTTAAACCCCAAAGCACGCTACACCAAAGATTGGTCCACCCCAAGGATCGGGTCCCCCATAACAAACAGAGTAACATAGTTCCTGCAGTTAAGTGCCAGGAGGAGTGCCGTGAATTATACGTCGGGGAAACTAAACAACCACTGGCTAAGCGTATGGCACAACACAGAAGAGCTTCCTCATCAGGTCTGCAGTGTATTTACATCTACAGGGGAGGCCATTTACGTGAAAAAGGAACGGCCATCTCTGAACCGAGGAGGGGGCCTAAGGGTACATCTGTCGCCATCTTACAATGCTGGGATTGCAGCCATTTCCCAACCCTCTATGAATGGTTCACACATCCACTAATCAGTGGACAATTTGCATATCGTTGATCACATGGCCCATTGCTAGTCAGTGGTGCTGGTTTTGGTGATTATGCCAAGTTACTGTTTATAAGGCTGGGGAAACCTGCAGTCATTGAGACTGAAGAGGAAACTTGGATGAGTATTGAAATATTTCTTCCACTAAAAAAACCTTCTCTAGATGAACAGAATCAAATTTATAGGATAGAACAGTCACATGTTTCTAGTTTACTCAGTGTTTGCATCCTGGCAGTTTACCGGCCCGGTTTAAGTACAGCAGAGGTAAAACCAAACTACTGGGCAGAGAGAACCAGACAGAAGATGTTCTGGCAGTACACTGATCACTGTCACTCAGCGTATGTGATTCCACAAAAGCAATACAAACCAGGATCCCGCCTAAACACAACCATAGTGCTCCCATTATGGCCACAACAGTGTTAAAAGCCCTCTGTTTCATTTGGTCGACTCGTTCCCTGGTCCTGACCACTTGCCCTGGGCCAGGACGCCTGAGAGCACAGAGGACAGAAATGCAGCAAAAACATACAACAATTAAGGCAATAACCACAAAGTAGAAATATATGGTTATAGTCAGTGAAATGTACGTTTTATACAATAAAGGCGCCCAAACAATACACAGCAGCCAAACACATCCAGTGCTGATATTCGTGATCTTGATTGCACATTTGTTCTTCAGGCACAGGTAGGTGACTGGATGAACAACAGCCATGTAACGCTCCACACAGGTCAGTGTGTGAAAGTGTATTTTTACACACCAGGTGGAGAAGTACATATAAAAGCCACATGTCAGTATTACTTGGAGACTCGTGTTTACACCAACACAGAACAAGAGACAACCCAAGCCTCCAATCATCTCCATGCCAACTGTTTGGTAAGTGAAAATGTCGGAGGGATTTGTTGATGCTGCTGCTGCCGTGGAGACGTAGCGCTGTTGCCTCCAACGATGGTACCCAAGGTAGAGGACAAGGGCGGAGACAGGGAGGACGAGGAGGATGTTGGTAATGGAGAAAGCTGTGAGGATAAACATGCTCTTTCTGAAGATGACACAATCCTGAAGAGACAGTGATAGGAGCTGATGAGTATCAGCTAAAGAAGAGTTGACTGACATATTTATCTGTGTAGGTCTCTGAAAAGGTGAGAAGAAGGACACATGTTAAAATCAAAAGAATTAGCTGAAAGATCCAGAGTTCAAATTTCAGGACAAGAGCTCCCACTCAAAAATAATGTCACTGTAGATCTGAAATGCGCAAAAATGGCTACTACTGATTTCTGTTTTTGTTTGGTAGCTTATGTAGGGATTTGTGTTCTTCAGTGCAGCCAACCGTGCTAAATTTTTCTTGTTCTTCTTTCCTGCAGTAACTTTAGCATCATGCTAGTGTTGTGAGAAGTAGGCTGAGGAAAGAGGCTCACAGAGTGGGCGGGGCTATGTCAATGAGAAAACGAGGCATTTGCCCAGTGTTTCAGAGGGTGGGCATGTTTTGACACTTAGGGGGGATCAGTACCCTAATGTATATTTAAAAACAAGTACAAAGGGACATTTGCATCTGATGGCCTCTTTGAAACCCATAAAATAAAATTACAGTAAAGGCAGTGATGTTTGATAATTCATTAAATGAAGGTCCACACACTGTAAAATGTTATACAGGAATTAAACTTATTAAACTTAGAATGTCTGACAATGAAGTTGTTATGATCTGTGGTCATTAAACATGAAATGATGTGTATGATTGACCTGCTGTGAGGTCACTTACTCATTACATACAGTTTTTAAAGGAACAAAACTAGCTGAAGTCCCAGCATAGATTGACAATTAGAGCTCCTCAGAGAGTCCTGAAACTTTCTGTATGTCTATGTGTAAAATATGAAATTGTTTTAAATGAAATTACATGCAACTCATAAAGGAGCATTGAACTAACCAATAAACCTTCATTCAGTTAAATAGATTTTTCAAGGCAGTAGTAATGTAAACTCATGTAAAGAATTATCATTATAATAATATCAATTATTATCCTTAGGGCCCAGTTCTGTTCCTAAAAGAGACAAATGTACAGTACCTGTTGTTACAGATATGTTACCCCTACTTCTCTGTGTGTAACATTGTACTGTTATTTGTAATTGATTTATTACAATCAACGCTCTATTATTAAACATATATTTATATATACTTAATGTTTATATCAGGTTGTTTTATATTACTACACATTATTTAGCTTGTTTTCTAATTTATCTATTAGACATTTATAACTATATTTATAACTGTGTTATTATAAAATGTACACACAGTCTTATGGATATTAATGACATAAGGTACTGGGTACAACCAATATGGGTTGTTAATTTCTTAAAGTAAGGGGAAAAAATTGCTTTTAGTTGATTATACATTAACGGAAAATGAAAGAACTGTCAGTTAGCGTGTACACAGCAAATTTACAATAATCAGAAAACTGTCCTAGTATTTTTACCCACCTCAGAAGTTTCTGATTGTCTGTATCCTGCACCGCCAAACTCACCGACTGCCGTTCAGTGTGGCGAACTATTGGCAGGGAATTCAAACGAATTTCTGTGAAAAATGAGTACGTAAAAATATTAAACAAAACAAACATTTACATTTGAAATTAATTACTGTGACATGTATAACTTATTTTGAGTACAGTAACATCATTACACTAAAAAGGTTTCTGGTGATCACATGCAATGCAATTTAGAGCTGTGTGAAACACTAAAACCCATTAGTGAGTCAATTAATATGAACATTTGACAGGACTAAGATAACACAGACTGATGTGTATTCAAATGTCATGGCATCCTTCAGAGCACCTGTCCCATCCGTGAGTTTGTGTGACTGTGCATGGCTGTGTTGGTTTAGTCATTCCTGCAAGGCAAAGTCTTCCACCTGGTTTTCTTGTATTTCTAATTTTCAGCATTTCAAATTGTTTGCAACTGCAATTAATTGTGGGAGATGCAGTTCTCTCATCTATGAAGGGATATTTTCATTTGTCTGTGTTGACTTAGCCAAAATGAAAATTAGTTTTAGTCAAATTTTTGTTATTTGATTTGTTGTTTGTAAAAAATTATTTTCATTACTGACAGTTTGGTCTCATTTCATCTTGTGTATTTAATATTTAAATAAAATTCTGTTTCTACCAAGAAGCCACATCACACAAGAATGTTCCTGAATATAAGACATAAGTCAAGCAGCTAAATTAACCTCTGAACCACTTTTAGTTCCTGATTGTTCCTAATTCATCTTAATTCACTCAGATTTACATCCAGCAAGTGACAGGCCAGTTCAGCTGGAGCCAGGTCAGGGGACTGACTAAATGTATTATGGTCCAGATATACAGTACAGGCCAAAAGTTTGAACACACCTTCTCATTCAATGTGTTTTGGGGTGAGCTGGAGGAGCCAACAAGAGCTAAACACCTCTGGGAACTCCTTCAAGACTGTTGGAAAACCATTTCAGGTGACTACCTCTAGAAGCTCATGGAGAGAATGCCAAGAGTGTGCAAAGCAGTAATCAGAGCAAAGGGTGGCTATTTTGAAGAAACTAGGATATAAAAGATGTTTTCAGTTATTTCACCTTTTTTTGTTAAGTACATAACTCCACATGTGTTCATTCATAGTTTTGATGCCTTCAGTGAGAATCTACCAATGTAAATGGTCATGAAAATAAAGAAAACAACATTGAATTAATTGAATGTGTCCAAACTTTTGGCCTGTACTGTATATGGAACCAGCTGCCTACATGTTGAAATGCACAGTTTCCCATATAAAAATAATCAGATGAATCAGCATTAATTGACATAATCTTCTGACTTAATATTTGTATTAGAACAGCAGGATCACTTAATTTGTTTTGGTTTACACTGAAGACATTTTGGTTCAGAATTTCAGCTTTTAGTTTAGTAACATCTTTATTTTTTTGTTTGGTTTTGTTCTACTTGGTTTTACGTGTCATTTAACAGCTATTGCATGAACCTTTTTAAATGAATGGGTTAGACTGTAATCACTAACGGTTGACGGTGTTTCTGCTGTGCTTGTTCTCCTGCCATCTGCCCAATCTCTGTTGATTGTTTATTCCTGCCTGCAGATTCTCATAAGTATTTCAGATCCAGTTTAATACATGCTGTTCACTGACGACTGAAACATATACTGTGAACTGTATATGAATTTTGTCTACCTTCATGTTATCAGCAACTATTAAACTGTCTAAATGTTAGCTGAAGGTCTGAATTATTGCTCAAAGGTTCAGGAATAGGGCAGATCTAGCCTGTTTGCATTGTGCAAAAATGATGGGAAATGAGATTGTGATATCTGTTATGAGCTTCCTGGACTCATGTACAGCTCACACACTAAATAAGACACACTATGTTGTGATGAACGCAGTAAAGGTGATACATTTTTTATTTGTACACCCACTTGCTGCAATAGTTAATCATTCAATCTTTATTTGTACAGCAGCTTTGTCCAGGTTAATTCAAATTAATGAATGACTGACAAAACAGGCAGATAATAGAACAAAAGTGAATGGTGAAAACGAAATTAAAACAGTGAAACTAATGCATAACCAACAACAAAAAATAGATGAGAGTAAAACTAAAATTGACATAAAACAGAACATGAAAATGAAAAACAAGGATAAGCAATGCCACAAAATATTCTAGTCCAACATCAGAAGACTTGAGACGCATATATTGGGAACAGGCAGTTCTGATGTGTTCATAAGGTGTATATAAGTACAATTATTCTGACAGAAATGAAATCTACCAAACTCTGTAGCAAACAAAATGTACTTACAATTAACTACAATAATCCTCCCTAGAAACCATGCTAAACTCCGTAGGAACCACAGCAACCTCCCTAGTAACTACACCTGACTACCAAATTGTTCTCCAAGAAACAGCTCCCTAGCAACTATACCTAACTCCCTTAAAACCACATTTAAAATTCAAGTAACCATAAGACTCTAGTAGAGTCCAGTAAAATTACAAATTCACTCTTTACAAATTTGAAACAAACAAATATTTTTCTAATTAAAATCACTTTACCTAATTCATAACCTTAAAACCACAGGTCTAATATTGTGTTGGTCATCCTTGTGCTGCCATTGAGGAACTCCTTAAGCTCTGAAGGTGTCTCTAATATCTAACACCAAGACATGAGCAGCATGTTCCTGATGTCCTGTGAGTTGACGCCTTCATAGATTTCCAGAATACCTCACAGATGCTCGATTGGATTAAAATTTAGAGAATTTGGAGGCCAAGGCAACACCTTAAAGTCCACGTCATACGCCTAACGCCACTCCTGAAGAAATTTTGGATCATATAACGCTGATGAAAGAGGCCACTGCCATCCTGGGTTTGAGGGACTTTGACTAGTTTCCAACTGCACTGCCCCAAACACAGCAAGCATGATTTTTCTGAGATTAATCATGATTTTAATCATAATTATAAAACTGTGTTAACGCGTGATAAAATAATTGTCAATTATTGGGCACCATTTTTCCCAGTCCTAAATAAATGTAAAGGCTTTCAAGTATAAGCAACATTTAAAACATTTTAAAGACATATCAAGCCATCATGGCAGTCTAGAACAGTCACATTTAACTGTAAATGTTTTTCTACTTTATTCAGTGTTTGCATCCTGGCAGTTTTCCTGACTTGTGTAGATACAGCAGAGGTAAAACCAAACTACTGGGCAGAGAGAACCAGACAGAAGATGCTCTGACAGCACACTGATCCCTGTCACTCAGTGTCTGTGATTGCAAAAGAGCAATACTAACCAGAATCCCTCCTAAACACAACCATAGTGCTCCCATTATGGTCACAACAGTGTTAAAAGCCCTCTGTTTCATTTGGTTGACTTGTTCCCTGTCCCTGCCCACTTCTCCTGGGCCAGGACGCCTGAGGGCACAGAGGACAGAAATGCAGCAAAAACAGACGACAATGAAGGCAATAACCACAAATATGAAATATATGATTACACTCATAGAAGCGTTGCTTTGGCTCATTGAAATGCCCCACACAATACACACCAGCCAAACACATCCACTGCTGATATTTCTGATCCTCATTCCACCTTTGTTCTTCAGGCTCACGTAGGTGACTGGATGAACAACAGCCATGTAACGTTCCACACAGGTCAGTGTGTGAAAGTGTATTTTTACGCACCAGGTTGAGAAGAACATAAAAACGCCCCATATCACCATTTCTGGGAGACTGGTGTTTACACCAACACAGAACAAGAGACCACCGAAGCCTCCGATCATCTCCATGCCAACCATGTGGTAGGTGAAGATGTTGGACTGATTTGCTGCTGCTGCTGTGAAGATGTAGCGCTGTTTCCTCCAATGCTGGTACCCCAGGTAGAGAATGAGGGTGGAGAGTGGGAGGATGAGGAGGATGTTGGCGACGAAGAAAGTTGAGAGGATTAAAATGCTGTTTTTGAAGATGAAGCAATCCACAGGGGGCACGGAGAACTTAGAGGGGAGGTAAGGAGTATCAGCAAAGGAAAAGTTGAGTGACATTTTAATCTGTGTCAAGTTGAAAAATGAAGAGAAATGAAAATGTTAAAATCAAAAAATGATGAGGTAATGTGGGAAAGCTTAATTATGTAATAATCATGTTATTATTATGATTAAGGGAACTTATATACAGATAAGATAAGAAAACACTTGAACCCCAAGGGAAAAATTAAATTGTTACATCAACACAAATGGAAAAACAGTAAAACAATAATGCACAGTACTAAGGAATAACTACGATGTGAGTAATGGCATAAGCACTTAAGTACTAGATCCAGCCCTGGAACTAAGGGACAAAAATATCAATGCTATTCATTTTAAAATATAACCTACAATATGTGCATGTGTGCACGTGTATGTGAACATTTTATTTTAACATGGTAAAACTAAAATATTATTAAACATATTTATCTTGTGCTTTTATGTTATATTGTATTATATGAAAATGATTTGCTATTTCTTTAAATGTACTTATATAGCAAAAATGAACACATGTTTTTATAATTGTATTATTTTATATACAAATTCATAACTCTTGTAATACTGTACTACAGTTATCTATTCTGCAAATGTTTTTTCCTCTATGTGATAAAGATATTGACAAAAAACTACTTTTTAATAGATTTTGGAAAGAAAGGTTTTATATATATACAGTAAATATACAATAATGAATAAATCTGTAAGTGTGTATTTTTACCCACCTCTGTAGTTTCTGATTGTCCTCCTCTGTCTCCAAACTCACAGACTGCTGCTGAGACTACAGCATAGTATTATATTTGGAAAGATTAATACCACAAATAGACAAAGCACATTCAAATACATTTACAATTTAAATGATTTATTATGACACAGTCATGTCAATATACTACAAATTTATTTGAGGATCACAAGGAACACATTTTAGAACTTTTAAAAACACTAAAGCAAATTTACATATCACAAAATTCATTAGTGCATCAATTAATATGAACTTTTGACAGGACTGAGATGAGATATAGACACAGAGTGATGTGTATTCAAATCTTATGGCGTCATTCAGCTCAGAGCACCTGTCTGCTTCGGGTGCCTGTGTGACTGTACATCCAGATGTTGTTTCAGTCAGTTCTGCAGTTTGCTGGAGGTGCATGAATCAGGAAAAATATTTGTCATCCACATCGTCGGGCTGCACGGTAGTGGTTAGCACTGTCACCTCACAGCTAAAGGGACCCGGGTTTGATCCCCAGGTGGGCCAGGTGCCTTTCTGCATGGAGTTTGCGTGTCTGCGTGAGTTTTCTTTGGGTTCTCCAGCTTCCTGCCACCATCCAAACACCTCTATGTTAGGTTAACTGGTGACTCTAAATTGCAAGTAGGATTATGTCTCTATTTCGAACCTGCCATACAGTGGTGACCTGTCCACGTTGTACCCCGCCCCTCTCCTGAAGACAGCTGGGAAAGGCTCAAGATCTCCCGTAAATCTTACAAGGACAAGTGGTTAGGAAAATGCATGGATGGACCACAGACTAACGCCATATTGATTTTGTTCACCCTGCTTAGTGTGTTGACAACGGGACAACCAAATAAAAATTATTTATTTTGTCATCTTCATAAACACTTGCTGCTACAAACTTAGTTAAGCAATTAAAGTTTTTTTGTATATTATATTTGCTCCTTTCCTACAGGTTAATGCGATTCTCTTGTGCTCCTGTGGATGACATACCTGGAAAACTGATAAACAATATGAAAACAATGTGAGACTAAATGCAGAACCAACCTCAATAAAACAGAAACTAAAAATGATCTCTGTTCCTGGTTAGCACTAATATTTATACATTTACACACAATCCAGTATTATTTTATTATTAGATATTACATTACATGTCATATGCAGTCTGCTGAATATGAGAGCACAAGTACAATTAAAGCAACTGCATACTGTGGAACAGTTTACCAATGACACGGAAAGATACTAGAAACCACACTGAACCCGAACCACACCAAACTCCTTAGCTACCGTGCTAAGAAAGACTTAGATGCTCAATCTCCCTGGCCATAGTGAATTCCCTTAGAAACCACATTTGAGTAACTACGTAATAAAGTTCTAGAAACCGCTAGACACACGATCAACCCCATCAAATCAACAAACATACACAAACAAAACACTACTGAATAACTGTCTGCAACACGATGGAGCTGCAACTACTTAACGACACCCCAGTGACCATCCATTACAGAATAAAAGTACTGAATGTCACTTAGCAACACCTATGCTTAGACTCAATGGCTAGACCCCAGAAAAATATATATTTTTCTAAAACAAAACCTTCTATGCCACCAGGGCACCCCATAGTTTCAATAAGTTACCCAGCATTACTTACAATGGTACACACAAATCATGCCAGCATGCTGCTTTAGAACAATCACATGCACATTTTACTGTGATTTATTTTCTATTTTACTGAGTTTTTGCATCCAGGAAGTTTTCCTGTCCGCTGTAGATACAGCAGAGGTAAAACAAAACCACTGGGCAGAGATAACCAGATGGCAGATGATCTGGCAGCACACCCAGCACTGTCATTCAGCATGTGTGATTCCATAAGCGCATTACAAACCAGCATCCCTCCTAAGCACAGCCACAACACTCCCATGATCGTCACAACAGTGTTGAAAGCCCTCCGCTTCATTTGGTGAGTGCGTTCCTTGTCCCTGCCCACTTCCCCTGGGCCGGGACGCCTGAGAGCACAAAGGACAGAAATGCAGCAAAAACAGACGACAATCAAGGCAACAGACGCAAGGCAGAAAAATACAATTATTCTCACTATAAAAGGAGTTTGACTCACTAACATCCCCCAAAGAAAACACATGAGCCAAACACATCCGATGCTGATGTTCCTGATCCTGATGCCACCTGTGTTCTTCAGGCCCAGGTAGGTGACTGGATGGACAACAGCCAGGTAACGCTCCACACAGGTCAGTGTGTGAAAGTGTATTTTCACACACCAGGTGGAGAAGAACATATAAAAGCCATCTAACATCAGGCTCATGAGATTGATGGTTACACCGACACAGTACAAGACACAACCCAAGACAGTGAAAATCTCCATGATGGCCATGTGATAGGTGAACACGTCAGAGTGGTTCATCGCTGCTACTGCTGCTGTAGAGCGCTGCCGCCTCCAGCGCTGGTACCCCAGGTAGAGGATGAGGGTGGAGAGAGGGAGAATGAGGAGGATGTTGGAGATGGAGAAAGCTGAGAGGACAAACTTGCTCTCTCTGACGATGAAGCAATCCAGAGGAGGGAGGGAGGAGTTAGAGAGGAGCAGAGGAGAAGAAGACATATTTACGGCACACATGAAGCTCTGAAAAGGTGAGGAGAAGAGAGAATGATGACATGAAGAATATGTACTGAATTACCAGGGTAACAAAAGATTACTCCACATTTCAGAAAACAAAATAACTTCACTGTGGATCTTCATGTAAGCAACTCAAGAAACATTCACTGAAAATGTATTAATCTCCTCATACTTTCAAAACAAGTTTAAGTTCATTAAAGCATTGTGTTACATTAGCTACTCTTGAGTACTTGGATAACTACTACTGTGTCAGTTAAAACAAACAGGAAGCAATTGAACAAAATACATGCATAATTGTAGCAGATCAAATCTTGTAATACTTTCCTTATTATATGTATGTTATACTATACGTATATATGTTTTTGAGAAAAATATTATTTTCACAATTGCTCAGCAGATATGAAATATGGCACAAAGTGTTTGATATACTTAAAGATTTGATTTGAGTTTCTTAAGAAGAAAAAAAAAATCAGCTTTTAGTGGTGTAAACATTTAGACCAGAGTGTTTAAATACACAGCAATGAGTAAATCTGTCCTGGTATTTTTACTCACCTCAGCAGTTTGTGATTCTCCTTCTTCTTTGTCTCCACACTCACTGACTGCTGTTGACACAATTGAGATTCAAACTTATTCAAACAAATGTCAGTAGAGATCAATAATATATAGAACAAAACACACAGGTTTACAATTTAAATGAATTATTGTGACATTTATTACTTGTTTTAAATACACTCTCATCATTTCACTACATCGTTCATTATTACCATGTGGAAATCCTTGTAATGTAAGACCTTCATCAACCCTCACAAAGACTTTCCATATCATCAGACACAAAATCCATTAGTGAGTCACTCAGTACGATATTTTGGCAGGGTGAGATGGGATATAGACACAGACTTATGTGTATTCAAATCTCTCAGTGTCATTCGCCTCAGAGCACTCGTCTGCTCTGTGAAGTTGTGTGATTATACATGGGTGTGTTGTTTTAGTCACTTCTGCAATTGGTTGCAGGTGAAGCTCAGGTAAAGTATTTGGCCTCAGCGTGGTCTTCTGTGTTCTCTGCATAATTCCCTTTGAAGCAACCAATTCATTATTGGGAAAAAACTGAAAACCAGCAAGAAAACAAGAAAATGTACTAATAATTTACCATCATTTACATTGAAAATGTGATTTTGTGTATTAGTATCAACATACAATAAAGCTGGACACACTGAACTTTTTTCAGTAACTGGGTGAAATATTATTTTACTAGTGCACAAATTGTCAGGTAACTATTTCACACTAAATGCTTGTAACTTCATTACAGTTGTGGCCAAATTACCAGGTAATGTTATGAAAAATTTCAAACTCATTTCACACTAATTGTTTGCAACTTTAAATTATAGAACAATTTCTGGGTAGTTATTATGTAATTAGCCAGTTCAAATGTGTTGCTTACTGCCAATTCATACTGTTTTCCGTGTTCGTACAAACCTGCCACAGGAAAATTATGAGTAGCCTGAGAGCAAGGGTGTCAAATCCTGGTCCTTGAGGTGCTGCTATCATTCTTGTTTTGCACTATCTTTGCCAATGTTGAATACATGGATACAAGATGACATAATAAGTTTTTGCATATTTGTCACACTTAAATGAAAATCACATAATTTAAATATTAGAAAAAGAAAACACAAGTAAACACACAATGCTGTTTTTAAGTGATGATTTTATTTATTAAATAAGAAAAACTATCCAAACCTACATGGTCCCATGTGACAGAGTAATTTCCCCCCTTGTCGAATCATGAAGTAATTGTCACATAGACGCATTTTATTGGACAGTTTAGTTAAATTTCAGTTGCCACACTCAGGTCTGATTACTGCCAGACCTGTTGAATCAAGAGATCACTTAGAACCTGGCAAAGTGAAGTAGACCAACATGTAACAAAAAGGAAGACATCAATCTAAAGAAATTCAGGAGCAGATGAGAAACAAAGAAACTGACATCTATCAGTCTGGAAAACTTCTAAACTTTTGGGACTCCAGCGAACCACAGTGAGAGTCATTATACACATATGGAGAAAAATAAGCAAATGAGGATAAAAAAATTCTGTTTGTGCCATGTTTATAAAAACATGTGCCATGTAGAAAATAATTCAAACTTATTTACACAGTTATTTTATTATGACTATTTAATGAAGAACATGTTAATGTTATGCTAATGTCATGTTCTGACAGTCTTGTGATGGAGAAAACATAAATTGACCTTCTAACCATCTTTAAGTCATGTGAAGACTGTGAAATCCAGTACTTGCTAATTGGATTTATAATACTACAATCCTTAACTGTATATGAGAAATTAGCAATTTTAAACTAATTTTAAAATGAGTATTACTATTTATCTACTACTACTGAACAAGAAGCCTTGTAACAACTCTTAAATTTATGAAACCATCTTGTTACACACAAGCAAAAATGTAACCATAAGTAATATAACATCTAACAAACACGTATATTCTCCTAGCCTTAACCTTATGGAAAAACTCTGAAAGAGAAGATTCTTGAAAAGCACCATTTCGGATTTACAGTTCAAAGTTCAAAAATACATTAGGTGATAAAAATTCTTAAACAAATTATTCCAACCCTGTCTCCTAAAAATTACGTTTGTATATGACAAAACTGCAAAACCTGCCTCGCATCCTGTCTACAGAGCAGTGAATAAGAATAAGAATTTATTCAGTATTTACATCCTGGCAGTTTTCCTGCCCGGTGTAAATACAGCAAAGGTAAAACCAAACTGCTGGGTAACGAAAACCAAACAGTGGACGCTATCAAAGCACAACCAACACTTTCCCTCAAAACCTTTGAGGATTTCAAAGCATTACAAACCAGTGTTCCTCCTAAGCACATCAGCAACACTCCTGTTATTGTCACCACAGTGTTGAAAGCCCTCTGCTTTGTTTGGTCAACTCGTTCCCTGTCATTGCCCACTTCCCCTGGACCAGCGCGCTTGAGTGCAAGAAGAACAGAAATGCAGCAAAAACTAACAATAATTGTAGCAAAAGCCTGAAGGGAGAAATATAAAATCGTAATTTCTGCATAGTGAGTAAAAATCAAGGTCCCCCACACAAAAGACAGCAGCCAAACACACCAAATGCTGATATTTCTAATCCTCACACCACAGTGACTCTTCAGACCCAGGTAAGTGACTGGGTGAACGGCAGCCAGGTAACGCTCCAGACAGGTCAGTGTGTGAAATACATTTTTTATAGACCAAAAGCTGAAGAAAAAATCAAAAACATGTTTGGTCACTTCTTGGAGGTTGATGCTTACACTAACACAGTACAGGAGACACCCCAAAACTGCAAGCATTTCCATGACAACCATGTGGTAGGTGAACATGTCGGAGTGACTCGTCGATGACACTGCCGTGCAGGTGTAGCACTGTTTCCTCCAACGCTGGTACATAAGGTAGAGCACGAGGATGGATACAGGAAGGACGAGGAGGATGTTTACAATGGAGAAGGATGTGAGGATTATCGTGCTCTTTCTAAAATTTAAACATTCCACAGAGGACTGTGAAGCAAATGAAGAGTTGACCGACATATTTCTGTTGCGGAATTCTGAAAAAGAGGAGAGAAGATTTCCAGTTGAATACTAGTTGAAAGGTTATTTCATGTCACACAGGCTGTACTTCAGAAACTTCATTTTAATGTATTTAATATAAACACAACATCTGTCAGTGTCCTGTCTTCCCCTTGCCCTTGTCTGTCTCTTTTTCCATGTCTTTCTGCTCCTCCCTCACCTTAGCCACGCCCTCTCTCC
>JAUYWH010000010.1:1335984-1346002 GCA_034779795.1 Ctenopoma multispine | reverse complement strand
TATGATTAGTCAGTGTTGGATGTTATAGGCTATGTATGAGGAAACCTCGTTTGAGGGCCCCCTTGGAATTTTTTGCCCGGGGCCACGAGAGACCCTTGCAGCGCCACTGGTTACACTAATCATTGTAAACACATAGCAGTTAGCATTTTTCATGTAGCTGCTAGTCTGTTCATGTTTTCTCACTTTATCAGAAAATGTATTAAATCTGTTTTACCTGCCTGAATCCAGACTCGTTCTGTTCCTCACAGCTGACAGAGGAGGCAGGAGAAACAAACCAAAGCTCCGGTGTCAGTTAGCAGTTAGCCAGCACGTCTTCTCAGACCAGTTTCTGGAGAAGTAATCATCACCACGACACTAATCACCAGTGTCGTTTCCGGTTTAGTTTCCTGGTCTGGAGCTGTGACCTAGGTCTTCTGCGCATGCTTCGGGGGCAAGGTTCTCCTATACTTTGTATTAGAGGGGGTTCCAGTGCGCATGCACCAGTTATAGCGTAGCTCTATGGTAAAGATTTTTGCGCCCCAAAGGAACAGGAAATATGTCACACAACATTGGTCGTGGTAAATGACAGAGAAAGTATTTTTAAACTACACTTGAATGCAGATTATACACATTACTCACAGTCTGTATAATATATAGATATAATATTTCTAAAATTATTTTTTTGCGATTCTCATTTTCTTCTTCTTCCCCTTCCTGTGAGACTGGTGGGCAGCGCCCCCTATTGACGGTCCGTCACTGTTGCTAGATGATTTGTAAGCTATTCTGGGGTGTCACACAGTGGTTACTAATATGTACGTTTGTAGGTAAATTTTAAAGTGCACTTAAGTGTAGTATTAGTTGCAGCAGTAATATTAGTGTTAGCAAAAACAGTAGAGTTTGTAGAGGCAGTACACTTAGTGGTGTCAGACCTATTGATGGTAAAAGTAGTATTACCATCTTGGACCAGCAGTTTTATTCACAGCAGTTGCATTACAAGTAGTGGCAATAGCATCATAGTAGTTTTAGGACAGTGGCAGTGTAAGTAGCAGTAATAAGCCCAACTGCTTAAAATAATTTCTGGTTTAACAATTAAAGTAAAAATTTAGTAATTACTTGCCTAATGTAGAAATCATCCAGATGAAGTTGTCTGGAAGTTGAGTCATGGCTGGACAGGGTAGATATGTTTTGCTCTGCATCTACAGAACTTCATTGGTCTTAGGGAAGTTGGCTAGTGACCACAAATTTATCTCTAGACCACAAAGTGACCCCAAAGTGTCATGGATGTGACACTGTCCTAGTGGGAGATAAGAGGGGGTGCAGACTGACAGGGGTGTATTTTTCTTCTGAAGATTATGTTCACATACAATTAAATTGTAATCCCAATCACGTTTATGAACAAGATGTAATTGTTATGTTGAACTGAAACATATGTTTGTGAATGAATGACGCGCTACTATTATTCAAGATTCAAAAAACATTATTCATCCCAGGGGGAAATTGTTTTGCCTTGTCACAGCCGCTCTTATCTCAGAAAGAGAAGAAAGAACCACAATCAGAATCAGCACCAACAGAATACTAATACACAAATCACAAACTATATAAGAACACACACAAAAAAATGGTGAATGGATAATTATGATTGTTGTTCTCTCCCCTCCCCTTTACAGAGGAAGGGAGGGGGGAGGAATTGTAGAGTTTTATGGCCACAGTAAGAAATTATCTCCTGTGGCATTCAGTGGGGTGATAAGTCTCTGGCTGAATGTGCTCCTCTGTCCAGCCAGGACACTGTGAAGGGGGTGGCAGAGGTTGTCCAGCATTGAGAGGAGTTTGGTCATTATCCTCCTCTCAGCTACAACGTTTAGAGGGTCCAGCTCTACACCAAGAACAGAGGCAGCCCTCCTGATTATACACAGCAGACGTGTGTGTAGACCAGTCCAATTTATTGTCCAAGTGTATACCCAAATATTTATACTACGACACAACTCGACCTCCTCCCCCCTTAAGAAGAGAGGGGTGACAGGACCCCCAGATTTCCTGAAGTCTACCAACAGCTCCTTTGTTTTACTGATGTTGAGCTGGAGATGGTTGAGCTCACACCAGTCCACAAAGTTGTTCACCACTCCCTGGTACTCTGTGATGTCTCCACCCTGAATACATCCTACAACCACAGAGTCATCAGAGAACTTCTGAAGGTGGCAAAACTGAGTTGTACACAAAGTCTGACGTGTATAGGGTGAAAAGGAACGGAGACAGAACCATCCCCTGTGGAGCACCTGTACTGCAGATCACAGTGTCAGGCACACAGTTCTGCAGGCGGACATACTAGGGGGGGTCAGTGAGGTAGTTCATGGTCCAGGAAATCATGGAAGGGTCAACCAGCATGTTTTTTAATTTCTCTATTATTAACGTAAAGATATTTGCTTAATTTGCTTTGTTTAATGTGCAGGACGGAGATGCAGGAGACCCGAGTCCCACACCAGTGTCCACTGTGAGTTTGGGTTTAGGAAAGAAAAGTCTTTCACAGTATTTAACTGACACTACCCCACTGCTGTGATGTCTCATTCCAAACATAAAACACTTTAATATCACTACGCTCACATACCTGATGCTGAACTGTAAAGTCGGATATTTTCTCAGACAGAAAACCAGATGTTGTAGATCGGATAATTTGGCAACAAAAAATGTTGCCTGTGGACATTTCATTCGTATGTTTGGTATCAACGTGTCTGCAACTTGTCATTTACATTGATTGTGAATATATGACCATTGTGTTAAGAGAAACTGTCATCTGGTCGCAACTATGTTCTTTACAAAAATGTAATCGGATTGACGTTTAGTTGTATACTAACGTAATTTTTAATTTTTAGGAGACAAGGGTTTTTTTTCATGTGTTTAAATAAATCACTAGTGCTGCCACAGTATCTATCTATGCACTCAGTACACGCATAAAATGCTGTAGATGAAACAACACTCCTCTTTCTCTGTGCCATCATTCACTACAGCCTGCATGTGTCTGCTCAGCACCGCTGAGGAGCAGTATTTGTTCTGGCACGTTCACTTGCACCTGTATGTGCTCAACATTACTGCACTTCTTTCTTAAAATAACAAGTCAGTCAGTAGTTGAAACTCACATAAGGGTAAAAACAGGCTGAGCTACTGAGAGATATGAAGATGTTTGAATTTTTAACATTACTATATAATACTGAAGCTTATGTATTACTAGTTTAGTTGTTTTTAAAACCCAATCAACAATATTTAAATATCTACCACAGACATCCAACTTAGTTTATGTTTTAAGGCATGGGACCAATATGTTGCAAACACAGATCAATACATACAGATGGTGAATTTAGGGTATTTAAAAAGGACATACAGTGTTTTCCCTCTTTATTGAGAAATGCTTAATACCGGTGTGGAAACAGCAAACTTTTGGCACCAGTGTTGTTGACATGACTGATATGAACAGTCTCATTTAAGAGTAGCACATTTACTTATGTTTAGGTTTACATTGTTAAGCACTGCACCAAACAAGTGTGAGGAGACAACAGACAGAATGTCACACTGACATGTTCAGTATCTTGGAGACTCTTGGTTTTAGTCCCTGAGTGTGTACATAGGTTTGTTTAATTCAAGTCAACAAGTGACTGTGATGCATGATAGGAACTAGTGTGCATGTAAAATTAAAACAGATTGTTTTTGTATAAAAGTGCACAAATTATAATTGTTGTAAAATTTTAGAGGGGAAACTGGGCTGAAAGAGAGATTTATAGAAATCTAAATCAGTTTTGGTGAACGACATGTCAGAGATATGTATAAAGTGCACTCAGTGTTTTATAAAATATTAGTCTTAAAGGCCATGACTTTGACGTAAAGTGCAAAACAAAAGTATTTGGCAATTTGCTCAAACCCGTCTTCAGATTGATGAGCAGACTAAATTATTTCAGTTACACCATTATGTCTCATATTGTCTTGTTTTCTCTAGTCCCTGTTCCTTCTGTACCTTCCTCTTTCTCCTTTTGTAGCCCTTTCTCTTCTTCATCTGCTCTTTGGTCCTCATTAGATATGTAATTAAACTCCTCTTTATCCTTCAGTAGTGCCCCTCTTTCTCTTCACCCTTTAAAGGCTCATTTTAACATCAGTCCTACTACTGCTTCAACTACACAACTACCATTTTTATTGCTGCTGCCTTCGCTGTCACCAAAACCATCCTCCTTCTTCCTCTCTGCATCCTCTTCCTCTTCCTGAGTCACCAACGATGGCGGCAGCAGCACTTCCTCAGAACAAGTCACTCTGACATCTTCACCTATTGCATGATGTTCATTGAGCTGATCAGTGTGTTGGGATGGAGCCTTTACTGTTATGGTACCTACATCGATCTTCCATCGGTTGTGTTACCAGGGTACCACATCACATTCACTGTTTTCCCTGGACAGATGCTCTTTCACTGCCTGACCTGTGTGGAGCGTTACCTGGCTGTTGTTCACCTCATCACCTACCTGGCTCTGAGAAAGACTGAGGGAAGGAGGATCAGAAACATCAGTATTGGGTGTGTTTGGCTGCTGTGCTTCGGTTGGATTGTTTTAACATCTTTGTACTACCCTATATTACCCAGCATACCATTGGGAACAGGCAGTGGGTTGATTAATCAAAGCACAGGGCAGTCATCACCATCATGGCAATAATGGGACTGCCATCATTTTATTTTGTTAGGTTTGCTGTTTGCATGGCACTACGTGTGGCAAACTACTGATCTACAATGATGGATGTGTGGTGACAGTATCTGCAGTTTAGTTTAGTCTGCCCAGCAGTTTGTTGTTGCCTCTGCTGTTTCTACACAGAGCAGGGTAATGACATTTTGCTGTGACACATGAGCAACTAAATACCCACTAAGATACAGTATTTTTGTGTTTTGTGTATTTTTGTATATTTTTTGCAGTTCTTGTAAAGTTTGTATGTCATGTTGAGAGTTCTTAAGCTTGACAGACATAGTTTTGGACCCAGTGACAGTTTGTAATTGGAGAGTTGAATGGCCAGTTAACTCAACAGAACATGACACAATCATAAATCAAGATTTCTTAAAGAATATGTATATAGAGACCTAGCTAGTATGTTTTGCTTTTAGTAGACAAAGGGTAGCATGCTAATGTTTGCAAGCTAGCTACTACTTAGCCATTCTTGGGTCAGCTGCAGCTTTAATTCATCCCAAAGGCGTGCTATCAGGTTGAGATGAGGGCTCTGTGCAGGCCAGTCAAGTTCCTCCATACAGCTCATCCATGTGGCTATGGACCTTGCTTTGTGCACTGGATTAATTGATTCGGAGGGGGGTCCCAAAACTATTTTTATATAGTATAATTTAACCCAGTGGTTCCCAGACTCGGTCCTCAGGGCTCCCTGCCCTACCCACTGCTGATTAACTGGATCAAGTGTGTTTAGTCAATCTGAAGTTGGAAGGTGCCAATTTGCGTCGTCTTTGTTGTGGAAATTTGCCTATAAATAAGAACACTGGAACAGCAACCTTGTATTTGTGAGTTTTATTTTCTTACACGAAAAGGAGTAAATACAGAGTAACAAACAGTCTGTATTAAAGGTTCTCCGAGCATATGCGTAGCTTCCTTTTTATACACTTAGGTATATAAAACACTTTCTAATTGCCTCTCAGGGACAAATAATGTTCTGGAAACAAATAAAGTTCTGGGAATTTGATTCTTATCAGATTAACAGGAGAGCATTCATGGCTTTCAGCTTCCTCCCTACAGTTACTGACAGTACATGCTCTCTCTATTCTCAGAAGGTTGGCTCGCATGTCACTGTCATATGTTAAACGGTCTTCCCGCTACGCTGAACATGTTTTACTACTTCCTCATAAAAGTACATTCAGTACATTAAGACAGCTACTAAGGGCCAACAGTCTGTTAAATGCAGGACAAAGTTGATATATTGTATGTATGACATATAGGCAAGGAGTATAATATATAAAATTCTCATCTTCCCCCTACTCCACACTCTTCTGAGATGATGTTGAGAAATGTTTTTGTATGTTACATTAGCAGAAACTGACTCTAGTTCTGTTGTTCAGCATCTCATATATTGTGTAAAATTAATGTCATCCTTGAAAACTATAAATCTTATTTGCAATTAGTTGAATCCTTTATCCACAATATTCTGCTGTTTATCTAGATTTAGGTTGTATTATCAGACTAGTAAGAATTCTTACACAGCTACAAAGTACTGACAAAATTGGATATTCAAAATAAATCTAGGTCATATCACTCCTACTGGATTTTTATCTTTCATGTTCAAATATGAACTCTGGACAGTGCGGGTAGAATCAGGTCCATTGATTTTAACAGTTAGGAGGAAACACAATGTGTGTATTCATTCATGAATGTATGGTACAATTACTGTATTCAAATGATACACTAAATGTCATCATATTACTCCTTAAATGCATGCATTTGAATATGTTTTGACTGTATATAAATCTCCAGACACTAATGTAGAAGTGGCTGACACAATATTCAAATAGCGGTTCTGTGCTGACCTACCTGTTGAACTAAAATACAAAACTAAATTTGACTGTTGTAAATGTAGCATAAAATGTATCAAAGTCTGGTAAGAATCTAGTAAAAAAAAAAACAACCTTACCTGCATTTTACACACAAACAGCATGCTCAACACACACACTTTGACGTTCTCTTTTCAGATAGATAAGTATCTTTATTTGTCCCAGAGACCAGTGATCAGCAGAGTTTGACGACGAAAGACTATCAGAAAGAAATTACTGAGCTGCTGCAGAGGTGGGTGTTTAATTAAAACAAAATAGCTTGACTTATGTTTTACTATACTTTTCTAGGTGAACTGTGAAATCTTCCAATTTTGTGTAAAATTAACATTGTTGAAGATGTAAGATAAACTTGAGCCTGTCTATATACCTGATATTTTACATATTGTTTTTGATAATAATGTTTTCAGGATATGTTTTACGCATTAATACTGTTTATAACTTTATAACTTTGATCTGTAAATTTTTATGACTACATTTATAACACTTCAAAAAATATATATATACTTGAATGTCTTGGGTGTTCTTTTTGTTTGTTTGTTTTTTGCTTCTTTAAAACCTTAAGAGTAGTCATAAGTCTGTGCATGGAAAACAGTTAAAACAAATTACACATAAATTTAGCAGAAAAGAAAAGTGGGATGAACCTGATTTCTTATTGAACTTATGCCACAGAAGCAAAAATTACACAGCTGATTAACTGCAAAAACAATGCATTTTAGCATCGTGAAGTGGCTCCACAGAGAGCTCTATCATGATGAAGCATCAGGGGAAAGAAATCCATATATGCCTGGAGGATTACTTTGTAAAGTGACAGTGATTTTTCTGAGTTTTTTTTATCAATTTATTGGAATCATTGGAGCCAAGTTGTCTCCACGTTCTTTTTTTTCTTGTGTACTAAGCTAACATCAATGGCATGACCGTGCTTCTTTAGTTTCAGCAATAGGCAATGTTTTCTTTTTCATTAAAGTTAGGATTGGCAGGTTTTGTCAGCTTCTGTATCTTGGGACGTATATTTAGTGAGCACCAAAAGAGATGTGAGGCTAATCCCAGAGCTTTTTTTCTATAAGTATTATAAACCACTGTCTTTTGAATAGATTTTAATACTCTGTCTCTTTTTAACTCCTTTACATTCTCTGTGCTTCTCCCCTTCAGCTCTCCATGTATCCAAATATGTCACACAACACCTCCCGCCCCTCCCTTCGCCCTCCCACAAGCACATGTTTCAGATCTGAAGTGAGCATCTATGTCTTCTCTGCCATGTCCTTCTGCAACCTCCTCCTCCTCCCTCTCTTCATCCTCGTCCTCTACCTGGGTTATCAACAGTGGAAGAAACAACGCTCCATTTCCACAACAGCAACAAGTCACTCCGACGTCTTCACCTACCATGCCATCGTCATGCAGCTGAATCATTGCATGGGGTTTTCCTTCTTGTTTTGTGGTGGATACAATGAGTTGACAAAGATGACCTCAGTGGGGCAAAGTATGTTGAAAGTCACCTCCACTGGACAGGTCATGTTTCACATCCTCACCTGTGTTGAACGCTACCTGGCTGTTGTTCACCCCATCACTTACATGCATCTGAGACAAAGAGGCGGGGTCAGGACCAGAAACATCAGCATTGGATGTGTTTGGTTACTAAGCTTTGGGTGGCTGGTTGTGTATTATCTTGGCAGCTCGGAGCTCAATTGGATTTTATATTTCTGCACTATGGCATTTGATATAGTTGTTGTCTTTTTTTGCAGCATTTTGGTTCTTTGCGCTCTCAAACGACCAGGGCCGGGGGAAGGGGGTGGGAACAAGGAGCGGGTTAACCAATCAAAGCAGAGGGCCTTCTACACTATTTTGGCTATAATGGGTGTGCTTCTGTTTAGGTTTGTAGGGAATCTGTGTGGCAATTTGATAAATAATTCTGCAATAGTGAGCTCTGAGGATTCTTGTGTAGCTTACATGTCTATAGTATGGCTAGATCTGCCCAGCAGTTTGGTGTTACCTTTGCTCTTTCTGCAACGCACAGGAAAACTACAGTGTTATAAACAATGTACCGAATCAGGATGAAGGTGAATTTATTATATTACAATTTATTTTTATTTAGTATTTTATATGTTTGCATAAGACAGCAAAGGTGATATGGATGCTATTTAAAGTTGTCTTGTGGCATATAGTGCCATATAAATAAATTTGAATCTAAACATGGCCTCCTGATTCATTCTGGTGCATACTAGCTGAATCACCACCATGCATACTATAGATATATAGACTGCAATAGAGCAGAGAAACAGTGTTTCATCAGGTCAGGTCCAAAGCTTGGCAGACTTTGTGCCAGTTGGAGAGTTGCTTGGTCAGCTACCTAAAGAGAAAATGATACAAGAATACAGAGGAAGAAAGGTAATAATTTAAATCTTTCAGTTCAACGCATCAGTAAAATCTTGTAATCCTTGTGGAAATTTTTTGTTATTTGTAGTTTTCAGTTTGCTCATTCCCATGGATAAGTTAAGTGTTTTGTTTTATATCATGATAGTATAATAATTTAGACCTTAACTGTATGTGAGGAAGCTGTGTTTAAGCTCGTGGGGCAGTTGTCCATGAACCACAGGATGGGTTGTTCAATTCTTGGGACAATCAATATACACAAATTTAATAAATTGTAAAATAATGTACTAATAAAAGGTATGAAATGTTACAGTCAAGTAAAGGTATCAGGTAAATAATATATAATAATATAGAAAATTCCCGAAGCTGTTGCCACAGATATGATAAAATGCAGAAATTTCCAATTTGCAAAACAGGTGTACTGGGGTAAATGAAAGGATTTGGTTTAAATATAGGACTATTTTGCACAAGTCATTTGAATTCTGCAAATTATCTTAATGGTCTGGTAAATAAAATGAACCATAGTTGTGAAGATTGTTTAGTCTCTGGTATCAATGTAAATTCAGGTATAAATTCATCTCAGTGTTTAAGAAAAGTTAAGCAGTGGGTATAAAATGTTCTGCTAACCCATATTTTTTACAAAACAAATGACAGATATGGTTTTTACATACATATGTACATTTTAAAGTGACTCTTTCATGGAGTTGCTTGGAGAATTAATTTGTCTTTTATTCTGATTCAACAGATACATTTATACTAAAATATTCAGTGTTTATGCCTGCCGGAGTAAGACAGCTACTGCAAAATGACTGGCATGTCAGCAGATGGAACAATTGTGTCTGTTGGAGGATCAAGCACAGGAACCATGAAACAGAAGCAACCATGTTGTGCCACATCCTTGTCGTCATATTACTTTCCAAATAAGTGCATTTAAATATGTTCTGACAACTCAGGCCTCATGACCTCCCTGTGGGACACAATTTACTTAGTGTGAAAAGTTTCATGAAGTATGAATTAGTCTTGTAATATGCGGGGTCGGCCGGGTGCCTTTCTGTGTGGAGTTTGCATGTTCTCCCCGTGTCTGCGTGGGTTTCCTCCGGGTACTCC
>JAUYWH010000010.1:1310876-1335884 GCA_034779795.1 Ctenopoma multispine | reverse complement strand
CATGTCCCAAGAGCCAGTTTCAGCAACCGAGGGTCGGAACGCCAAGGCTCCCGTCCTCGGCCACCACCCATTTCTCTACGCACTCGACCCCTATGGCCCCTCTTGCAGGTGGTGGGCCCACAAGAGGGCTGAATAAATTTTTTTTACAATGTTATATGTTACAGAGTTACAGAGCTGCTTATCATAAGTACTGATGGCAGCCTAGAAAAAGAAAAACCCACCCACACTGACCAGTATTTGTTGTTTGACTGCAACATGACAGCAGAACAGACTCTAAGACTCTGGGCCAGTCGAAGAGCCTGGTCATTCCTTACAAAAAAAAATGTTTTTTTTGAAAACACCACATCCCTCGCCACGTCAAATACACTGATAAGAGACTCATCCACCAAAACACAAGAGCAGCAATGTAGTGTACGTGGCTCATTGCAGTGAAGAGTGCTCAGAGCTGTACACTGGAGAAACTACACAACCGGGATGGCCCAGCACAGAAGAAGCAACACCTCAGGAACAGGATTAGCGGCGTACCTTCATTTATGAGCTATGATGTATACATTTTAGACAAAGAAAATAGGTGGTTCAAGACAGGGGTGAGGGAAGCCACCGCCAACAACCCTTCCCTGAACAGAGGTGGAGGCCTTAGACATAATCTGTCTCCAGTTTATCATGCTGCCCTTTCATCTATCCCACTTATTAAGACCACAGACCCAGCAGGAAGGTGGGTGGAAGGTGAATTTGTGGTCTCTAACCAGCTTTCCTCAGACTAAAAGGGCTACTCCAATGGTTAATGACACATTTCAATCTAAAAAATTCCAGTTGCCATGACTTGACTTCCAGATAACCACAACTAAATGACTGAGAATCTTCACAGACAAGCTAGATGTAGCATCATCATAATTTTTTCTTCTTCTTTAATTGTTACCAAGGACTATTTATTGATTACTTATTTCTGCTGTGTTTTGATTTGATTTTAACATTCTGTCATTCTTCCCATTTCTTCAAGTCTCCTTTTTCTTCTCTTTACCTCTCCTCTTATTCTTCAGCCTTACATGTGTATAAACATGTCAGACAACTCCTCGTCCTCCAACTCCTACGTGTATCTGCTCACTAGTTTATGTTTCAAATACGATATCAGCATCGTCTTCTCTGCTGTGTCCATCACCAACCTCCTCATCTTTCCTGTCTTCATCCTCGTCCTGCACCTGGGTTACAAACAATGGAGGCAACAACACTCCATTTCGGCCACATCAACAAGTCACTCTAATCTCTTTACCTACCATGCCATCACCATGCAGTTGACTAAATTCTTGGGACTCCTGCTCTTATTTTATGGCAGTTACAATAACCTCTCAGACATGACCTGGGTGGGGCTATGTTTTTTTTCTGTCGCCTCCAGTGGACAAGCCATGTGCCACATCCTCACCTGTGGGGAGCGCTACCTGGCTGTCATTCACCCCATCACATATCTGTATCTAAAACAAGCAGGTGGGGTCAGGATCAAAAACATCTGCGCAGGATCTGCCTGGTTTCTGAGCCTTGGATGGGTGGGTGTGTATTCTATAAGCAGCTATAGTCTCACTTTATCGGTATATTTGTGTGTAATGGTGTTATATTTAATCATCATCTCTTTCTGCAGCGTTTCAGTTCTCTGTGCTCTAAAGCGTCCAGGGCCCGGGGAAGTGGGTGGGAACAAGGAGCGGGTTAACCAATCAAAGCAGAGGGCCTTTGACACCATTATGATTATAATGGGAGTGCTTCTGTTTAGGTTTGTTGGGAGTCTGATTGTAACTGTGATATACAGTTTAAAACTGCTGAGCCCTAGTAGCATGTGTGTGGCATTTATGTTCACATTCTGGTTAGAGCTGCCCAGCAGTTTGGTTTTACCTCTGCTGTTTCTACACCGGGCAGGAAAACTACAGTGTTACAAAATAACAAAATAATGAATTAGGATGATAGTTTAGGATTATATGTGAGAGGGTCATATTATAAACCGTCATGTCAAATCTGACTCTAAAATTAAAAATCAGTTTTGTGATTAAGTGTTGAAACTGTATCTGATATTAGTCTTCTGTTAAGACAAGTAAATATGTATTTGTCTAGATTATTCAGAGTGACATGGTTACTATTACATATTTTAATGTTAAAGGGTGTACTATTAGGGAAGCCGAATATCTTATAACAATCAGTATACAAACATTTAATTAATTGTATGATAATTAACTATTTATCATACAATTGCAACGTTAAAGTGAAATAAAAGTTAAATGCTAAAACATATGGGAAATGACAACTCCCTTACTTGTGAGAAAAGAAAATATGGTCCAAACATTACAAAATTAAATTTTACAAATTATTGGCAAGTACCCAAACTTAAATTTGGTTACTTGCCAATACCTAAGTACTAATAATGTGAGTACTTAATCATGATTTTTAGTTTGCATTTAATAATGTGACATTATTCTCTGTCAAGAAAAGATGCTGGTGCCACTTTTTGCATTTCATGTACTTACATTTGTATACTTGCCAATACCAAGTACTGATGTGAGTACTTAATGATAATGTATTTATTTTACCATAAAAATATCACTTAGCACCTATCACTGCCATAATTTAATATACCCATAACAAGTAACTGAATGAATTTCAGTACTTCACCAACATTTGCCGACTAAGTAATTTCCCAGGTCAGATCAAGATAACACTGATTAACCTGACCACTGTGTACACCATATGGTTTGTCTTTATCACTCATTAGTTATCATTTTATTAGTATGGCTTTTGGTAAGAGGCATAGCTTGGCTAATTGTTAACCTTAGTGCTGTATTGGAAGGTGGCGAAGATTGCATCAGGGGGGGCACCAGGTGTAAAATCTTGTCAAATCATGCGAAGTGGTCTGCTGTGCCTGACAGGGAGCAGCCGAAAGAACTCACTTTTAGAGTGGGAGTTCACAAGTTTGTGATGCATTTTGATTTATTTGGATTTTAATTTTAGTGATAGGGTAGAATCCCGTGGATAATGTCTTGTGTATATTTTTACAAATATGTAGTATAATGTTACAGTATTCAAATTAAACTACAAATGTCATTATTTGTCATTTGAATGTTTTTTGACTGCAGATATATCCACATATGCTGATGAGGAGGTGCATGGCAAATAGCAGTGCTGTTGACTCTACACTCATGATTCATTTGTGAAACAAAAATCTGTGGAAAATACATTTGCCTGGTTTCATGTCATGATTACCATGAAAAATGAATTGGTCTTGTAATATGCAAAAAAACTCAGACCTCTCAAATAACAGATAGAATATACTTGTACCAGATACCACTGAACAGTAGTCAGAGCTTGACCACACAGGAGAAGAACAAGTGGAAAGAAAGACTCTGCTGAGGTGGGTGTACTTTAAATATAAATAATTAGGAGGCATACATTGCTAACTGTTTATTGGCATGATTTAAAAAATCATCCCTTACAAAAATACGTTTATTAAAGTACACTATTTTATACTTCTAAACTAAAAGTAAGCAAGCATATTTTTCAGATTACTATTTATGTACTATATATTAAAGTATGCAGAAAAGCATTATATTTAGCCTACAAAAGGGTAAAAGTACATTAGGCCTATACTTGTATCTATACTTCTACTATAACTTCAGCAGTCAATAGGCCTTCATTTTCAATCTGATAGTGTCTGACAGTCTGATAAATTAATACTTCTATTCTAAACTATATTACATACTGAAGAACTGTGGTTGTTGTGAGAGTCACATAACTGCCTGGTGACTTGAGAGATATTCATGTTACACATATGTTAAAATAAAATGCACATTTTAACCATATTCCATTAACTCTGATTAACACTATAGTGAGATTAAAAGATACTGCTAAGTAAACTTACAGTGTACCTGTTAGTTCAGATTTTGTATTTAGAAGTACACTTTTATAAAGTAGAAAGTATACTGGTATTACATCCCTAGCAAGCTAAAGCTATATAATATAAAGATATATATAAATACTGTATAAATATATATATAACAAGTAATGAAAAAGCATAATTAAGTACATTAATATAGTTACTACATGAAGTATACTTGGGTGCAGGCCAGCTGACAGTCTTGTCCGGGCCCAGGACAACTCAACCCCCCCACCCCACCCCCATTCTGACATAATTGTTTTTAAATAGTTTTTTTTTTAAAACAGTATCTTTGTAACGTGATTTTAATGGCTGTTTTGCCATCTAACATTTTACTTTTAGTCCATCAGAGTCGGTCATTTTAGATGGTCATAATGCAGGATCGCTGTAATTAAGTGTCTCATCAGTCTCCTGCTCTCCAATGGGGGACCGAGCTCCTACTACTCTGGTTAGCTCGCTCTGTCACTTCTCTCTCAGTCAGTGCCCATCACTTCCCCGCTCCACTTGTTCCAGCCTCATCATCATCACCTGGTTTTAAATATTTTCTCATAAAATCCCTCAAGCTTCTCCATTCCTCTTCTCTTCTTCTCTTTTCTTTTCTGTGCACACGACTTATGCTGACCGGAAATTTAGACAATTTACTGGAAAGTGCTAAATAAAGTCAAAGTCGAAGGTTGTTGTCTGTGGCCAAACCATTTCTGTGTAGGGGTGGGGGTATTATTGACACTATTTCAAGGTCAATTGTGAAGAAAAAAAACAAAACGCTTTATGTCACTAAAATATTACATTAACATTATAAACATATTTGTGTATTTATTTGTGCCCCCACCCACCCTCTCCGCCGTGGGCCCGGGTCAAGTGTCCATTTTGTACTTATTTTTTCTTCCTCTCTCCCTGTTATCCTATGTACTGTTCTTGCTCTTCTTCTTCAGGTATAAATATGTCAGAGCAGTCCTCGTCCTCCAACTCTTCCTTCTATCTGCTCACAACCACATGTTTCAGATCCAATATAAGCATTTTTGTCTTCTCTGCTATATCCATCACCAACCTCCTCCTCATCCCTCTCCTCATCCTCGTCCTCTACCTGGGTTACCAACAACGGAGGCAACAACGCTCCATTTCCACCACAGCAACAAGTCACTCTAACCTCTTCACCTACCATGCTATCGCCATGCAGCTGAATGAATTGTTGGGGCTTTTCCTCATATTTTCTGGCAGCTACAATAACCTCTTAGAGATGATTGGGGTGGGGCTAAGTTTTTTGTCTGTCACCTCAACTGGACAGGTCATGTTTCAAATACTGACCTGCGTGGAGCACTACCTGGCTGTTGTTCACCCCATCACCTACCTGCATCTGAAAAAAAACGGCGAGGTCAGGATCAGAAACATCTGCACCAGATGTGTTTGGTTACTGAGCTTTGTATGGCTGGTTGTGTATTGTGTATGCAGCACTGATCTCGCTTTCATTTTATATGTGTGTATTATGGCACTCAATTTAATCATCATATCTTTTTGCAGCATTTCGGTTCTCTGTGTCTTAAAGCGTCCAGGGCCCGGGGAAGTGGGTGGGGACAGAAAGCGGGTAGACCAGTCAAGGCAGAAGGCTTTCTACACCATATTAGCTATAATGGGAGTGCTTCTGTTTAGGTTTGTGGGGAATCTGATTGGTAATACAGTATCCACTTTGACTTCGGTGGAGAACATTTGTGTGTTGTTCATGTCCACAGTCTGGTTAGATCTGCCCACCAGTTTGGTGTTACCTTTGTTGTTTCTACACCGGGCAGGAAAACTACAGTGTTGTAAACAAAATACTGAATCTGGATAATTGTTGGATTATTTGTGAAAATGTAATTCTTTGGAATGGAAATTAGAAAAAAAAGTAAATTTACTAGCACTAGCAGTAAACAGGGGTACAGGCTTTTCCAGTTAAAACAGTTAAAAGTTTGATTTCATGATGGTGCTAGATAAAAAGAAACAAAGTCACCCTCTGAGGACAATTATAATAAAATTCGATGACAATTCAAAAATTGTCATTCAAAAATTCCTGATATAGTACACTGATGGAAAATGTATGATAAAATCAGAATTGACGAAAAATCTGTGAGCAATGCCAAAGACGTTTGAATGTAAAAGTCAAGTAGTAGTTTGCAGTAAACAATGGTAAAGACCTGAAAAATGACTCCCGTTCTGAGGAAACCTGAGAAATACGATCCAAAATTGAAGTCAGAGATATGAATGAAACAGTAATTCACATACAAACAGGCATTCAGCAAGCGTGCTGAATTAAACGACAGGATTTAATCTGAATACACACTTCTAAATGTTTGAGCCATCTGAATCCTAAAAAGTTATTATCTCGGTGGACTAATTAAATATACCATCTCTGAAGATTGCAGCATTTTTAGCATCAATTTAAATTCAGCTGTGATCAACTGGTCTTTTTAAACTTTTAATTACGTTTTGAATATGTTTTATGTAAAATGTGATGAATTTATGTGTGTACTTATCAAGGTATAGTACAGTGTAATGTATAGGGCATAATGATAAAATGTGGTATAAGAATAAACAACTGTAAATTACTGTATTAAAATAAATAAATAAATACTATAATGATTTTAGTTTTCTTTGTTCAGTCTCCATCTGTGCTGTCCATGCAGCTAAGATGTTACACTTTACAGGGATGACTGACATACTATTCAAATAGTGGTCCTGCTCATCCTGTACTGTCCTTCCTGTGGAACAATATTGCAAAAAATAAATTTGCCTTTTGTAAGTTAAGGGTTACAAGAAAAAACAAACAGCACAGTCCTGTTCTAACCACATTCACATAGCAGACAAAGAGACACAGGTGTAGAACAATCAAAGAGAGACTTTGCTGAGGTAGGGTTTCCTAGAAAGTAACTAAGATTTAGCTGTTTAGAGATTAACCAAATTAAGAGTCAGCAAAATTTATTTATTTAATTAAATTAAAGTCAAGAAAACTTCAAATCTGGTTGTAAATTGTTTTCAGTAACTACATGAAGCATGTGACTCACTGATATCACTGTTAACTTCTTCTTTTGATAAGCTTTTCCAGCATTTTAGTTTTTGGGAGTTCGCCCTTCAGTCTCCTCTTCAGCAAGTGAAATGCACGTTCATTTTGGTTAAGATCTGGTCCATTCTTTAGTAACTTAGTTTAGAAGGTGAATATGTTTCTGTACACTTCTTAATTCATCCTGCTGCTATTATTGTAAGTTATTATTATCTAATATCCATTATTATCAGTAAAGAAGCAGACACACAAGCCCGAGCCATGATATTACCTCTACTATGCTTCACAGATGAGCTTGGATCATGAACAGATCCTTTCCACCTCCTTTACACTTTATTCTTTCCATCACGTGGGTCAGTTTGGTATAGTTTGATTGTCTCAACAGTCCATTAAAATTTCTTCCAGAACTTTTGTGGCTCATTTGCAAATTCCAACCTGGCTTCCTGATTCTTACTGCCAATCAGGGATTTATTAGGTTGTTGGTTATGTCACTGACAGTAGTTTTTGCATCTAGGTTTTTCTTTACACAATGCTTCTGTCATCAGCCGTTGTTTTTCCTTGGCTGACTTGTTCTGTGCGTGTTGCTCAGTACACCAGTTTTAGTTTTTTTTCAGGACATTCTAAATTGCGGTACGTCGTATGCTCAGTATTTGTGTAATGCCTCTGATTTTTTTTCTCACTTTTAACTTGTTTAACTTTACTTCAGTTGCTTCTCGGTAGTCCACCTTCAAAACCAGGTATTTAGGTGTCAGTTAATACTCAAGAATAATGTGGCATACGAATATTATGATGATGTATGAGATTTATCTATAAAATACACTAATAATAATAAATGTCAGTAATTTGTGGTGTTTTTGTGATACATGCTTTATACCGATCTCTGTAATCTCCATTTCTGTTTATGCAGCACAGGTGACATAATATTCAAACAGTGGTCCCGCTGACCCTCCTTTGGTGTTCGTGTGATACACTTCTGAAAAATAAATTTGCTTTTGTAATCTACCGTAAAAAAATTAGCATAAAATGTGACTTGCAAAAACAAAACAAAAAAACATAGTCCCCCCCCTCTCACATATCAGATACCAGTGAACTGCAGATAGAGAATCTGGAAAAAGGAAGCTGAGGTGGGTGTTCTTTAAAAATGTATTTATTTATTATATTTTTTTTGTTTCTTGTAGCTTGACAATGAAAATGTTTCAAGCACTGACCTAGGTTGTGGTAAATTAATTTACAGAAAGATGTGACGTCTAGTTAATTATTAAACATCTTTCATATGTTTAACAATGATGATCAGTAGTTTTCATTAATAGGATTGATTGACTGATGTTGGTTTAGTATGTGTGTAATAAATTAGTATTAGAGGAGCAATGTGACTTATAGGAAATTGACATAAGTCAGTACCTTTTCTTGCCATGCTTCTCACTGACTAATGACTAATGGAGCAGGCCCAAGTATTGATATGTAAATAAATGTTTACAGGTGTTTCTAGGTTTATTCATAGTGATTTATCGGAGTATAGGTATTGTTTATAGATGCATTTCCACAATAAATTAAGATGTACCTAATCTTTATTAATCCAACAGGAAAATGCACAGGTACATTTCTCAAAATACGTTTTTAATTATGAATGTTTTTGAACATCTGCTTTGGTTTTAGCTCAGGTTAAGTTCAATTAAATTAAATGTAATCTTGATGATTCCTGAGCAGTTTGTATTAGCAAAAAAATCTGGCCATGTGATTCTAACAAGTTCTCTCTCTTTATGTCTTCCCTTTTTTTCCATTGTGTCTTCCTTTTCAGGCCTCCATACATAGAAATATGTCAGTCAATTCCTCTTCCTATGATGGTCTCTCTCATCTTTCTCCTTACCTCTTGACCTCCAATTTATCTTTCAAATTTTACACTGACCCATGTTTCAGACTTGAAGTTACCATTTTTATCTTCTCTGCTCTCTCCATCACCTCATTTCTGTTCCTTCCTGTCTTCATTCTTGTCCTCTACCTGGGTTACCAACAATGGAGGAAACAACGCTCCATTTCCACAACAGCAACCAGTCACTCTGACCTCTTCATGTACCACTCCATCGCCATGCAGCTGACGGAATTCTTGGGGTTCATCTGCTATTTTTGCGGTGGCTACATCGATCTCTCGTTGATGTCGGGAGGCTTTTACATCTGTTCTTTCACTATGTTTGGACAAACTCAATTTCACATCCTCACCTGTGTGGAGCACTACCTGGCTGTTGTTCACCCCATCACCTACCTGAGTCTGAAACGAGCGGGCGAGGTCAGGATCAGAAACATCAACGTGGGATGTGTTTGGTTATTGAGCATTGGATGGGTGGCTGTGTGTTATCAAACTAACTATGAATTATATTTTACCATTTATTACTGCACTTTGGCTTTTTTCTTAATTATCATTTCTTTTTGCAGCATTTCAGTTCTCTGCGCTCTCAAGCGCCCGGGGCCAGGGGAAGTGGGTGGGAACAAAGAGCAGATTGACCAATCAAAAAAGAGGGCCTTCTACACCATAACGATTATAATGGGAGTGCTTTTGTTTAGGTTTGTGGGAAATCTGATTGTCAGTTTCATATTCAATTTAGTCTTAGTGGACCCTGATAACTACTGTATGATATCCATGTCCATATGCTGCATCGATCTGCCCAGCAGTTTGGTGTTACCAATGCTGTTTCTACAACGGATGGGTAAACTGCAGTGTTGCAAACAAAACACTAGCTCAGGATAAGGGTTGCTGCTGTTAAGTCAAAATCCTATGTATTTGTATAAGTCAGCAAGAGTGAGTGTAGCATTTAACTAAATAACTGGAAATGATCAAAAACAGACTGAAGATGACTAAAAGCTCTGTATGAAGAGGAATCAGAGACATAACATTTTATAAACATCTGGGGATAATTAAAATGTAATGACAATCCATCTTTCAGGATCTACCAAAATCCATCCATCCATTTTTTATTTTTCACAAACTCCAATTTTTACTTGTTAAAACCAAAACGTTCAAATAATGATCTGCTTTGTTTTATTTTTATTTTTTATGCTATTCCCTAAACCACCTATTTAGTGAAGGAAATACAGCTTTATTTGGTTCCCCGAGCACCATTTAACATGTTATGTTTAATGTCAGTCTATTCAAACATTCCTTGGATATTAGCATGGCATGAAGTAATGAGACCATGTGAGACTTTTAGATGTGTGAGATCAAGTAAAACTGTACATTAATAACGTTAAAGATCTGAAAAAAAAATTGATTAGGAATATTTTCCAGAACTGGAGTCAGAAATAAATTGACACTAACACACAAACAGGCAGCAGATGTGTCAAGTTAAATGACAGCATTTGATTTGAATAAAGGCTTCTCTGTGTATGAGTCATGTGAATCCCTCATCATAAATGTACTGATTTAATGTATAGCTGAAGACTTTGACAACAATGACTGGTTTCCTGGGGCTGTTTATACGTTTAAATGTTAAGTTTGTTTTGTGTTAAGGAAAGTTTGAAACGTTTAAGATAATGAACTTATGTTTGACCTGATCATTAGATTTGTAGTGCAGTATAGTGTATTTGATGTAACAATAAAATGTGACATAAAAATATTCTAATTGCTATTGACTTTACTGGATTAAATAAAGAAATAAATACCATAACAATTTTAGTTTTTGTTGCACAGCCGCAGTACTCTGTGCTGCTCATGCATTTAAGATTATGCAGCAATTTGCAATTTACCGTAAAATAGTAAAATATCAACTGCAAAACACACACACACATGATTAGATGTGTATGACATATATTTGTATCAGATTTCACTGAACAGCAGTCAAAGAGTTTTGAGAAGCAGAAGAAAGACTAAAAGAAAAACTCATCTGAGGTAGGTGCTCTGTAAGAATTACATTCGATTTAGAATTATTGATATCGGTAATAAGTTGTGTTTCAATGTGCTCACATAATACAGTGCACACTGAGTCATGTATGTACTGTATGTAAAGACCTGAATATTTAAATATTCATTTAAAAACATCTGCTTCCAGCTACAGTAGTCATTTATGACAGATAGATTTATCTACATTACCATCATGATGCATGAAAATAATTAACAGTACTGGATGAATCAAGTTTAAGTGAATGGCTACCTATACTCTGGGTCCCAGGGACCACCAGGTGCTAGGTTTCCTCCTTGGTGGTGCTGTGTCAGCCATCTATTGCAGCTGTCTTCGGGCATGTTGTCTTGTCTGCTTTGCCTTAAAAGTTTTTTTTTAATTCAACACAAACACATACAGTACAGTCAAAAGTTAGGACACGCATAGGAATGATTATGTTTTTCATGAAAAGATACATGTCTTCAGCTGTGATACATCATTGCACATGGTTTCTAATGATCAGTTCTCCTTTTAAATTAATACATTGTCATTAGCAAACAATTGTTCATTTACAATATGAACAATGTCCACACATTCATTCTGATCAGTTTGATGTTATGAAATCTTTTCTTTCACAAACATGCTCATTTCTGTGTTTGTCCAAACTTTTGACTGGTAGGTTACATTTACACAAAAGAAAATAACACAGTTGGGCTGCCGAAGATTAGTCATTAAGTAACACATATAACCGCATATTTGGATCTCAGATCAATTCAGAAGCAGTATATCCTTATCCTACCCTTTCTTCTTACATGTGTTTTGTAAGTTCTGTTTTCTAAACCAATGATGTACAGAAACTCTGTTTCTGTAGTGTGTAGTGTTTTTACTACAGCCCAAGCAGATGTACGTAATATTTTGAGAGTTTAATTCAATTTCCAATAAAATAGTATTTAGTTTGTTCCCTTTGCCCTTTCCTCTTGATAAATGGATATTTATATGTCAGTCGACTCCTATTCCCTTACTGATCTTTCTTTTCTTTCTCTCCTCTCATCCCCCAACTCATCGGTTTCTCTCCTCATACATAGCTGCTTCAGGTCTAAAATTTGCATTTTTCTCATCTTTGCTTTCTCCGTTACCTCCTTCCTTTTCTTCCTCCTCTTCATCAGCATCTTTTACTTGGGTTACCAACAACACTGCATTTCAGCAACAGCAACACATCACTCCAACCTTTTCATGTACCACTCCATCACCACCTCACTCTGAAGAGAAATCTGAGGAGAAATATCATCTAAAACTAGAGTCAGAGATATAAATAAACCAGTCATGCACAGATAAACAGGGAGCAGATGTGGTGAGTTCAACCAAAAGTTTTGATTTGAATACAGAGCTTTTTATATAGGTTATAATGTAATGTACACTATATGATACTATAATGTGACATATTAATGTAATTATGTATAATCTGTATGTGATTAGAAGAGTGTGCCCAATGTTTTATTTGTACAATCCCTATACAGATCTCTGTACAACTCATACACAACAAATGACAGATAGATGAAGAGATAATTGGCATAATATACAAATAGTGGTCCCATTGACCCAGTTGTGAACTTCCAGTACAAAGTAAAGCGAAAAATATATTTGCCTTTTGTAATTTACTGTAAAATAGTATAGTAAAATATCAACTGGCACACCTTTGTCACAGATACATATTAAAATATATGTATATGAGATAATAGTGAACAGCAGACAGACAACTTGGGGACACAGGAGAAGAATGATCAGAAAAAAACTGCTGAGGTGAGTGTTGATAAAAATGATTTAGACTGAGAATTAGATGTTTGTTAATAATATGAATTTATAGTTGAAAATATTGTTGATGTTTTATAATCTGATTCTTTGTGGAAGATTAATTCCTAGGGAGATTTTTTTACATACTCTGTATTTATGTAAGAATGTTTTCTTTTTTTTGTTTTTAATTCACTAAATCTGCCCGTTCTTGGGAAAACAATTGGGAATTTCTTTTTTGATTTCTTCTTCTATTTCTTAGGTTTTCCTTGTTTTAATGTCAAAGAGACAGGAAAATTTCCGCTACCCTTACGAAACATATCACTGCACATGTGCATGACGTACTTATATAAGAAGATATTTCCATTACCAAGTCATATACAGTGCCTTAAAAGTATGCATATCCTTTGCCCTGTTCCACATTTTGTCACATTTCAGCCACAAACTAAAACTAAAATGTATTTCATTATAATTTTTATGTGATAGACCAACACAAAGCAGTGCATAATTGTGAAGTACAAGGAAAATTAAACATGGTGTTCTACATTTTTACAAATACAAACACCAAGTAGTGTGGCGGGCATTTGTATTCAGCTCCTGAGTCAGTATTTACCATCCTAACACGAATATGCTTTAATCTAAACTATTTCATTGTAGCTCTGATTGTATGTTTAAGGTTGTTGTCCTGCTGGAAGTTGAAACTCGGCTCCAGACTGTTGTAGCCTCGAAGAGGTTTTCTTCAGGATTACCCTGTATCTAGCTCTATTCATCTTTCCAAGAACTTTTTCCTTTCACCTATGTCCACATTTCCTGTGTTGCCTAAATGGCTTGGGGCAAACTGCAAACAGGACTTCTTATGTCTTTCTCTCAACAATGGTTTTCTTCTTGCCACTTTAAAATAAAGGTCAGATTTGTGGACTACACGACTAATATTTGCCTTGAAGACAGATTTTCCCTGATCTGTGGATCTCTGCAGCTTTCCCAGAGTAACCATGGGCCTCGGGGCTGCTTCTCTGATTAACGCTCTCCTTGCCCAGCCTGTCAGTTCAGATGGACGGTCACGTCTCGATAGGTTTGCAGCTGTGCAAACACTGTTCATTTTCGGATGATGGATTGAACAGTGCTCTAAGTTTGGGATCATTTTTTTTATTTTTAACCTAACTATACTTTAAACGTCTCCACAACTTTATACATCTATCAAATAAAATCACGACAACAAACACATTCAAGTTTGTGGTTGTAACATGACAAAATGTGGAAAAGTTCAAGGAGTATGAATACTTTCTCAAGGCGGTTTAGCCTGTTATGGGTGCCAAACAGAAGTGGCTAGACTTTATATGAAGATGGCAGGATAAACCAGTTCATGCAGCAGTATGGATACTGACTGGCCAAGCAAGCATGGTCTAAACCAAAGCAGGAAATCACAAAAAGTGATGGTGTACAGAAACTCCAGTTTGTTCCTCTAAAAAATAATATGTGGAACCTCCTATATCTGTCTATAAGTGCACAATGAAATAATGGAAAATGATGCTTGTTAAATTAGGACTATATTGTTTCAGTAGCAAGGAGTAAATCTTTCTAAATTGCCAAGTTGCAGATTTGACAATAGTTATTGTTTACTTGAGTTTACTTGAATTTTCCATAAAATCATACGTACTGTTTTTGTGATTCCTGAGCAAACCTTTGTTTACATGTTAAACAAATCTTGATCATACTTTTTCTCCATGTTCTTTTCACTTTATTATCTCTCTCTCCTCCTCTCTTAATCTCTCCCTTTTGTTCTCTGAACCTAACTTCTTCCTCTTCAGGCTTCCCCAAGTATGTCAGTCAACTCCTCTTCTTTTGCTGATCTCTCACTTGTTCCTCCTCAACTGTCTTCCTTCAACATCTCCATCCATCGTTTCACAAACATCTGTTTTACATCCAAAGCAAGCATTTTAGTTTTCTCGGCTTTCTTCGTCGCCAACCTCCTCCTTCTCCCTCTCTTCTTCCTCATCTTCTACCTGGGTTACCAAGAATGTAGGAAACCACGTTCCACATCAGCAGCGAGTCACTCCGACCTCTTCATGTACCACTCCATCTTGATGCAGCTGATCGTATTCATGGGATTCACCTGTTATTTTTGTGGGGGCTACATCGATCTCCCAGAGGTGGTATGGGAAGGTCTAAACATCTGGGCCATCTCTGCCCATGGACAGGCTCTGTTTCACATCCTCACCTGTGTGGAGCGCTACCTGGCTGTTGTTCACCCCATCACCTACAGAAGTCTAAGACAAGCAGGCAGGGTCAGGATCATAAACATCAGCATTGGATGTGTTTATGTAGCGAGCTTTGGATGGCTGGCTGTATGTTACCTATGCAGCTATACCTTATATTTGATCTTCTACTGCTGCAATATGGCTTTTTTCTTAATTGTCATCACATTTTTCAGTATTTATGTCCTCTGTGCTCTAAAGCGTCCAGGGCCGGGGGAAGTGGGTGGCAACAAAGGGAGGGTTAACCAATTAAAGCAAAGGGCTTGCCATACTATTATGGCCATAATGGGAGTGCTTTCGATTAGATTTGGGGGGAACATGATTAGCATTTTGATAAGCAACACAGACACAGTGAGCCCCAGTGCCATTTGTGTGATGGTGTTAGGGACATTCTGGTTTGATCTGCCCAGCAGTTTGGTTTTACCTCTGCTGTTTCTCCACCGCAGAGGAACACTACAGTGCTGGAAACAAAACCATGTATCAGGATGAGCACTGGTCATAAACAAAAGTCATATACAGAAAGTTATACATTCTTTCTGTGCTGAAAAGGTAGCTTTAACCTATTATATCATATTTATATTAGTCAGTAAGAGCAATACCAAGTTTTAATAGTAGGATAGACAGAGATATCGATAGATGGAGGGAATAGTACAGGGGTGGCCACAGTCCTGCTTGATTTCCAACCACCTCTGCACTTACAGCTTCTGATTGGCTGAAGCACGGCTGTAGCTCTCGATGACCAGGGTTATATTAGTTGTCTGTATTTAAAATAAATGTATAATGAAGAAAGTAGAATTAGACATAATCAGAGGTGGTTTGAAGATGAGAAGAACTCAAATTGTAGAAGAACCATTGACAAATAAGACTGTGTCATCTGCATAAAAGTGGACATTGCAGCATTGCATATACGTAAAATGTGAATTATGAATGTTCTACATAGATACGTAGACAGACAAGACATAAAACAGTTGTTAAACACAGTTGATAAACAGTCTGTTTTATGTCTGGTCACCAGGGATGGGCAAAGAAAATGAAATATAAAGACATTGTGTGCCTAATGCAAATGTGGGTGTGTCTTTTGTTATCTGTGAGTGGCTAATGACGGCGGAGTTCACTAAAAGTATCAGGCCATTAAAAATGCTCAGAAGAAAACACTCACAGGATTACCTGTAATAAAATCAAGTTGTAACGGTGCATATGGCAAACCTACCTGCTTAACATGAACTGCTTAGTTTTTAGAGTCATTGTTTGAGCTCACACAACTGTTATGGACTTATTGTCTTGTTTTTTCTTATTAGTATCATCAACATATAAAGCACCAGGTTTGTATTTGATATCAGACAACATCAAAACAGAGGTTGTACAGTTTAACAAAGATTGCACCAAAGATTTTTATTAGAGCCACCTTGCATAGTGTGACAGGCAATAAACCTAATATTATTGTTCAGGTGTCTTTAAATAAGTTAAATAAATCTTAAACAGATAAAGAGTTCTCAAAGTTCTGTGTAAACATTATAGTTTTGTCTGCGTTAGTGTTACATTGGAGCTTTGCCCCCCTCGTGGCTCTTCATGTGTGTTTTCAGACAGTGGCTCTGAGTAAAGGCTTTGTCACACACGTCGCACTTGTACGGTCTCTCCCCATTGTGGGTTCTCATGTGGACAGTCAGGTGCGTTCTGCGAGCGCACGCTTTCCCACAAATGCCGCAGACAAATGCCTTGACGCCTGAGTGGACCGTCAGGTGCTCGTCCAGATTACTCTTCCGTTTGAAGGACCAGCCGCAGTCTGGACAGCGGTAAGGTGTCTCCCCAGTGTGGACTCGTCTGTGAACCGTCAGCGGTCCCTTGGTGGTGAACCCCTTTCCACATTCCCCGCAGTGGTACGGCTTCTCGTTGGTGTGCATTCTCATGTGAATCTGTAGCTGCTTGCTCGTGAGGAACATTTTGCAGCAAACGTCGCAGAGGTACGATCTCTCTCTGTTCAAATGAGTCTTCTCGTGTTGTCTCAGCGTCCCGATAAGTTTGAAGCGCCTCCCACAAAGGTGACAGCTGTGAGGCCTTTCCCCTGTATGGGTGAACTTGTGGCGCGATAGAGATCTGTAGTCGCTGAGGGATTTACCGCACACACCGCAGAGGTGTGTCTTCTTGTTGGTGTGGATCCTGTAATGAGCCTTTAGCTGTTCCTTCAGTTCAAACACTTCATGGCAAGTGTAACATTTGTGAGTCGTACCTGCCTCATGTAGTTTGTGGTGATTCTCCAGGGATACCTGCAATGCAAACACATTATGGCAAACATTGCATTCGTATGGTTTATCTCCCGAATGAGCAGCCACATGTTCGTTGAGACTGAGAATGCTGAGGAAAGACTCCCCACAAATGTCACAGTCATCAGTCTTGTGGTGATTTTGAAGGTGATCTTTCAGCCCCTCGGCAGACTCTGAGAGCGCTCCACACACCCCACAAGCACTTCCTAAATCGTCCACGTGACTCCAGGCGTGTTTGACAAAAGTGACTTCTGATTTGTGCAGATCTCCGCAGACTTTGCAGGACAGATCATCGTCACTGATCTTAGTCTTTGTCTCAATGACTTTGACACAATAATGTCTGGATTTTTGTTTCTTTTTTGACTGTAATTTAGAGTCTCTGTCCCTCAGCTCCTCAGCACTCTTGTCTGGTTTCCAATCGTCATCGTTGTCATTTCCCTGTTCTCTTTCACTCCCTCTACACTCAGCTGTAGACTGGGCATTCTCAGCTGGTTCTGCAATTATATAATCTACATCATCTGCCTCGTCTGTTTCCTCATGTTGGTGTGACGTTGAGCTGCCGCACAGAATCACCACTCTGCTACCTTCAACCCCCTGAACAAGGCTGCTGTGGGACACAAGAAAGAAACACATCAATAAATCCTATTCTCTGATTTTATGCTGCCAAGTATGTAGACACTTAGCCACACACACTAGGAAAAGATGAGCTGACTACCAATCATGCACCTCCTGGCCTGGGTTTTTGTGGCACACATGTCTATAATCTCCAAGTATTAACTAGAGTGTAAAATGTCCTACCACCTAGTTGTGTTTAACAATGTATCACCCACTGCCCAAAGGCCCAGGCAGTACATTAATGGCTAAGCTTTTATATCTGAGGTGGGGAGGTTATCCATTGTACCAAAAGCCTGCTCTCTTATAAAACAAAAAAAAAATACTAATAAAGCTTAAATCTAAGCTTTGTCACACCTGCCTCATTCTGGCATGTCAAGCAACCACGGCTGACCAGCCGCAGTAATATGCACTACTGAGCAACGTTCATAGGAGTGACAGAGTGATGCTAGTGGATGCTACCTTACCAAGTAAGTTTACTACCAAGTTCTCTTTAACATTTCTTTGGTTTCATAGAGAAAATACTAGTTTAGACAAAGGTTCAAAACTAGTATTTCCTCTATTAAAGTGATTCCTGTTAACTCAGTTGAACATTTTTAAAGTATTGCCAATATTCTCTTTGACAATCTGCTGACGTAGCTGTTTAAAACAGCGATGTATGTATATGCTATATTATTATTATTATTATAACACCTTGTTTTTGGTTTTATACGAGCAGGGGTTTCATTAACTGGCAGTGTGATGGATGAATCTAGGTTATAAGCGCCAACTATGAGGTTGCGTGGAGGATAAATAAGGTACACTGTATAAATTGTCATTTTTTTATAACAACCTTGTTTGTGGCCTGACGTCATCACATGTCAACACGGCAGACGTGGATAGAAAATTTTTAGGACTGACGCCTTGTGTTTGTAGAGACTGGTTTTCTTTCTGGCTGGACTGAGGTTCCTTTTGTCCCTGTAAAAATAAAGAGATCTTATTCCACCTTGGAAGAAACTGACAGCTACATTCAAAAACGTTCCAGCTGCAAGAAACTCAAGCAGATCTTGCTGTCGCTACCTTCAGCCTTATATAAAGTGTTGCCTTCTCCAAATCTGTGCAGCTGACGTTACTCTGGATTTCCTCTGGGGTCACAGTCTTTAGTCTCAGACACTGTAGCCTCCGTCTCTTGTTGGACATCAAGATGTCAAAAGGTTTGTTGTCTCCAGCCAGCTGAGGGAAGGCGGCCTTCAGCAGGTCCAGAAACTCAGCCTCCTGCAGCCCACGAGGACACTTCAGCTTCAGCACTGGACATTTCTTAAAAACTGACATAGGAGAGAGGAGCACAACAAAACAGAAGCACTTTTAAAAGTGTCAACAGTCTTTCAGGATCAGCTTCTACTGAAAACTGTAGATAATGGTTTACAGTAGATTAGTGGTTGCCTCAGATTCTCTATAAAAACTAGCCACTAGTATTTATTTAATACTTTAAATTATAGTAATTACTACGACTGTGATGTGATTAAAATGTTTTTAATCACACCTGCTTCCCGGGTTTTCTGTTCACACAGACGGTTTTTCCATTTACATATCCTTATCTTATTTGTGACAATAAACTACATATTATGCTCGACCCACATCACTCTGGAGAGTATTTTGTGCGCTGCTTTATTTGGATGTATATCGAGATGTTTGGTTTTAGGGTGCATTAGTAAATCTTCTCTCTCTCTACGGTGCTGTCTGTCCCTCCCTACTGCTGAAATTCTCACAGCATGTTTTCAATTTTATCGATGCAGTAAAATGTGCAAAACAATAACCTGGAAGTGGTGATGTTGACTTGTTTTCTAGTGTATATGAGAACAACACATCATGAATGCTTAGCTAATAAAATAAAAACTATCTGCATTTTTGCTTCATCATTTGGATGAACTGATCTTTTGAACCAGGTGAATAGGACACAACTGTCTCATGTTATTTGCACCCTCAATTCCCCTTAAATTTATTTTCATCCATTTTTAAAATTACCATTTTTTGACAGTACTTCGGTCTGTGAGTCCTCCAGGATGCAGATCTTGAGATCCACATATTTCTGTGTCTTACTTGTGCGTGGTCTGCCAGGTTTCCTCTTCTCAAACTGAGTTCTGGAAGAAATTGAAAGACAAAGATTGCAGGAGGTTAACTGTGGATATACTTACAATATGCAAACTAAGTTCTTCATTTAAATTATGTCCTGATTTCAGTGGGTATCTAACACATGAAAAGGCCATTTGACATTTAATTTTTGTTATGGAAGTGTTTCAGATATGATCATCAGTATTAAGCCATTTTTTATTTTAATCAGGAACACAAAAGCGTAAATATTAGCAGTTGTAATATTAATTAAATGCACAAGCTGTGATTAAGTAGTCCTTTCCAGATGTTTTCTGTTGTTGTGATTTGAGGTGTGTTGTGGTTTAATTTCTCCATAAAAAAATCATAATGCTGACGAGAAAGGTTCATAAAAAAGTACAGAAAAATAACATTTTAGCGATTTAAAGATTCATACAGTGAAAATGCTCATATACAATCAAAAAAGGGTTATGGTGGGTTTTTTCATGTAATGTTTTGCAAAAAAAACTGTACGTGATGGAGGGAAATGGAGATTTTTGGATTTAGCTCCCTAAAAAAACATAATATTTACCAAAAATATCCCAAGCAGCTGAAAAACTTTTTTCTACAGACCTGTGTAATATATACTGATACTTTCTCAATACAGTATATCACTACAGCTGAAATTATCCAGTTATGAGTCAAGTATTGTTATTTTCATAGAGATACTTGACATGGAGATACAATAATAACAATACAGTCGTTTATGTTGGAACCTTGATGGAGTTTGAAGGTTCAAGTCTTCCAGGTTTTCCAAATACACTGCGGGCTCGTCTTTCTCCACATGGCAGAGGTTCCTGTTGCATTTCGCACCTGAACAAAAGACAGTGATTCGTATGTTGAATCTGACCAACAGTCTGTATGTCTGTCATAATGCCAAACTTCTTTGACAAAATCTGGTATTCCTACCCCAAACCCTATTTATATGAGGCAGACGAGATTTCGTGTTCTTCTAATGTAGTTGTGTGTGGGGGTATAAATTCGGGACACTGATTATCAAGAAAGCAGAAAGACGTGCGGTAAGGTCCATGGAAATATCCATAATTGTACGGTATTAGGCGTTCAACAGCCTGCCACAACTCGGCGCAGCAGAGACTGTCGCCCTTGAAACGAGGAAATATATAAACGATTCAAAATTTAATGAGGAATGAGACAATGAGACCGAAACAAACAGCGAGGCCTTTTGATTAATAAAACGTATTATAGTTTATACTTTAATGTATAAATGTTTATTAATACCCAAGTGAATTTTAAATTGCAAGATGTTTAAATGGAGTTCGACTTTTCCCCAACTCTACAAACTGGACTGAGTTTCTGGGTTTATAAATTTAAATCAAGAAATGTATGACCAACCGTATTGGATGAGTGTGACCTGAGGCTGCTGAAGAGTGTCCAGCTGTCTCCTCTGCCGGTCTATCTCCTGTCTGAAGCCCGAAGCATCCTCCTCGTACCCGGTTATGAGTCTGTCTACAGCCGCTAAGATTTCCCGGGAGGCAGCAGCGAGTCTCTCAGTGACAAATCCTTTCAGAATATCAGCTTTAGACATTTTACTTAAACAGTCGGCTATGTCCACTTTGTTTCGATTCATCGCATTAAACACAATTTTAATATTTTATGTAAGGATTATCGAGTTTACTAGCTTGACGAATTTCCGTTTTTGGTGCTTAGACAAACAACGTCCGACTTAAAACTAAAACCTTCACCAGGCGTTCCTTTTCATTCTCCTAAATGTAGGTGTAGATTTACTTTTCTTATTCCATAAATAAGTAAATATTATATAAATACAAATATTATATATATATATATAATATTTGTATGTTCATTTATATGTGTATAAATGTAACTTACCATGTGGAAACTTGATCATCGTAGTATTTAAGTTAGTTTCCCCACTTTTTCACAAATAGTAAACATTAGATCAAATAGTTTTAAAACATCTTTTACGTTTTTTTCCAAACTTTTAACTTTAAAAAGAGCTGTACTTTATGTGTATTAATTGAATGTAAATTTTTTTAATGTTATTTAAAACTACCAAATTCACAGACAAGACATCATAGTAGTAGATGCTCATGTGTTTTACTTATTCAAAAGTATAAAAACCACAATGTAAAACTGTTCCAAGTAAAAGCACAGAAGTGTAAATAAATGTGTGTATTAGTTTTTATAGACAACAAACACATGGGGGTGCTCTTGCATAATAGATACATATGTATCATAACACAAACAGATAATATAATAAATCATATATATTGTCATTTTTTTAACGTTACAAAAATGTAATGTCCTAACATTCTGCTGTTGATGCTTTTTTGCAGGTCTTAGATACAGGAACAAGTGTCGTTCCACAAAGAAGACATTCTGGTGGATATTTAGAGACAGCTGAGCCAGAGAAGACTGCAGTGTATTAGACAAACCTTTGAGCACTCGTGTCCACATATCTCTGCCTCCTTTCATCATGAAGATAAAATGTTCAGTCTGTTCTGTTTGCCTGACAAACTTTCTATGTAAACCCTACATCTTAACAAGCCATGTATACTCAACAGTGACTGCCTAATTGTCATCCCAAAGAAGGTTTTTCAGAGGCAACTGGACTTGTTTTAGTTCCTTGAAGACGTTTAACCCACCCCGGATGACTGAGAATCTCCACAGACATTTACCTAATTGTTTTATTTATTTATTTATTTTTTACATACTGTCACATAAAAGACAAATAAACTCTAACAGAGAGTAAATACAGGTAGGCTAAATACAAACAATCAGTACACAAATGCCATAGTAAGACCAAACATAACCGTAAATAGGAAGAAAGATGTACAGGAGATCAGTTAAATGTTTTTCAATGAACACTGTGCTGCAATAAGCAATACTATATCACATGTAAACCATAAAGTCCACCAAATGTTCCAAAGAGCCATCTGTTAAGCTGCACCAAACACCAGTACACATGATCATACAGCCATACAGTATCCACTCTGATCTAGAAACGTAGCAAGTACAAAAGTACAAACTTGGCACACAGGTGGATTAAGTTCCAAAGCCCCAAATATGACACAAAGTTTAAGATCCAACAATACACTCTGCTAGGCCTTAAGTATGCTGTGCTGTCCTGACAGAAACTCTTTAACAGTCATCTCTGTTGTCTGCCCCATTGATAGCAACGACACTGACCATGGCAATTCCCATGCCACAGGAAATGAAGTGGAAAACTTGAACAACAGGACAAATAAATCAGTAGACAGTATAACACATTACACATTAATTACGGCAGCCAAAAAAGTATCACGTGACTTGGTGATGTGGGTGAATAAACTTAATACTGACTCTTTAATATCAAGCATTTTAGAATTCATTTCAAAGTCACTAGTATTAGCTCCATGTAGTGAAATTGGTAGCTAACGAGGTATTCCATAACAGCGACCACTCTGTGAGCACAATACAAGACCTAATTGATTTCGCGGAAAAAAAGCTGGGGATCTAGGTGCAGAATCAAATGTCTGAACTCAAGAAACGAAGAATAAAACCAATGTGACAAGCGTGACACACGCTTTACCTTAAGTTTATTCTGGATTAAAAATGTTCCTGAATCCAAAGTTTTGACATTTTGCTGTTGCAAACCTTCAACACCCCTCCTGTTCCTCTTTGTTTCTCCTTTTCTCTGGCTTCTCTCTTTCAATTTTTACTGGTGTGCTTGACTTCCTTGGCTTCTTCTTTGGCATGGGGTCACCTGAGTCCAACCGTTTCTGCTGATTGATGACTGGGCTTGTGCAAATGTCACCCAGTTTTCCTTCTGTGGCACTGTATTCTAATGACTCAGATTGATTTTTGCAGTTTACTAAGGTGATGGGGGTGGAATCAGAAAGGAGAGTCTGTGAAGTGTGGTTGAGCAGGCGTTGATAGTGTTTGGATTTCTCTGCCACAGGAACAACCAGGGGGACAAAGGAGGGAGATAAGACCAGTGAGGAAGTGCAGTGAGCAGGGAGAAGCGGAGCAGGAGGTGCAGCATGACGGTGCAGGTTTGATCTGTTGGCGAAGTCATTCGTGGTGAAATTCTTTTGGGGTTCAAGGTTCGGTAGTAAAGGGTGAGGAGAAGGAGGAGGGGAGTTATTTCGAGAGATTGTGCCACACCGTTTTTTTAGGACGTGTGCATCATTTTCATGTTGCCAACGTGTAATGCAAACCTTTTTTTCCCTACACATACGTATGTCAGTGTTGTGTATGTTTTTGCGAGCCTGTTTAGCCTCGTGTATGTGTGTTTCAGAGTTCCTGTGAATCTGTGTGTCTCTGTTGGAGTTGGTGTGTAGCCGTGGGTTTGGGTTAGCGCTGTGTCGATTTCTGCTACGCAGTGAGCTGAATACCATGGTGCAGCCTGCCACTGTGCAGCGATGTTTGATCTTCAGGTGGACAGCATTGTAGTGAATCTTCAGTGTTCCTGCACAAAAAACATTGTGCTGTTATTAAGTTGTTACCAGCTGACTGATTTTACAGCAGCTGCTTTTGGGCTTGAAACAACCTAGTCCATGTGTACTATAATGACAATCACAGATGTGATTCCCTTCTGTCAAACACATTAAAACACTACTGTGTTTTTTTTGTTTGTTTGTTTGTTTACAACCCATGTCTGCATTTTACTCTTTTTGTAAACTGTGTAAAATGAGAAATAGGGTATTGATTTGTGATTTTGGTCATGAACTACATATGTTCAAAATGTGCCCTGCTAAACTCAAACACACATAATCAGAGATTAACGGAAAGTGTACTAAGCACAGTATGTTCAAATCTGTCCCTGCTACTTAGAATTATTGCTAGCTGTTGTGTAAAAAGGAATTAGATTGTTCAGGTGTACCTAAAAACAAGCATTTAAACAAAAAAGGGCACCTTAATTCAAGAGCTGCAGAAACGTTAACATCAAATAAGCAGATAACATCTAACACAATCTTATTGAATCTACAGCATTAGACCGGTATTAGATCTAGAATTAAACCCTTCACCAACACAACACACTCCTGGTTTGGGAGCAGCACCATGCAGGACAGACGAGCTCTACAGAGGGTGGTGTGATCAGCTGAGCGCATCATCCACACCGGGCTCCCTGACCTGCACTCGATCTACAACAAGCGGTGCCGGACCAGGGCCAGGAAGATGGTGAAGGACCTCA
>JAUYWH010000010.1:1288074-1303956 GCA_034779795.1 Ctenopoma multispine | reverse complement strand
TGTAGTCACATGTCATAACAAAACCACGTGGTTTGTGGTCACGTGTCATAACAAACGTGACGTGGTTTGTTATGGGGCGTGGTTAGGGGCGGGGCTATCTTGACAGCTGTCAATCATTTTGATGGAAGCGGCCCTCTTATTTCTCTCTTCCACCTCTTGGTGGTCTTTTTTGTCTGTCTTTTGTCAGCTAGCAATCATTTAATGTATCTCTACAGCCATGTAGCTTCAACTTGCTGTTGTGTCTCACTTCAGTTATTTTGCATCTCTGTTCTTTCTTGATTTGTCTTTAGCTATAATGTTTCTCTTTGGAGTTGTCTTGAAGATTTACAATTTTTTACAGAATCTCAGTTGCTTCCCTTTTTGGCCATTTTGCCATTGTAGTCATTTTGCTTTTTCTCTTTGTGGTGTTTTGTATCTCTTCTATCTGTTTCACATAACTTCATTACATCAATAGCTCCTGTCAGAAAGAAAGAGACTGAAACCTGGAAGAAAACAAGACTTCAGCGTTATTCTTCCCTGGAGGTGAAATGACCTGAAAAGTTTCTTATATTGTTGAGCCGATGGATTCACAACCACACACGCAGAGCGAAGGTAGGGCTGTTGGACAGGCTGTGTGTCTGCTGGGACCTGGTGGACCTCTTTCCTGTTTTGATGTCGTACTAATTAGAATATCAGACGATAGCAGTTTGTGCGTGTGTATGTGATCAGCGCCGTTCGTTGACACACTTACTGTACCAAAACCTCTCAGGCATCGTATTTGAAATGCAGCAGCAGCACCACCTCCTTGTTGTCCTGAGTGTATGTGTGTGTGTGTGTGTGTGTGTGTGTGTGTCCTGGTCCCGTATTCTTGGATCAGTCTTCTCTAAACTTACTAAACAAGGTCACAATGGATGTTAGACATCAAAAAACAATAAATTCAAACAGCAGCGCAAACCTTCAATGCTTGAAATATTGGACATCACCATTGCAGCCTCTTAAATGAGTGTAGACCTTGCCTGGACCCCAAACTGTAGCAAACTGGACTGGAGTGCTTGCATAAAGAGGGTTGTTGGGTTTTCTACATAATTATATATATATATTGGCAATTATATTTGAGAAACAGAAGGAGTTCTGAACCACCAGAGCTCTTTATTGAGTCGTAAATCTGACAAAACATATTTTATCTGATTCACTTATGTGAAAAACCAAAAACTCAACTGAAGAAGGGTGCTCCATGGGCAGAAAAATAAGCGGGTAAAACATCCATCCAGCATAGACGGTTTATGAAATGGTCTTTACCTGCAAAATGAACCAGAAAAAAAACAACACAAAGACACGCACAAGAACACAAAATGTGCAAAATATCATGATAGACACAGAATGAAACTGTCCTCTTTTACAATTTGTTCTGTGTGTTTTCTGGATCTGTCAGTTACTTATGAATTTAATTTAATGACCTTAAAAAACAGCACAGTCCTTTAAAAATAAGCTCATCTTGTTCAGTTCAGTTTCCCTGTCTGTCACTTTTCTGTCATTTGTCGCCACAAACGTCAGCTCCAGAGGATCTGAAGGTGAATTTTACATGACACTAAAGACTGTGTCTGTGTGGTGAATATTATGTATTTAACAGGACATTTTAAAGCACTTTAGTGTGTGTCCCCTCACATATGGTTTGACTATATGTGTGTCCTGTCTTTCTACTCCCCCACTCTTCATATCCTCTCATCTTTCCAGTCCCTTATCCCACCCCTCTGAGTGGTTGAGTGAGATCCCACCCCCCTTTATATCTGTGTCATTACACTGACTGAGGGTGTGAGGATTTCTCTTTGTAGCGAGTCCAACTTGGCACTGATGCCGTCACTGTGTGAGTTTTACGTGTGTGTTTAAATGTGTGTGTTGTCGCGGGTGCAAGTAGGGCAGCAGGCAGGGAGGAACAAGGACTCAGCAAGATAAAACGTAAAGTTTTTGAAAAAAAAAATGGCTGTGAATATTCATAAGGGGGATTCAAACAAAAACAGGACACTGACACTTTTTAATTCATTCTTTTTGTACATTTGATTTCTTTTGATGTTCCAGCTTTTATTTTATTTCACTTTTTTTAATAAACAGAAGTTTTCAACTTAGAAATCAGGTTTTTTAATCATCACTCTGATGATAGATGTTCCAGCCTGTGTTTCCAATACTCTGATAATCAATAAAAGGACACCTGCCTAAAATCTTTAATCCTGTTACGGTTTTAGGATACAGCGGGGGGATTAGAGTCCCTCACGTTATGGACTCAGTAAAACCAGCCGTTGGTGTGTCTGAAAGGATAACAAGAGATTAAGTTGTGTTTTTAGACTTGATTTGTTGCGTTAAAGTGTTGAATGAGATTCTTGTTTTGCTCTGTGGAAAAAAATTGTAGGCCAGTGGTTGCTGATCCCTGTGCCATGGTCTTGTCAAAGTTGTCAATAGTGATCATACAACTGAGAACCTTAGTTATAGTATACTGAAAATGCTTCATAGCTGCAGTCAAGACAAAATACTGAATCAAATTACAAAATGAAATATTATTTATAATATATTTTGTCATAGTCCATTTCAGATCTCAGATGAGCTGTAGTTTGCCTTTCACACTCAGAATTGATACCTTCCTCTATCTGCCACCTGCTGGGCCGATGCAGGCAGACTCCTCCAGAACCTCCTCGATTACTGACAGACCATATTTTGTGAGGCTGCAGTGATGTGTGTCTGAACCGGTGGTCAGTAGCACCAGCACCAAAGGACGGTCCTATCACCCTTCTTCTTCAGTCACAGGTTTTCAGACAACCATGCAGGTGTGGGGCGTGTCAGCGATGGACAGGAGGCAGACTAAGAATGGAAACAGCCACCTTCTTTCAAATGTGGCCAAAGAGGTACAGTAGTTGTGGACTTCTAGAAGACAAGAATCAAGTTAATATCCATAGCCGTTCTTTAAGGGATGGTGAAGGGATAAAACTATGTAAGCATCCACCTCAGCAACAGACTGGACTGGAAATACAATATGGAGTCTACAGGAAGGGACAGAGCAGACTCTACTTCTTATAATATTTCTTTATCCCCTTGAGGAAATTGTTGTGGGCATTAAGTCACTTTTACAACACTAACACTGGTGTTTCAGTGTCTTTAACATATGACCAGGACCAGGAGAGAACCAGAACCCTAGGGTTTGCAGATGACTGCCCTACTGACTGAACGGCAGTCGCTTCTTCTTGATGAAGCTGTAATGTGTGGAGCAAGATGCTCCGGATCTTCTTTACTTTACTTGGCAGACGCAATTTATCCAAAGCGACTTACAAGGAGAAGACAACAGCAATTACCATTCGGTTTCTGTACGTTCTGAGTTACTAATCTTCTCCCAGTCTGTTGTCAACAGTGCACTATCCTTTGCAGTTGTCTGCTGGGTCAGCAGCAACACGCTTGTTGGTATCAAAGTGACACCAACAAACCAAACACCAGGGAGCTCAAATCCTCAACATGATCTGCTCATCTAACAGCAGAGAACCCTCAGCACAACTGACTCAGTGACACAGTAAGCTAAAACCATCATCTCTGCATTTGCTTCCTGTTCTTCCCTTTGCAAAGTCTTTATGACCCTGTTTGGCTGCTGGTCACTTTAAAATGCAGATGCAGTAAAAGTCAGTGATCCTGTGGAGCAGCAGGAGCTGCTCTTTGTTTTGGGATTACATGTTTTATCCTCAGAGGGTATTCATCGTTTCTCAGGCAGCTTCAGATTTGTCACTTTTCTGCAGGATAGAGAATCTGAGTGTGTGTAAGAAAAGCTGCTGCTTCATCGGGAATTAAACTTAATCTGTCATTTGAGAGCGGGACAAACTCTGACCGCAAACACTGGGCGTCTCCTGTTGAATAAACCTGTCACTTCAGTGTGTGTAAGCGCCTGTCAGGGCACTGAATGGAAACACCAGAGTCAGCTGTCCGGTCTCTGATGCTAAGCTAAGCTAGCCACTCCATTGAAAACAAATGACATAAGAGTCAACAGATGAAGAAAAGAGCATTAATTGCTCCCAGCCGCCACTCCAGCGACTGTCAAGCTGTGTTTCATCAACACTAGTTAGTTTAAAAACTTTCCTGCTATAAACAGATAAAATTTGTCTCCAAACCACAGCATCCTGGAATGGAATGAAGTTTTTTGGGTTAATATAAAACAACAGTAAATGCATACTTGAGATTTTGTTCAATTAAAAACTGTTCTAAACTGAACTGTACTAAATGCTAAAGATATGAGACATTATTGAGACAAATGATTGTTAGAGATGCACAAATATAAATATGAGCCATTTTGATTACATTTTTGGACACAAATTGTCACCACATTATCAGCACGCCCGATGCTAGACATGACAAGAAGTGTCTCTACAACCTGCCTAACCAAGCACTGAACTAACATCACCTCTAGTATCCATAAAGTAAGTTGTGGCAGGTACGAAGAAAAATAAAAAATGAAAAATAAGCAGCATGCTGGCAACCCTAGCATGAGGTGCCTCATGAACATGCTCCAGAGACAACTGCAACTCACCACTTTTACTCCAACAGTACAAGAACAATAACCTTTAACAAATCTCAAAGGAATAGCATTGCTGTGTCTCAACACAACAAACACTCCAAATGTGAAATTGTAATAAAAATCTGCATGTTATTACTTACCATCCCTTGAACAACTGAGGACCCTCCACAGCCACAAAAAAAAAATCAGAAACACAAATGCCTCTCCCAGCAAACCAGTCATCAAGTGCAGATGCATTAATCTAATCTCAAGGAAACCCCCTTACCCTCCCTGCTTCAGAGAAACTACCAAAGAATGACATCACTAAGGTTCATTCCACCACAAACACTGTGAACTAGGCCAATTTAAAGAAATCACAACTTACTTTTTTGACGAGCCCCCACTCAAATGACCGTGGCAAATAAACAGAGAGGCACCAAATATAAACTTAAAAGAACCTGATTTATTTACAAAATATAAATTAAGACACAATCAAGAATGTGACGTGGTAGTCATTAAGGTCAGTGGTGTAAGTGGGTGGTTGAGTGTTAAATGCAACGAGTGAATGATGGTGTGAAAACCCTAAAAAGAAACAAAGAAGCCACACAAAAGGCACAACGAGACTCTCCTACCTGTGATTAATTTAATGTTTTGATATAACATTGTCTCATTCGATATATATTTTTTTGTATTAGTTTTTTGTGATATCAGAGTTCACCCTGGACAGGCTGCCACAATATCTACACCTGTATAATCCAACATATGACCTCAATAATAAACAAGATAGAAATATCACCTTTTTCACAGTTTCAACAAAAAATGAGAAATGATAACCTCATAAAAGTAGAATTCATGACAGAGCTGCTCTATTGGATTGGATTAGACTGTGTGTGTGTGTATACGTAGTGGTGTACCTAATAAAGTGGCCAGTGAAACACATGCGCACACTGAAGTATTTGCAGCCACATCTCAAAACTGATAATTTGTGATTATAATAGTTTGTCCAAATATTTTTGAGCCACTGAATTGAAGGTCCATTTACTCCACATACCTCCTCCCACCATCCAAAGTCATGCATGTCCAAATCTTAACTGTAGTTCTAAACATTAAGGTGTTGTTGCACATGTCTGACGAGGAGAAGTCAGACAATTTGCCTTTACAATATAGGGAAAAAATACAGTTTTCTAGTGTGGATGGAGAAAAAGACACAACAGACTAAGCTGCTTTGACTCCCCAGAGACAAAGAGGTAGAAAAAATGCACCTCCAGAGGAAAAAGGAGATTACTGTTTGACTGAGTCAGCACAACTCCCTGTGTGTGATGCATTTTACATTTACACAACAATAGACGGAGGCTGCCTGAGGGACACACACACACACACACACACCTTGCTGATGCAGCAGTAGTAAAATATTTGTCGTGTTTTCGTCTTCTGGTTGAAAACTTTCTGACTTTGTTCTTCAACATTTGCGGCATCTTTAGCTCCACACTCGTGCACTAAGATGTGTCCCTGAACTGAACTTGTACAGGAGTCACTTCTCCTACTACACCTTCAACAGGCAGAAAGTGTTTTGTTCTTAACGTAAAGCACTAAATTCACTTCACATGGAAAGAGAAGAATCAGCATATTACGTCTGTCTCTTGCCTGAAGAATTTCCAGGCCACTGTGTATGATTTGCTGTCAACATGCAGGAGACTCCAGGGTGAGAACGATAAGAGGAAAAACACTTACAGTGAAGATATGGATGAATTTACATGTTTTCAACAACAAATATTTTGGTTTAATTCATGTCTGTAGGAAACTGATGCAGAGCAGTGATTAAAGCAAGAAAAAAAAAACAGTTTATGGTTAAAACATATGGACAAGAGGTGATGTGAAACCAAAGTTATGTGAATCAAACTAGATTCAAGTCAAGATATTCTTTGATTTTTTACTATAAATTATTCAGAAACTGTCTCAGTCCACAATGACACCAACTCACAACAACCAGCTGCTGATCTGTCACAGTATTTGTCATAGCAGGCGACCATATGGCCTTCAGATGTCTGCCACCAACCGGCTGTGTGTGTGTGTGTGTGTGTGTGTGTGTGTGTGTGTGTGTGTGTGTGTGTTGAAAGGTAGAGAAAATACAAACATAATCTAAAGTCTCTGCACTTTCTTTTCTACAGATTATAACACATGTACATAAAGTTTTGATTGTCTGGATGTTCACACATTTCAGGTTAAGGAGCTTCCAGGACTTTTCCATGACTTTCCAAAACTAAAACAAGAATTTTCACATTTTAAAACTTTAAATGTTTTTTGTGTGTGGAAAGACAAGAAAATAATAATCCAGACTCCCCAGGACTGAGTTCATGCTACATGTAAGCAGGTAAAACTACAACAGCTTCTCCCCTGTTACCTCCTCCCTGCTTTGTTCTTCTTCATGGGCTTTGTCTTCTTTTTAACCCCGAGGGGGTTGCAGAGGGGAGAGGAGGGGGTGGGGTTTGATTTGGAGGCGGCTGTTTTTAAAATGACTAGTGGTCCATCGGACAAATCAGAGGAGGCAGCAGAGGGAGGTGTCTTCACGTCAGCAAACTCTACCTGGAACAAGGACATAGAGAGACGCAGGCGTATTTATTCTTTACTTTTTGCACACAGCATCAGCACTGAGCTAAATTCTTACATCTGTATTTCTTTGACCCAAACTTCCTCGTTTTATTATTTATTATTGATGAATTATGTGCTGCTCCACTAACTGTTTCAGCATTGATCACTAATGTACAAAATAATGGCAACACCAGAAGTGAAAACTTTCACACCACGTTTGTAATAACGTGAGACAGAAAATGAGGGCGGGTCTTACAGGGATGAAGGCCAGGTTGTCACGGAGACAGGCGTCCTGCAGCTCGCCGCGAAGTGCCGTCACATGACTGCGGTGGGCGGAGACCTCCTGCTCCAACCAGTCGATCCTGGAGCTGCAGGCATGAAAAAGCTGAGAGACGACAGAGAGGAGACTCTGTGGGGGGAGAGGAGGGGGAGAGCGGGATGAGGGGATGAACCGAGGGGGAGGAAGACGAGAGCAGGAGAGGAGGATGAAAAAAAGAAAGAAACACAAACCTGGCACGCTGCTGCCTCTGGAGTTCCCATGATGCACTCTGCTCCTCTCAACTCCAGCTGCTGCCTGGGTAACAACAGGGGGTGGGGCTGAGCTAACAGCGAGCGCTCTGATTGGACGAGACCGTCTCTGACCTGAAGACACACAGAGTGTTATCAGACGTTCAAACGTGTGTTTTCTGTGTGATTATTTACACGTGTGCCGTTCACCTCCTTGTAGCTCGTCTCTGCAGCCTTCATGTAGCTGATCAGAAAATCCTTACATCTAAGGGGAGAAAATAAATCACAGCAGATCAAATAAACGTGGAGACACAAATGCTGACACAATATGTTTTTCTTGTCCTGTTGTTCACAACAGCAGATTGTCTTTTTGAATGGAGCGACTGCTTAACAGCATCTTCTACAGAGGGAGTGTTGCATTATGGGTTGTTTGTAGCTTTTACAATAATATGTATTTACAGTTTCAGGGACCAACATCACTAAAAAGAAAATACTGTGTCTGTGTTACCTGGAGGCGTCCCTCAGTTCGTTCTCGGCTCGCTGCAGTCTCTCCTCCAGCTGCTTCCTCTCCTTCTGAACCCCCGATAGGTGTTTACCCAGAATCCTCAGTGACCTCTCCTTTCGACTCGCCTCCCGTCGAGCCTCTGACAGAGCCTGGAGAGAAACTGGAAGCTGTGAGACTGCTGATTTATCAAACTAGCCTCAAATTGTGACTCTTATTTTCTTTTCTTGAATATTCTGAATTCATATAACAGACTTCCTGAATCGTACATAAATAATTTATGCTTATTATATACAATATTTCCTCTCTTTTAGCTCCGTTTTTGGTCTCCACCAACTCCTGAGGGTAACATCAACCCCTTTAGCTGCTGAACGCGCCACCATTGGATGTTCACTACAAGTTGATGTCTGCCAGTGCTGGAAGACTAATCTGTGCGGAAAACACGCCACAAAACTAAAAGTACAAACTAAAAGAGTCTAAACAGCCGCAGAGGTGGCGACATTTCTCTGTGAGCTTGTCAATACGTAAGCTGGAAAGCAGGATTAAGCACTAATCATTTGCCGATACATTTATTTTCTGTCTCAATTTTCTTTTATTTTTCCTACATACTTTAAGTATGCGTGTATGCACCTGTGCAGTGTGGCTCAGTGTGCGCTGTGTGTTGGTCTCCTCAGAGGCGTGTGCGTTGACTTGGAGCTGCAGCGTTCGCAGCCGGTTGGTCTGTTCTTGGATCAGCACCTGAGCCTCCTGCTCTCTGTTCAGAGCCTGACGGAGCTCCTCACACACACTGTGGAACCGCTCAGCTGGGACCTGCACAGACACACACATAGATACACACAGTAAACATACAGCAGGAAGATGTGTTTAACACATGTACGGTACAGCTTTATACAGCTAACTGTTAAAGTTATCCAGGATTCCCAGTGTTCAGTGAAGCGAACCCAGAGAAAGCCACACTTCTTTAACCTGCTTCTTGGTAAAAGGGATGTGTGTTTTTTAAACTCACCATCGTGCAGGTGTCCTCTCTCTCCCGCCTCAGGCCTTTCTTCAGAGTTGCCACCTCCAGCCTCAGACTCCGCCGCTCCACCTCAGCAGAGTGCAGCCTTTGGCTGAAGAGCAAGAAGTGCTGCTGAAGGCTGGAGACCAGGGCCTGATGGGAGATCGCATAGAGACGTTACAGCTGTCAGCAGATGGACAGAAACTCACTAAAATATGTAGCTGGGTTTTCATCCAAATTTAGCACATACTTTTCTAAAAGAATTACAACAAAATCGACCAAACAAAAAACACTAATTAATGTCCACTATCATTATAAGAATTTTAGGAGAGAGTTGTTTTGTGTCATTAAACAGACATTAATAGGTGCTAGTGAAACTTTAAACGGTCAATTCAGATTTCAGACATAATATAAGACATAATCATTTGCATAAAAAATTATAAAAATAATATTGTTCTTTTATTTATTTGTGTCAGTATTAATTTACTAAAAATAAATTATCACATTAGAATTTCACAATTTAAATGTCTCCTTGAACATTTACAGTCAAGCATCATCTGTATCTAGTGACCTTCACGTCAGGTTGTAACGGCGTCAGTCTGGACGAGCTGAGCCTCAGTCGACCACTCAGCGCGTTCTCGTTCACTCTGCACAACGCTAGGGGGACTTTGTCTTGGTCGAGAAGGTGGTCCAGGAGGCGGGACAAACCAGAGCGAGCTGCTGACATCACATTTGGAGGGGAGGAGCCTAAATTTTTTTTTTTTTTTTAAAGAGGCAAAAAGAGAAACTTCCATGATGGAAACTGATGTTTTGGGTCTGACCAGACACTCACACACATTGTGGAGTGTTACTGGAAAACAAGAGAACCACCTGCAAATACTGCCTGAATGTAGGTATTAATATGGGAGCGTGTTTGTTTACCTGTGCGTGCTAGCGCCCCCTGCAGGTCAGCCATGGAAGACAGTATAATGGAGGAGAGACATTTAGAGAGCAGCCAGCGAGAACACGCCTCTTCACGACCTTCATCTTTACCTAACACAAAAACAAAAAGTAAAATAAAACACCCACGTTTAGATCACAATCTATTATAATGTTAATTCATAACTAAGACACCCCGGTGATGGGTTAAAATAATAGAGACCTGAACACAGAGATCTGAATATAGCATATTAAGTATAGTTTTACAAACACTTCAAATGAATGTTACTCGATACTGAAAGTGCTATTTAATCATAATTCATGTTTTTCTGCATTATTAAAACATGAAAAAGCAAAACATTTCACATTTGTACAGCTGAAAGCAGATAACCTAATTCCCTGTCTGAAATAATTTAAAGTTACAACATTATTTCTGGATTAGAATCAAATAATTTTTAACAAATGTACTTAAGTTTTACATACAAATCAAATAATAACTAATAAGTGATGTCGGGGTAATGTAAATACAACGCAAATCAATTATTATCAATTATTCAACAACAAAGTCGAACAGTTTTTCTGGCAACTTGTGATGTTTCTATGTTTTATAATCTTTATTTAACCCTTCTGACCTTGACTAATTTATTAATCTAATAGTATTAGTAACACTGTTTATTATTATTCCTTTTATTTTTTTACTGTTCTTCTTCTTGCTTTTCATTGTGTTGCTGTGACAAGTGTGCCAACGATTTTCTTAATTTAATTCACAAGTCAGAAAACAGTCGATCACAAAGTCATCAAATAAAATGTCTGTGCACATTTACTCTAAGTTCATCTATGAGTCCAACTGGATTTACTTACTGTACCTGTACTCAATTTGTCTTGTCCCTTCTGTGTTGCCGTAGTCAACTCTCCACACACACAGACGGAGAGGCTACCACCGCCTCTGTCCAGCCGAAACAACACTGTTGTCTTTTTAGCCAAAGCACACCACCTCCTCACTGCCAACACCACACACACACTCCTCCTCCACCGCTGCCGCCTTACTGCCCTCCTTCCTCTCTCCTCCTCTTCCTTGGTGTCATCTCTTTCACCTCCCAGTGCGTCAGCCAACCTCTTCACCTCCTCCTCCAGCGCCTCCCTCTCCACTAGTTGCCTGGACAGGAGGTTTTTCTGTTCGGAGAGCATTTGCAAACGACAGCTGGTGTGTTTCAGTGCCCCGGCCAGCAGGGCGCAGGCTAAGAAGAAGGAGGCAGACTCCCTACGACTTCGAGAGAGGAGGCCCTGGAGCCGTGAGAGGTCAGAAGCCAGTGAGGAGCAGTGGAGGTCCAGGGAGGAAACGTGATCCCGGAGAGAGTCGCACTGAGAACGACACACCTGACAAAGAAAGCGATGAAAGTGATGGATTTTACTCTACAGACACCAGACACCCTCCCCTCCTGCTGCCTACATGTAACCCAGTGGTAAATTTAATAAGATAAAAATTTTACACTTAGATAATAATAGATCTCAAAGTTGTTAAAATATCAACTGTTAAAGTATTCATGCGTAAACACTTAGTAATTAGTTGTTTGCTAACATTTTAATGTTATTGCTTTGAGTTAGAGAATATTATTATTATTGTTGTTTAAATTATCATCATTATCCCTACTATTGTAGTAGGGTGGTACATTTTATAGAATATAATTTTCCACTTAGGGTAAAATATCTCTGAAAGCACCTTTTAATAAATTTGTGAATGTAACATTGTTTTGCTTGTATATTAGCTAAAAAGTTAAAGTGTGCTGCCAGATGTTTTCACATTTTTACACATTTTGGCCACCGTGTGGCAGCACTGAGTAAGATATCCTTATTCCTGCAAGACAGGAAGATATACAGGAAGACTGGTGATACAAGTCCACTGTTTAAAATAATCGGTGGCCACGTTTACATACGGGGCATCTTGTTGTTGTTATGTCATTAAAATAATCACGCAGAAAGTTCTGGTACATACTCTGTGTTCTAAAATAAATAGTAAGTCAGGTAATGAATAATGTGTTTTACTAGTGTCAGAAACATACTTAATTATTATTGAGGTGAATGTAAGTATCACAACACCAATAAATCCAGTCATTGCTGGATTTATTCTCAGTTCTTGGTAAACGGCTTCTGTAAAGTGATTTTTTTTCTCTTGGGTAGAACAAAGTTGGAAATGAAGTGATGATGTTGGTATCTATCATCTCATCACTCCATGGAGAAGTTGACCAAAGGGACAGAAAACTTCTTTGTTTAGCTTCACAAGTCTGCAAACCTCCACAGTTCCTTCTGCTGAATCAGCTCTGAGTGTCTCTGTCGCTGGAGGGAGAGACGACTGACGGCAGATCAGATTTCAAACAAAAACACCTGAGGGATGAATGTGCGTGTGTGTGTGTGTGTGTGTTACCTGCAGCTCGTTCTGCAGGTGTGTCACAGTGTGTGCGTGCTGACTGCTCCAGGCCTCCTCCCTCCTCCTGATGCTGGCCTCCAGACGAGACAACACACTCTCTTGGCTGCGCTGCAGCTCACGGACACACACACTCTTCTTCTCACACACGTGCTGCAGGTGGGCGATCTACACAGGAGGGTGAGGATGGGGACAGATAAGCATGTGAGTGTTTCCAGTGCCTGATTCATACAACGGAATAACACTGTCAGCTTTGGGCTGTATAATAAATTCAATTCAATATTAAAGTTAATAGAATGATTTTAATAGAAGCTATACACCGTATGTTTCTGGTTTTAACTGCTACAAATACACAACAAACATCAATAATTTAAATTCATCTAGTGTGGTCATCCACCCTGTTTTTGATTCCCCTCGTAAAAACATATTTAGACACATTTAGGCAACTGATTAAAAGAGTATCTGCAACTAAAGCTCAAACGTGACAGTTTAGAACTTTAATAATGTCCATGGGCTGTTGGAAATTATAAAAATTTTTTACTATTAACTACAGCATATTTAAGACTGATCTCACTCTTTTTGTTCCCCTGAGCCACGGTTGAGTGATGCTTTCTGCGGGCGACTAGTTGAAGATTTTCCTACATATACATACAGTATAGTGGCTGAAAGAAACTCCCAGGGAAACAACAGAATGACATTTGTCATAAATACACTTTAACGTTTACACATTTAACTTAGGGGGACAGCTGAAGTTTCACGTGTGCATCTAGTAGACTTTGAAGTCAATTTATTGCATAGAAGAAAAGCTGTGCATGGTGGCATCCTGCGTCAAAAGTGCTGTCAAAAGCAGGAACAGTTTTAGCGTCCAAGAAATATTTAAATCTACATTTATGCATCTCAGTTTTGTGTTAAACCAGCCTGAAAAAATTCTGAACTATTCCTTTAGGGACCTATTAAAGATATGTAGATGACACAGTAAAAACTACAACAGAAGAATCTCCAGTACGTTTACCTTGTTCTTGGCCTTCTGAAGGTCAGAGGTCAGCTGGTCAACCTGTTCACCGATGACATCACACAGCTCCTCCCAGGTGAAATCACCCAGAATGCTCTGGGGCTGATCAAGTAAGACACAGCCAGCCAGCAGGCGCTGGTACAGACGGTAGAGGAAGGACAGACGGGCCTAACACAAACAAACAGACACACACGTTCCTGCAACGACTGTGAGGACGGTGATCGATGTGACACATAAACTTAATTCTAACTTTAAACCACGGGTGGTGAAGTTTGATAGGATTTACTCAGCGTCATCAACAGAGAAATTAAATGTTCCCAGCGTTATGAAATTAGGCTGCTCAGTAGTACAACAGAACACAGAGAGAGAGGACAGACAGAGAGAGAGGATAGACAGAGAGAGAGGACAGACAGAGAGAGAGGACAGACAGAGAGACATGACAGACAGAGAGAGAGGACAGACAGAGAGAGAGGACAGACAGAGAGAGGACAGACAGAGAGAGAGGACAGACAGAGAGAGGACAGACAGAGAGAGGACAGACAGAGAGAGGACAGACAGAGACATGACAGACAGAGAGACACAATATTTTGAAATTGTTGGCAGATTACTGCAGTTTCTGAGGACTTCTAATCACCTTTGACTCCTTCTGGTAGGTGTCAGTTATCTTCTGGACATCTTCTCTCCTCTCCTCCTTCTCTCTTTCTGTCTCTCTCTCCCTCTCCTCCCTCTCTTTCTGTAGCTCACCCTGCAGATCATGTATCTGTGTCAACTGCTCAGAGCTCTCCTGGCGGAGACGAGTCACCTCCTCCTCCAGTTTGACCGACACTCGCTGTGACTCCTAGAGGCAGCAATAAAGCAGCATTTGAACAGTCGTCCTTAAAACCGGTCATTTTCCAGTAAATTCTGGTCTGTGTTTACCTCGATCCGCCTGCTCTGGTCTGAGGTCAGCTCATGGAGAGTCTGGTTCTTCTCCTGTAGCCTTTCTGATGCGAGCAGCAGATCCTGAACCTATCAGTGAAAACATACACAACTTAAAAGATAATTGCAGTTTATTTCAACCTGGCATATTTCCCATAAACGTGGCTTTTGTGACGCTGTGGATCCTATAAATAAATCTACACTCACCACCTTTGCTGCAGAGATTCAGGGCAATGTGTGTGTCTTTTTTAATTTTTGCTTTGATATGGATTTTTCTTATACTGCAATGCCGGTTTAAATAACCGTAACAACATTTAGAGCGTAGCGCAGCGGGAAACTGTTTAAGGGGGGACCTTTTTCACTGCTACACCGCTAAACAAGCATGTACGCAAGAGCAGTACCTGCATTAGTGGAGATACTGAGCGTACTCAAGTTGTCACCGGAGCAATTTGCTTCACAACGTTAGCCACAATCATAGTTGAGTACCAGGAATGTATGAAATTAAGATCGGAATCCTCCAAATTCTCAGGTAAAACTGAAAAAGCTCCACTTTTCCCCAGTCAAACATCACTTTTAGACACGTTTGCTAGAGCTTCTCTTAGGTTTACAGCGTTGTTGATTTAATGACAAATTAATAGATTTTGTACACCACCCTGGACGCAGATATTTTAGCAGCTTTTCAGGTATTTGACTCGACAGATTTTCTGACGCGCGCTCTCACCAGAGGACAGTGAGCTGTATGTGAGCTCCTACCTGTATGTGTCTGTGTACGTGCATCACGGCGGATACAGAGAGCAGAGGACAATTGTAAACGCACAACCGTGTAAACAGAGAAATGACATGTTGTTGGATAAATAAGATAAATAACATTAAGACTGTTAAGTTTAATAAAAGGACAACGTATAGACCTATAGGAAAGCTAAACCAGCTCTATTATCAAGGATGAAAAGAACAGCACGAGCCTCCTACAGCTCTTCAAATAAACTTGATTTCTACATAAATTCTTTGAAATGATTAGATTTTTCAGTCCAACACTGTGTGTGTGTGTGCGTCTGTGTGTGTGTGTGTGTGTGTGTGTGTGTGTGTATACCTGCATCTTTGTCTCTTCCAGTTTGTGCTGGTACGTGCAGAGTGTCGTCTTCAGCGACTGCGGGACTTCAACATAAGGACTCCGGCTTCCATCATCATTTACTGAAGTGCTACAGCCTGCAGACACACACACACACACTTTACTTCCTCATACTGTTTCACCTGTTACAGCGGGTGTGTGATGAGTGTTTACCTGTGCCTCTGTGCTCTGTGAGTGTTTCTCTGATCTGTTTCATACAGGTCACAAACGCCTCCTCTGCATCAGCCTGCCTCTTTGCCGCATAGACACAGAAGAACTTAAAGGGTCAGTTCACTCAAATCATAAAAACAAATTTCTTATGTTCCTACTATGTATGTGTGTGTGTGTATGTGTGTGTGTGTGTGTGTGTGTGTGTGTGTGTGTGTGTGTGTGTGTGTGTGTGTGTGT
>JAUYWH010000010.1:1261622-1284751 GCA_034779795.1 Ctenopoma multispine | reverse complement strand
TTACCACATGGACACATGTAGTGTTTAGATTTTGCTCTTTATGAGAGTTGACCGTGAAAAGCGTCGCTAAACTGGGCAATGTATCTTTAAGCGGTTGTGCGTGTTTAGAGAGACCTTCATCACTTTCAAATCCAGAATGCAGAATTCCTTTATTTTCACACTCATTCAGGTTTTTTAATCAACTGAGTGATTCCTTTCTGAAATAGGCATAAGATAAGAAGATAAGATAGGTTTTTCAAAAAAGAAACACATTATTAGCTATTTTTACAGGCTACTAGGCCTTGGAACTATTTTAAATTACAGAAGTCCTTTTATATTTAAAAAAAACAAAGAGAGAGCAGATTCATCTTATTGCAAGCTTATTGCAAATAAAACTAAAAATGAAGAACACTACTCCTTGTAGTGGAGTATTGTATAACTTGGTATTAATAAGGAAATTATCTGAATAGTTTTTCTACCACTATTTAAATACCATATTTGTGTAGCTGCGAAAAAGTATTTTATTATTGCTTTATCGCGATGCTATTCTGAATGCTCAGGAAAGTTACTACACCAGGCGTCGGCTTGGTCTGTTTTCACCTGTAACGCTGCTTTAATCTATCGTAGAAGAAGAACGAAAGAAAACAACATGGCCGCGTCCTCGGAACACGTTGAAGCAGCATCGTCAGTGACAGAAACTCCAGAAATGGAGAAATCAGACGTTCCAGAAACTAACAGAGATCCAGAAACCACAGATTCAGAGACGGCTGATCCGAAGTCAGACTCGGATCCTGATGAGGACGACGACGAGGACGGAGGCGAGCCGCCCGGACCGACGATCCGAGACACCCCTGGAAACCTCCAGTTGGAGGCAAACGCCAATACGGTGGCGCTTCACCCGAGCCAGGACATCCTAGTGTACGGGGATGTGGACGGAGACGTGTACGCCTTCTCCTACTCGTGCACAGAGGGGGAGAACCGGGAGCTGTGGTCGTCTGGACACCACATGAAGTCCTGCCGCCAGGTGCGCTTCTCCGCGGACGGACTGAAGCTCTGCAGCGTGTCCAGGGACAAGGCCATCCATTTGCTGGACGTGGAGCGGGGACAGCTGGTCACCAGGATCCGAAAGGCGCACGAAAGTCCCATTAACAGTCTGCTGCTAGTCGACGAAAACATCCTAGCGACTGGAGACGACGGAGGCACCCTGAAGGTCCGCAAAAGAAGTACTCTTCTTACTTTAAAACTGCCTTTAGGCTGGTAACAGCAACATGCACCCCACAGAAACAACCAGGTTGACGGTCTAAGATGGGCTTTATATAATCGAAACCTGATCCAAGTTATTGTTTGGTTAGAACAGGTCTTTTCATTATCCAAAAACTGTTCTTTGTTGCTCTAATGTGGTATTCAGTCTCTCAAGGTCGATCTTCCATAGCTAAGAGTATGTTGATGCTTCATGATGTTTTAACAGATTGTATTCGTCTTTTAGTGGTTGTCCTTGGTTTAAGACGATCGAAAAATGTTTTTTAAAGTATGTCTCTCATGGGTTAAACTGGTCTGCAGATGGTGTAGTGTGGTTTCATAATGGTTCATCCTGGTCTTTTGATGGCGTAAGATGGTTTTATTATAACTGAAGATGGTCCTACACATTTCTGATTGTTCGGGTTTGTCTTTCAGACTGGTGTTTCATGGTTGAAGCTTTTTGTGAAACTGAAACTAATGTGAAACTAATGAGTGTTTGTTACTGTAGGTGTGGGACATGAGGAAGGGGACGTCCATCATGGATCTGAAACACCATGAGGATTACATCAGTGATATCACTGTGGACCAGGCCAAGAGGATTCTGCTTACAACTAGGTGGTGGTCTAATGATATTATCCAATGACATGTCTGCTGTTTCATCAGCTCAGTTGGTAGAGCAGTTGTCTGTGAAGCCAAGGATCAGTGGTGTGATTCCCAGTTCCTCCTGACTACATTCTGAGGTGTCCTTGGACAAAACACTGAAACCCTGTAGTAGCGCCGACATGTACTGTCTGGCGACTGTCCAGCACACAGTTAGCAGGGCAGTCGATCACAGAGTTGGTGGCTCGACTCCTGCTAGCTGGTTCGAATCCTGGACTGCTAACCAGCTACCATCTCTCTTTGTTTTTGTTAAATGTTCAACTTTAATCGACTATCTCTAATCTGACTCATCTCTAATGTAATATCCTGTAATCTGATACAGTGGTGATGGTACCATGGGCGTCTTCAACATCAAGAGGCGGCGGTTTGAGCTGCTGTCCGAGTACCAGAATGGCGACCTGACCTCGGTGGCTCTGATGAAGCGGGGCCGTAAGGTAGTTTGTGGCTCCAGCGAGGGGACTATCTACATCTTCAACTGGAACGGCTTTGGTGCCACCAGTGACCGCTTTGCCATCAAGGCCGAGTCGGTGGACTGCATCGTTCCCATCACTGACAACATCATGTGCACCGCCTCCATGGACGGGTACATTCGGTGAGTTAGGTGTTAAAAAGCATACCTTCAAGGTTTGTCACTCGCAATGTACATATTACGGTAAACTGATTACTAAAACTGATTTGTGGAGACACACTCACCATGTGGCAGGTTACCAAGATGTTCTGTCTTTACTCAACTAGGGCCATCAACCTCCTTCCCAACCGGGTTATCGGCTGCATTGGGCAACACCCTGGTGAGCCCATTGAAGAGCTAGCCAAGTCCTGGGACTCCCGTTTCCTGGTCAGCTGCGGGCACGACCAGCTCATCAAGTTCTGGGACATTTCCAGTTTACCCAACACGACTGTCAACGAATACCGCAAGAGGAAGAAGAAAGACGGAAGAATGAAGTCTCTCACCAAGAAAGCCTTTGGAGACAATGACTTTTTCTCTGGACTTTTAGATGAAACGGAGAAAAAGGAGGAAAAAGAAGAAGAGGAGGAGGAAGAGGACGAGAGTGACAGTGACAGTGGCAGCGATTAGCAATCTGTTTGAATTGGATTAATCTACCGACAGGGACAGTTCAGTTCCAGATACCCGAAAAGACAGGTCTGCTTTTTTAGCCAAAGTGCCTGTAGAAATTTTTAATGGTGGAACTGCTGCAAACGTTAATGGGAATTGAAGCTCTGATCCTGGCAGTGCTGCTGTCCCATTTTAAATCGTATTTTGACTTAACAAACCACCACTGGTGACTGTGTTTGCAAATGAAAATGTGAGGTTACAAACTCAAATGTGATGGGATAAACGGTGAATGTCCCAGCACGGCAAACGTTTTTCTTCATCCATGCAGACTGTTGATGAACCAAGTATAAATACAAATCAGATGCTAATACTGCAAAACAACTATGTAATGATGGGGCAGAGTATTGAACCTTTGATGCATTATTGTTACACACTGAATTATATCTGTAGATTATTAATTTTCTATTTTTGATCAGACACCTTTTTTATTTATTTAGTATTTTGGCTGATGGCCTTTAGATATTTCACAATGCTGAACCTAACACAAATATAGGTTTTCCAAAATAATTTTCTCAAATTGAGAAAGTAGGTCTTCTGTAAGGTGTTTATTGATGCATTATAGTATAGTATACCCAGCCCCTTGTAACGCTATTTGTCAAAAACCCATTCTAGAAGTAAGCTACAGCATACCCATTAAATTCTGGATAAATTTGTAAAAAAAATTTCAATCATTAAATTCTTTTTTTTTTTTTATATGCGTTGTCTATTTAATATAGTGAACAGATCAGTTCCTAAAATATGAAAAGGGGCAAAATAATAAAACATACCAAAATCATTGTAGAGCAAATACAGAGAAAATTCATAATCTTTGAATGTGTTTTGTATGTATTTGCACATATCTACTGTATATAAGGTTATATTTTAAGGCGAAATTCCAAAAATCACCTAGTACCAATTTCTCCAACATGAATACATAATACTTTGGGTTTAACTTGGGAAGACTACTTTTCCTAGAAAGCATTTTTAATATAGATTCCATTTTAAACGATGAACAAATGACAAATTTTCCTCTCTTCAGATAATTTTTAAGGCAATTCTATTTTACATTTAAATGCTTATATCAATCATGCATTTAATGAGGAGAATTGAATACTGGAGGATTAAAAATTCACAACAGAAAAAGCTGTCCCTGGCTCGAGGAATGACTTGCCCCTCTACTAAAAAACATTTGAAAACTCACTTGTTTAAAGAGAAGTCTATTTCAAATTAGTCTTACACACACACGAAATGAAATAGTAGTTGCTTGTGTTTTCTTCTTGTAAGTCGCTTTGGATAAAAGCGTCTGTCGTGTAAAGTAAAAACATCATCTTTGTGACTTCGCCACCCCTGCCCTTTTCACCTCGATGGTACCGTCGAGATCCCGCCCCTGTCCCCCCCCCCCTCCTCGCTTTTCATTGGTACAGTCTAAACACACGCGGGAAAACCTGGGGCGAAGTATTGAAGGTCACGTGACCGCGCAGCAGTCAACATGGCGACAAGGACGAGGTAGCCTGGTATCAAGAAGTCTCCTGCTGTAGGAAAGAAACACCGGGACGTTGTTTTTCGCTTGTTTTTATTCAGTAAGTGCGCGTTTTATTGTCTGATCAAATAAATAATTCACGAAATTAACCCAAAGCGTCGATTTTAGTGCTCTTGCTTGATTATTAGCTAGCTGAGATTAGCTTCTGGGCTATTGCGCTGCTATTTGTAAACAAGGAGTAAACATGTTACTAAAAACGAAACTGCTGAGAGAAGGTGACGGATTTCACTTAACAACAATGATTCACCACTCCAGAGATGATTAAGTAGCAGAAATTGAACTGAACCAGCTGTTTTCACTTTCAATGTCGGTTGTGTTGATGTAAAGTACTGTGCTGTCCAAACCAGCACAAGCTTAAATGAAAATAAACAGCTGCTGTTTTAACAGTAAAACTCCTGGAGTCACGATTTAGTCAAATAAAAGTCCAGGATTGGATTTCACTCACTCTAACATAGCTAAATAATTTAATACGTAATTTAGAAACCTGCAGTTTAACTAAAGCTGTCAGATTAATAGTGGAATAAACGGTTCATTACTAAAGGTACATGTGACATGTAAGTACTCAAGAGGGGCACACGTTCCTCAAAGTTGTACTGAAGTACAGTAGATTATGAGAGTAAATTTGTGAATACAGTGTTTGTTCCCGTCATTTATGCAATGTTTGTTTACACGTTAAAAAATATCTACTGTCACGTCTGCGTTTAAACTTTATACAGTAAAACTATACTTTTTCTACTTATTTGTCTATCTGTGAGCAGAGTGTCAGAAGCAGGCTGAACTGTACAAAGGTCGTTCGTTCGATTCCCTCCAACGCAGCAGAATGCCGGGGAAAAACGGTGACAGCTTCAAACCAGGAGACCTGGTGTTTGCTAAGATGAAGGGCTTCCCTCACTGGCCTGCCAGGGTGCGGAAACACTTATACACACGTACAAAATGTAAACGCACGTATCTGGACACGGTTGTTTTTAATGTAACACTTTTGTGCATGTCTCTTCAGATCTGTAAATCAGAGGACGGATGTAAGAAGCGAGTCCCAGTCTACTTTTTTGGGACCCATCAGATGTACGTACACGCAGTTGCTCGTCAGTCACATCAGTTTTATCACCAGCCTAACTGGGATTAATCTCTTTTCTGTCTCCCAGAGGACAAATCCCTCCAGAGAACATCGTCCCTTATGTTGGAAACAAGATGAAGTATGGCAGCGGTGTTCGGATCAAAGGCTTCACCGAGGGCATGTGGGAGATACAGAACACACCTGGGATTGGGAGCAAACTTAAAGTCAGTGTCTCAGCTCCGTTATTAGTCGATATATGTTTCCTTTAGTTGTCCTGGGATTTTTACACGATATAGAAACAAGTTATAAAGTTTCTTTTATCCGTTGTGTCTCAGTTAACTAAATTATGTTTTGGTTCTGTTCTGTCCTCAGGTTCCAGGAAAGGCAAACACACAGACTACACCTGCTAAGACTTCTTCCAATAAAACTACACCTGCTAAATTGAATTCTTCCAGTAAAACTACACCTTCTTCTGAACTGACTTCTGCTGTTAAAACAACAAATGACAAACTTAAAAGTACCCCAACTAAACCGACTCCCAGTAAAACAGCCCCTAGAAAGTCTGACAGTAAACCAGCTGCAGGCAGAGGTACTCCCAGCAAAGTTACGACTGATACAGACACTGCTGCTGCTTCTAAAACTCTCACAAGAGCTTCACTAAGATCTGCTCCAGAAAGATCAACAGAGTCCAAACAAACGTCTGAAAATACTTTGGCTTCAGAAGATGTCGCCGCTACAGACACTTCAGGTGCTGTGGCGACAACGAGAAGAAGGGGAGCAGCAAGTAGTGACTTACCTCCACCTGCAGGGAGGAGTACTAGACAAACTACCACTAGTATCTCTTCTGCAAAGAATGAAAACGAGGTAAGAGAGTTTGATGGTTATTTATATCAAATGAAACTGGTCACATTTATCTGTATTTTGTCAGTTGTAGTGCTGCAAAAGTAAAAGTTTAAACTTCAGAGGTTTATAAACGGCTCAGACAAATCTACACAGATATGAGAGTGGTGTCAGTGTGGAACTCTTTTTAAAAAGTTTGTGATTGTCTTGTCTCTTCATGTCATTTAGCTACAGTATGTGTTTTAGTCACCATTTGCAAGAATCTGGCATGATGTTAATCTGATTATATCAGTTAATTATGTCTGTTTTGCAGGGAATTTTCAGGAGGACCTGGTTGTCAAATGGTCAAAAACTGCTTGAATTTGTATCTCATGAAAATGTTCTGTTGAGTGGTGTTAAGATGTCTAAGCCTTCAGTGATACAGTGATTCTATCAGACGATGGCATTAAGTACATTAAAAAAAGATAAATACTAAGTTCTCTGTTTCTGTTTTTTCTCCACAGACAAAAGAAGATGCAGCAAAAACTCCTTCGAAATCCTCTGTGAGTAACACAGATCCAGACACTGAGACACCGACAAGTGAAATTACAGCTGAAGAGGAAACATTAAAAGCAACAGACTCTAAAAGTTCAGCAGATCACGCAAAAGCAACTGCTACAAGCCCTGCTACGACGAGGAGCAGGAGAGCAGAGTCTAAGGTAACTAGAGTTGAGAGACGGAAGCAGTAGTTGTACAGATAGTACTAATACTGCAGATCACTAGAAATAGTGGGCAGGGATAAAAACCTCATTCATTTAAGTCACCACTGGACTTTCAGTTTCAGTGAATTCTGAACTGACTGCTTTGACAGTGGCCACAGAGCCAGAAATCAGGGTGAATAAATGTTTTCGCCTGAAGTCTCGCTAAACATTGTTCTTACTATGTATGTGACAGACTCCAGTAAAGAGGAGACAGAAAAATAGTAATGCACTCATTCTGCAGGTCACAGCAAGTTAGAAACTCTTAGTGTTTGCATGAAGCCTGGATGCTGAAAGAGAAGACGTTTGGATTCATTCTTGATTTGTTTTGATTTTTTTTAGACTGATGCTGAACAACACAAGAAAACACCTGCTGGTCCTGCTGTGACATCACCAGGTAATTTACACATCCTCACATGCTCCTGATTATCTTTAGCATAAATTCCACAAAACCATAAATGAGGTATTTAAACTGTCTGGTTTTCCAACAGCCGGTAAGAAACACAAAACGACGGAGGCAAGGTCTGCTCCAAGACAAACGTCTCAGAATGACAAACGACAGAAAGAGAAAGAAAAGAAGGATGAGGAGGAAAAGGAAGACAAGAAGTTACCGGAAAACAGAGGAGCAAAAAGGAAGAGAGAAGAGAAGGATGATGAGAAGGAGGTGCAAAAGAAAACAAAAGAGAAGACGACAGAGGCAAAGAAAGAAGAGAAGAAGTCATTAGAGATCCATGGGGTGAAAAGAAAGAAAGATGAGAGAATAGAGGATGAGCAACAGAAGAAAACAAAGCAGGATGAAAGTGTGGAAAGAAAAGAAGATGTAACAAAAGATGAACTAGAGGAAAAAACAGCTGAAAGCCAAGGGATGAAAACAAGGAGAGCTGAGAAAGAGGAGCAGAAGGATGAGAAGAAGACAAAACAGGATGTGAACGAAGGAAAGAAAGAGGAGAGGACAAGGAAAGAAACAAGGACAGAGAGTGAAGGAAGAAAAGGGCAGAGAGAAAAAGAGGCACAGCAGAAAACAAAGGATGTGGCAAAGGGAAAGAAAGAAGTGACTACGAGAAGAGAGGAGCGCGAAGGAACTAAGAGGAAGAGGGAGGAGCAGAGGAAAACAAAAGAAACTAAAGGTGAGAAAGAAGAGATGAGGAAGAAGTCAGAGAGCGAAGGAACGAAAACAAGGGGAGGTGCGAAAGAGGGAGAGAAGGAGAGGAAAACAAAGGACACAAGTGAGGATGGAAAGAAAAAAGAGATGATGACAGAGGAAGTGAAGGATGGAAAAGCGCGGAAGGAGGCAGACGGCAGTTCTACAAACGAGAAGGTAAAGCTGCACCTCACCTGTTGTTAGTTAACAATCGTCATGTTCTCCTGCCTCAGCGTAACCAAACTGTGAAGCGGTGGTTGTTCAGGTTGTTGGAAACATGCAAAGCAGAACATACATTGTTTTGCTGCAGTACCGATCACAACAAACATTTGTAACACAGGTCAACAGAAATAACGACACAACTTAAAGCTTAAACCTTTTTCTAGTATTTTCAGTAGACGGCCTCTCCATAGTAGTGTTGGCTAAACTCCCCAAAACAGACAGAATCTCCACTAAAGGACTCGCACACACTGTCTTTCTTAGGCTGTGGTATTTATTTATTTGTACCATATCGGTGTGTTCAACCTCCATCAGGAATCCGGAGAAAACATTACATCATTTCACTTACACACAAACAGGAGTTTCTCCACTCTGAGGAAAACCGTGATCACCTCCTGACTGGGAGTTTCTAGTTGATTTTACACTACTGATGATGATGTTGTCATAATTATAATGATGGTATACTTTGTAAGTGTTCAGAGGAGAGAAGTTACCGGTCACCAGTTCACTGTTTGGGTTGAGAAATGTGAACAGTTTCTGTAGATGGTTATAACTTCATATTTAGTGTAACCCAAAACCTAAATTGACAAAAATAATCAAATTTGTGAATCTGGAAATTATGTTTGAAAAATGTATACATGAACAAATGTATGAATTTGTGTTCTTATTATTCCTTTTTTTTATCTTTCTCCAGAGACAGCGCTGCCTCGCAGCCCAGAGAGAGAGTGTGTTAAAGTCTCTGAGAGGTTTGCTGAAGGCCGGGAGAGGAGGGAAGAGGAGGGAACTGACGAAGACCACTCAGTAAGAGAATCTCACACACACACACACACTGTTAGGTATGTGAGCAGATGTAGATCTGTTGAGTAAAGTGCTAAAAGTGTATTTTATCGCAGGAAAGTGGGTGATGGAGCAAAGGGACATATGGACGTCAAAAAGACATCAGACAAGAAGAGTGTGAAAAAATCAGCCGTCTCCAAAGTGATCAGCAAGAGAACAGGCATCAAAGCCTTAGTCAAGAAGAAGCTTGTTGACAAGAAAACAACACAGAAGGAAGAAAAGCACAAGAGAAGTGAAGAGAAAGAAAGCGCTAAACACAGGGGAATGGTGTCCAGCCAGAGGACGACAGCAGAGAAGGAGGAAGAGAAGACGAGTGTGAGCCCCATGAACACGACTAAAACTGCAGATGAAATGAAGATGAAGGATAAAGGAAGCAGACAGCAGAAGGAAGACAAGAACAAAACTGAGGCCAAGAAAGACGAGGGGGTAAAGGAGGAGGAGAAGAGCGGTGAAACAAAGCAGCAGAAAGACGAAGAGAAGAAAGACGAGAGAAAAATTATCGGAAAGATTGTGAAAGCAACGGGCAAGCAGGGAGCTAAGGTTCAGGTGAAAACGATGATGGGAGGATTGGCGGTAACTGCAGTGGAGGAGGAGAAGAAAAAGATGGACAGGTTAAAGGTAGAGGAGAAGAAGAAAGGTTTGGAGAAAGTGAAGGAGAAGGACAGAGAGAACAAAGCTGAAGACAGACTTACGGAAAAGAGAGCAGAGGGGGAGAGGAAACCTGAAAGAACAAGAGGAGTGACGGAGGACAAAAAAGGCAAGAATGTAACGGAGGAGGAGAAAAATAAAAAGGACAAAGAGGAGGACAAGAAAGAAAAGACGTGCAGTGCTGATGCAACAACAGCGAAACGGGAGCAAGGAGCCCAGAAAGCAACTGCAAAATCACAGGAGAAGAATGAAACGGAGACGGCAGCGCAGAAGAAGAAAGAGAAGGAGGAAGACGAGGAAACAGCAGATAAAACTAAGAAAACAGGAGAAGACGTAGAGAAGAAGAGCGATAAACCGACAGCAGAGATGGAGGAGGCAGAGGTGGAAAAGACCAGCGCAGAATGTCAACCAAAGGGCGATTTGTCAGGTGGAGCGAATGCGGAGCAGGTGCAGCCAGAGGTGAAGCAGGAGAAGAGTTCGACCATGACGCTGACGGACTCAACTCTGCATAGAATCCACGGGGACATCAGGATCTCCCTCAAGTCCGACAACCCCGTAAGACGCTGTTTGTTCCGATTTATTATTATAATTCATAAATATTTTTATGTCAATACTGGATCAAGTTACTACAAATTACAAAAGCTGCTTCACTCAGCGATGAGCATTTTAGCCTCTTTCAGCTGTTATGTTCCTGAAGCAGGACGTGTTGGACGGAACTGACGACAAACTCCTCGTTTGTTTCTCTCTTGCAGGACATCAGTAAGTGTCTGAAGGCGCTGGATCAGCTCAGTATGGTTTATGTGAAGTCGCAGCACGTTCAGAGACACAGTGAACTTATCGCAACGCTGAGAAAGGTGAAGGAAATATTCATATCTTTAAACAATACAAAAACTAATGATCAGTTAATATGAAGTCACATAAGGTTTTGCTGAGAACTTTAAACTTGAGGTTCTGCTGCCGTGTGCTCATGTGTTGTTGTTGTTGTTTTCTGTGCAGATGCGGTTCTACAGAGCGAACCAGGCCATCAGGGACAAGGCCTCCATGCTGTACAACCGCTTCAAAAACGCCTTCCTGGTGGGAGAGGGGGAGGAGGTGGTGAGCGCCGCCTTCCTGCGCTCCCTGCTGGAGGAGAAGGAGAGGGAGGAGGATCAGAGGGTGGAGTGCTGCAGGGAGCAGCTGAAGAGGGGGGAGGTGCTGCAGGAGGTGAAGAGACGCATGGGACAGGTGAAGGAGAGGGGGGCGACTGATGGAGGAGGAGAAAGGGAGGAGAGTGAAGAGGAGAAAACAGAAGGTATGAAAGTACTTTGTGCCTCATAACAAACAAACAATGAAAACACTTTATAGCACTAAATAATGTAATATTTAAATTTGATTAATGATAATACGTTTTTTTAGTTTATGTCCCCTGTTGAAAACCGTAGAACTGATGAAGCCTCTGAAAAATAAAAAGTAAACAAACGCTCAGTAGGAAGGTCGAGACTGAACAGTGATGATAACAATAATAATTGTACATGTTTATTAAATAATTTTAATCTTATACTTTAATAATTCTAAGATAAAATGTTAATAATAATTGCTATAAATATTATTAGAATAATAAGCGAGTAATAATAATAATTATTATGTTAAGTGTAAAGTATAATAGTGAAAGTGTTTATTTTTTATTTTAGATTTGAAAAGAAATTTATTTTAATATTATTAAAAAAATAATGAATTTACAAAATAGTACTTCTAATTATTATTAGTTTAATAATTTGTTAAATGTTATATATATTGTATGTGAGCACACACACACACACACATTAACGAAATGGTTTAACATTTATATGTTAAAATATTTGTCTAATGTTTATTATTGTTCAGCAGTTTCATATTATTATTATTTTTAAAATATACTATATTACACTTGTTTCAGTGTTTATGATGTTTCCCTCCTCACCCCCCCAGCTCCAGTGGACTCTTCCTGAAGTTGAGTGTGAAGCAGCCTGGACTGGACTGAACCAACTCTCCGTTAAGGGGTGTGGATCTGAAGCAGCTCCCCCCTCCACTGTCTGTACCGCTGCAGATATTTATTTCATATAGTAAATGAAAAGTAAACGTGCGTGAACACACAAATGCTGCTGATCCTCACACATTTGCTTTTAGTGACTTTTACTCTAAATGAGTGATAGTGACTCATATTTACCAGGACAGTGTCCACTGACACACTTTTAATTTATTCATCTTTCATTAAACTGGTCACGTCAGCATTACTATCATACGACACCCTAACTCTTCTTACCTGTTCTTAACGTTAAGATATTTGATCTGGACTCAACTAAAACAATCTCAACATAACTTTGACCTACCTCTTTAGGTAGACCTACCTCTGAAGCTGAAACTCCTAACTTTAAATTTGGAAATGTGTTGAAGGGGCTGATGGGTAATGTGTTTTTATTTCATTTTTAATGTGATGTCAGATTCATGGTAAAACAACACTCACAGCTGTTTTAAATCCCCAATTAAAGCATTAAACAGATTTTTTTTTTTTTTTTGACCATCACACTTCGGTGCCTTGCTCAAGAGCACAGCAACATATAAAATACTAAGTTCTTTCAGAGCTGGTCAGTTTCTCATTTAATAAAATAGTGTAAAATGAGATATTTTATTGTGACGGTGAGATGTTTTTATTTATGATTTGTGTGCGCTGTGACTGACTCTGTTATGTAAAATGTGTATTTTTCACTCAAGAGTTGTATAAACAAGATTGTTTTATAGACCTGATGTTTACGGTTTGGTTTATTTCAACCTGTGAGTGTGACTATGTGCAGTATGTCGTACCTAGTGAATAAATGTTTGTTTTTTGGTTTGAAGGTATTTCAGAGGTTTCCAAAGGCAGAGTGGATGTGAAATACACAGACAGATGTAACACTGATGCAGGTGTTTGCTTGTAATATTGTTATTCAAACTAAATGAAGTTTGAACTAAAATTACAACTTTACGGCAAAAAATGCTAAGAACATGTCTGTTTAATGTCAGTGAAATGTTAAGTGATTCAAAGTAATATCGTCTTACAGTGATTGTATTTTAACTACCTTTAGCTAATTTCAGATGATCTGGGAACCAAAGCTAACTTGAGACCGTGGCCACACTTTGGTTCCTTGTGCCCCTTGAGCCTCCGCGTCTCCTGTGCACACCTGCCGTCACCTAGTCAGCTGAAAAGTGAGAAGAATCAAGCTGCAGCTGGAGTTGGTGAGGAATCAACCTGAACAGGTTAGAAACCAGATCGTGTGACGTCACAAGAGCGTCACCAGGCCGTTCAACTTAAACTGTAAACTTTAGAGGATCAGGATGACGTGTGCTTGTGTAGGAGAAAGGTTGTCATACTCATGCAGATGCTGATTAAATAAATTGCAGCACTCTCTTATTTTGTTTCCAGAGCTGTGTGTGCTGCAGATAGTGCTGATGCTGCGTCTTATTTTCAGTTTCAAACCTCAGGAGAGAAGCTCACACCAGACGTCCTGAGAATTTGTCTGAGCTGGAGGAAGAACCGTCTGAAGGTTGATTCAACCAGTGTTTAAATCCTGAACTTTACTTTCTGGATGTTTTATAGTTGTGATCAGTGCTGACATGACAGATCTGTGTAACTGTTTGTGTTACTATCTCATTTTATGAGCAGTTAATGCAGAAAAAAAACAGGTCGTTCCTGAGGTTTCACATACTTTTTCTTACCACTGCAAACACAATGAGAGCGACACACACACATTGTGTACTGCAGTTGTATGAACCTGCCCACTGACTTCAACCCAGTGATTTAATCCCACCTGGATCTCTGTCAGGTCAAAAACCAGATGCTAAATGCAGTTTTCCCACTCAGACATTCAGGAGGTCATTAAGGAGCCAGCTGGAGTAGACAAAACATCTCGTAGTGATGAAGACGTCCACGCGTACAATAACATTTCTTCAATCTGGATCTAAAGGTTTATTTTAAAGTTTAAATGTAAAACAAGTAAATTCCCCTAAATAAATTTTATTTTGATGTAACACTGATATCAAAATATTATTCCCATTTCAGGATAGATTATATTTTACTAACATTAGTACTATCTTCTAGCACGTTATGTTTGCTGGTGCCAGTGTATTAATTTAAAAAGAGAAGTGATCATTAAAAAACCCTCTTGCAGTGATAACACATGAAGGTTTTTCATAAAAACATTTCTTTTGACTGGTAGTGTTCATACTACATTTTATTTTTAATATATTTATTTTTGCTCCATGTCCCTGTAATATGACAGTTTTATTTACGAAAAAACGTGACTTATGTTATAAATTATCATTATATAAAACAAAAACATACACTATATGGAAATATGTAGTGGTGCGTTCACTGTCCTCTCTCGGTTTGTGGGGCGGAGAAACGGAAACACGGGAGGTGTGTTTTCCCTCCGTGTGTGTTTGAAACGTAGACAGCTTTTCACGGAAGAGAGCCGAGGATCTGTGACCGACACACGGAGAGAGAGAGGGAGAGAGAGACGGAGGAAAAGGACGAACCGGAATCACAAATGAACGAGGGCGCATCACGGGGAGAAAATAAACCGTCCACCAGGAGGAAATAAAAGCGCGTCTGTGCGGGGGGAGGACACTGCAGCAGCTCGGTGTGTGACACAGAAATGGGACTGTGGTTGTTCTCCTGGTAGAGCAGCAGCAGAACAGCAGTGGAACCGACCTGCGGATCTGAGGGAGAGGACGGGTACCGGGCACCGACATGGCCCACGTAGGCAACGGAGCGAGCGCGGAGGAGGAGGTGAGACCGACTCACTGTCACAGTTCATACATTAAACAATGATTTTACACCAGAGCTCTTCTCATGACTTTATTCACTATACTCGTTTAATGCATCTGATAAAATTGACTCTATGCGTCAATGTATTACTGTGACCTGTTGTATACATGTACATGGTGTTTGTAGTGCTTGTGTTGTCAGGACTGAGTTTATTTAGAGATATAATCCTGTGGTTCTCGAGGTCAGCAGCAGTCTGACACGCGCTGTAAGACACGTTCACATGCACCAGTAATGATAAAACATAGACCTATATAATTTACATTTGTACTGTTCACTACTGAGGTTCTGTTGTGCTTTTACAAATGTCACCTAGTGCACTATATAATGTATTTCTATGGTATATTCTGTATATATACAGTGTGTGTGTGTGTGTGTGTGTATATATATATATATATATATATATATACACACACACACACACATCTGTAGTCACTTTCTTATCCTAAATATATTCCTGAGTTCAGTAAAAGTATTTTTTTCCTCTTTTTTTGGCAAATGTTCTGGGACGTGACTGTTGCCTGAGAAATATTCACTCACACCAGTGACGTTTCACGAAGAGTTTTCAAAATAATCTGTTCAGACCCCCCCCCCCCATCCCGGACCTGATTTCTTCTGCACACCTAACCTGTGCTGCAGCGTCCTGCTTCACCTAAAGGGCCATCCCAGTGTAACTCGTTTATCAAACACAGGCCGGTGATCTTTTATTTAAACGCTCGAATGTCCCATGTTTGCTGAACTGATTGACTGTGTTCTCATAGTAACCAAATAGTTTCCTGCAGGAATTAGATGTATGTTCAAAAACCAAAAGGCAGGTAGGGGCCTGAGACCCCAGAACTCCCCCTTCTGCACGTCTGTCAAACACATATTACTATTTATACTCATGGGTTTCTGTAGTTGCACATGTCGTGCTTGTGTTGGTCAGTGTTTAGTGACCCTGCATCCTGTAATTTTAAATTACAGTAATTCTGTTGTATTTCTGTGGCGTCGTTACAGTTGTGTTCCTGTGCTGCTCGGCGGTACATTGACTGGTGACATTATAAATATCTAGTGAAAAAGTTTCTAAATTAACCTTATTACCAAAGTTTTTTAATATTAAATTTTGAATGTATTTGTACGGGGCCATGTGGCGTCACTAAATATTCCAGTAGAATGCATTTTTCTCTAAAAGGTTTATATTTCTAGAGCTGCAACCAGCTCTGTTTTCATTATTGATTAATGACTTTGTATATAAATCACTAAGTCATAGAATCACCATATCAGAGAAGCTGAGACCAACACGTTTAGATTTGTTGCTCGAAATCATAAACCTGTATAATATTTCTGTCATGCTTACAGCATTGTGCTTTACGTTTTTGTGTTTCTGCAGTGACCTGAACTTTATCTTGTCAGTTGCCTTCAGTAGTGCTTGTAAAGTGATCTTATCTTCCCTGATAATACAATGCTCACACAATATTTGTCAATAAACAAGCTTATCACTGACATTTAGCCAGACAACAGTATCCTTCACACACTTACACACCAGTATTCATACAGTTCTTTTATCTGTGTTGTGTATATTGTATCTTGGTGATGTTTGTGTGTTTGTGTTTCTACAGTGACCAACACTTGTGGCCATATGAAGTTCATGTGACCTACATTATTTTTTCTTTTCTATTTCCTTGGTGATCTACACACACTACTGCATATTGACATTATTTACATGGACTTACATGATAAAACTACTGGACACTGTGTCTGTGTTGTCCCGTGATCCCGTTTTTGGCCTGTATTTATTCACAGTTTGTCATCATTGCAGTTGTCTAGAATTATCTATTAGCGCTTCCTCTTGTGTACAGGCAACTATCGCTGTATTAATTTGACACTGAAAATAAAAGTCTGATGATTCTCTGGAGCTGTAAAGACAGTTTCGTTTCATATGACTATAGAAGTGGATGTGAGTGATTGTACAGTATATACAGAGATAATGGTATCGTCAGGAAGAGTATGTGTCACGCTGAATTTAAAATTGTGTGTTGTGTTTATATGGCTGAGTGTGGTTTTGGTTTAATGCAAGTTCCTCAAATTTGATGCTTATTGCTAAAATGGGACACAGTACAGTCGTAGTGTTACGGTACAACAGGTCTCACTCTCTCTTCCACTCTGTGATACAGTCTTCGGTGAATTTCTTATTTTCTGTTGAAAATGGAGTCCGTAACATTACCTTCTAACAACGTCCCTTGCTCTTCTCATTTGCAGCTAATTTTCCCATCACATGATTAATTTAAAGAGACAGTGCGTAATGTTTCTATAGTATCTCTCACTGGTGTTACATAACACGTTTTGTGTGGGATGTTTTTGTGTTGTTTGAGGCCGTAGTCATTCTCCCAAAGACTTTTTTTCTGTTTGTGTGTGTAGCAGTTGAACTTATACTTGTTCAGCACAGGTGATGTGTGACCAGACTGTTGCCGATTATTGTATTTATCTATCTGCAGAGTGTAATCAGCTTTAAGAGAGAGACGATACTCTGTGTGCGTGTCTGTGTGTGTGTGTGCGTGTGAGCTTATGAAAATGACAGATCTGATTTCGGCTACTGGCTGCCTTCTGTACAAACAACACAGGAAGTCGAATGAGAATGTGAGGGCTGCTTTTATGAAGAATTAAACCTGATTATTGCATTTATTCTGATCTGAAAGCACAGATAATTATATCACTAATATTTTAAGTAAGGAAGCTGAAATGTCCTTAATCACTGGAGAAGTTTTTCATGGTTTCTGGATGGTTACATGATGGAAAGTGAGTTGGCAAGATTATTTTTTTAACCTTTATGTTTTCACTAAAGTCTGTGGTTCCACCCTGTTTCATACTATTCCTATTGATCATAGTGGGAGCGCCACAAATCAACTTCTGTCTGGAAGAGGCTCAGTGTCCTTATTAGGTTAAAGGTTCCACAAGTGCTAAAGGAGGTTCACAGGAAATTGGTTTGAATGTTTACAAAGATAATGTGACTTGAGGTTAGGGGTATTCGGGGTGACTGAGGGACATTTAAGACATCTTTAAAATTGTCCTACGTCCAGACTTTGTGTGTTTTTAAGAGTTTACATTTTAGTGTTCCACAGATTTAGGTTATACGTTCAAGAGTTTTCGGCTTAAGTTTACTTTAAAGCTGCTTTCACACATGCACTGGAGATCACTGAAACATATCTCGACATTATCTCAGTGAGAACGCAAAGTCAGATATCATGGAGATTAGACTTTATCCCACAAGCCCCCAGGTTCAAAATCTGGTGCAAAGCCAGATCCAGTCCAGATCTCTTTCTCCCGACATTGTTCAGAGTTTATATGTGAAAAGAGTTTAGGATTTAAACATTGTCTTAAGGCCTGTTAGTAGTCTTTGTGGAGGGAAATACATTTTGAATGCGTTTCTGAAGGTTTCAGATACATCTGCAGAGGATTTAGGGATTTCTGAAAGCGTTATACAAATACTTGCTTAGGTTTTTATGAATCTTTTCACTTGATTTAAAGGACTTTCCTTAAAGGGTTACATAAGTCCTTCAGTGGCAGCTTTTTTGTCTTTGTTTCTTGAAATAGACTAGGTTTTTTGTGGGTCCTGCTTGTACCTGAGTGCATTTCTTGGGTCTTAACATGGTCTAATTATACTAAAGATGCGTGAGGAAGTTTAGGTTGTTTATCAGATATTCACTGATGTTCACAGAGACTTGAAGACACCAAAGAGTACAGAGAGGTCTTTTAGGAGGTTTTAGTAGTGCATGTGTACATTTTCTGATTCCTGGGTTTTACACTTGTGCCACACCGGAAACCTCTGAGGATGTTTCAGGACCTCCAGGGGAAGTTAGCAGCTGAGTAGGAAATGGGCACAATGTTTCTTGTCGCCTTTCTCCTTCCTGACTTTACTGGTTAATTAAGGGATTTGATCAGCTAGACCTTGTGTTTACAGGCCCAATGCAGATATTCAGGTGGATGATATGGGCTGAGTCTGGGTGTTGGAGCTGTCATGCGTCATACCTCACCAGTTCATCTCCTCATCTAAGCTCACAAATGCTCCTCTGTCAGTTTCCTTAAGTCTAACTCATCACATTACAGAGGAATTCAGCTGACTTCGGTCGAGCTCTGAGGAATGTGAGATGAGCTGTGTTCATAAAAATACTTGAACACAGTGGAAGGTTATCGTCCAACCTCACTGCTCAGCAACGCAACAAAAATAACAAATACAAATAGAGGGAAATCATTAATCGTGTCTTGTCCATTCTGTCGAGACAGGCAGAAACAGTGCTGGTAACGTCCAGTGACATTGTTGAATGTGTTTGCTGTGACTCTTTAACCTTGTGCTCTTTTATCTAGGAGCTGATGCTTATTCTGCTCATTAGTTCAGACTAATTCTTGCTGCCTTAAAACCCTCAGGTATGAAGGGAATGTAAATAACACCCTGAGACTTAACACAGAACGTGGTCCTGTGTTAAAGACATTCATACAGTCCTTATTGGCAGTTCAGCATATCATCAGCAATAGAAACAGTTCTTATGGACACTTGTCGAGTATTTAACTACTTGATTATTCTGTAAATCCATGGATTTTAGGATTTTCATCTGTCACTGCTTTTCTTTCCAACCACTTGGAGACGCACTGTAAGGAATAGAAACAGTGCTGCATTATTTTACTCATAAGCAGCTTCCAAGTGAAACTATGTCTCACCTACAGCACTGAGAGCTTCAAGTGATGGATGCAAAAACGGACTGATTTAACACAATGTGATTTTCAAGGAAACACAAGGAGACCACTGTTTGCCTCTCTGTACCCAGAATTTAATCCCTTCCTGTTTCCTCTGCAGTGTCAAAAGTCAAACCTGAACCTCTCAAGAGTGACACAGAATATAGTACAGGTAGTTTCACTTGTAATGTTAAAGGCATTTACCTTTCAGGGAATCTTGATGAGTACTGAGGATCCCTACAGGGGGTCTGCAGATTCTGAGAAACAGCGTGGAAGTTTTAAAGGCCACATTAAGGTTTTTAAAGGCCCATATTGTACAGTGAGTGTTGAAAGGGTGTTGGAGAAAGCTTCTGTGTTATTGGGGTATTCAGAGGATCATTAAAGAGGGTTCTGGGGTTCCAGGGGTCTTGGGGGGTGTTTGTCTTTCAGATTGATGTTGTAGGGTTTGTTAAGAATGACATTGAAGGTGCTAAACAAGTCACTGAGGGGGTTCTGATGATTCCAGTGGAGGTTCAGTATACATCAGTATTTCTGCAGGTCTTTATAAAGTTTCTTAAATATTGTAAAGCTTGTTAATAGGTTGTATGAGGTTTATTCTGTGTAACCTGGTTAATAAATGTTAAAAAAGAATGATTTGATGGCATTTATGAGTTTTCACAGATTAAGAGTTCCTGAGTTTGTTTGGGTATTGGAAGGGCTCCACTTCATGGTGTTTCTGTAGGGTTCTTGGGGCATGTAGTGGGTGTTTGATGGGTATTTGAGAATGTTTTGGGGTCTACAGAAAGGTCCAGAGATCTGTGAGGGATTTTCCTGGGGGTTCCTGTGTGGATTTGTTATAAATGTTATATAGGTCTTTACTGTGTCACTTAATTGGTTCCAAGGTATTTTAAAGGGTTAAATATTGTGAGAATGGTGTCAGTGAAGTTAGTGAACGGGGTTTGTTTTTCCTGTGGTCGTCCAGTGTGTTCTTGGGGTCATCAAGGAATTTCTAGATTGTGTGAGGAATGTTTTACTGTAAGGCTTTTTGAATCCTTGAGGTATGTGAGGAGGTATTGAGAATGTGGCATCTAAAGTTATTGCGATTTTTGGTGAAACTAAATTACTCTACAATTATGCTCTTTTGGACTATTCAGAGGTTTGGAACGGAGTATAACCTTGATGGTCTTCCCATGGTCGCCTTTTCCATGTGTCTTTCCATGAGTCGCAGGCACCATGACGACGACCCATTACAGATGGGATCCACAGACAGTGGTTGTGTTTGTCATAGGGTTGTTTTAAAGTCACTGAAATGGCCTTTGATAAAGTCTAAACATATTTGACAAGTATTCAAGGTGTTATCAAGCATGTCTGAAGTTCAGTAAACCTGCTCAAGAGCCTGTCTGAATGTTTTCATCTGTCAACCAGAAGACGTTCTAGTGGGCTGTTAATGTTTAAGTGCTTGCAAAGGAAGTATTGTTGTCTTTGATGAGGGTTTTACAGGCTGATGAGGGAAATCTGTGGTGGTTTTATGAGCCTGCCTGAAGAGTTTTGAGTTGTTGAGTCTGTGTTTTTGGTAACAGGACACATTGTGTAGGTCTTGACTAATTGATTAGAAAGGTGCTGCTGTCACAAGAGACGTTTCTCAGACACATCTCCTGTTTTTTATCCTGTTGTCGACTGAAAACAATACAAACCTGCTGAAAAATCCTGGTGATTCTATTTTCCTAATATTTGGTCACAAGATTAGTTTAGTTTCAATTCTCAGTCATTCGTAATCTAAAACTGTGTAATCTTTATATTATCACTAGTACAATGTACTGTGATAAAAAAGTAAGGGCTAACATGCACAGCACCTACTTTATTGCAGTTACTTGGTAAGATATAAGGTTGTACATTTTATTAGAAATCCTAAAATAAAATATATTGAGTATCATAAACTTCAGTCTTTTTTAGCGTTTTTAGCGCTTTTTTAGTTTTTGTTCCCAAGCTGTATGTAATTTTCAGACGAAATCTCTGGATCAGATTCACAGAGATGACAGAAGTATCACTGTGGACGAGTTAGGGTTAGGGTCAGAACTGAACTGATGTTTAAGGTTAAGAAAAGACCTCATTGCTTAATATTTGCTTATTAAACAGTCACAAGGAATGTGAAAGTAGTAAAATAAATAAAGTTTTCTGGGCTTGTTTAAAAAAATAGGTACAGATGCACTGAAACTGTAAAAGCTAATTATAATTTAAGTGTTTTCTTGTTTTGTATTATGTTAACTCTGGGGGAAAATCTCAGACAGTTTGTATTATTTTATGTTATTTTGTTCACTAATTGATGAAGGAAAGACTTGGCAGGTTAATAAAACATGTCACTGTTAGTTACAGCTCTGTGTCAGGCAGCATTTTATTTAGTTTAATCACATTATCTGCAGCAAATCTTGTACAATTCTAATCTTCAGCATCGTCTCATCACCCCGGGCCTATTTCATTATTAATAATTTGAAGAATGTGTTGCGTCATGAGTTAATGTGTGTGACTGGCAGGTTAAACATGTTTAATCTACCATAACAACACACACACATACAGCAGGAGCTGTCTGTGTCGCTGTGAATGCTGCAAACTGAGAAAAAACACTGACGGAGCGCGAGGGAGTGTCAGAGAGAGCATCTGTTTGTACGGGAGAGACGGGGAAAGAGTAAGAGAGGTGTGAAAAGAGAGGACGAGTGTGTGAGCTGTGAGCATGTTTTTGGATTCACACGAACATTCATTATTTATTTTTGCCATTATTGTGCAAATCGACTGACTGCACCTCCTTCTCTGTTCTGTCCTCCCTGTGTCATAAATGAACCTGTGATCACTCTCATGCTCAGACGCTAGTATGTGTCGTCTGTCTGGGGAGCTATGTTTGTTCTGCAGAGCACCTTGTCTAGACTCTGCTTTCATGTTCGACTTCATTCACTCTCACACCGGTCTGCCCCAACGTACTGTGTGTTTGTCTCGCTTAACTGCATCTAAAAAAAACCTGAAAGGAATGAAAAGTTTGAGGACGTTGTGACATGTACAATGAAGAACAAATATGTAAGATTCTGCAACATTTTTTGGTCAGAAATCACATTTAAAATAATTTGTGGTCATGTTATTAAAGCATTCGCCTGCTGTTAATGCAGCTGTGCCTCAAGTTTCCAGCAGGACACTGTTCACTAAGTAGCAGCAATAATGTGAAGGATCAGGACTAAGTGAAAGTCAAAGAGAAGCTTCCTCTGCTACATCCAGCCCCTACTGTGTGAGACTTCACCCTACATTAATTATTTCTCTTATCCTTCTCATACTCGCGTGTCGTCTGTATTAGCTTCAGTTTGAGATGACGTTTATCATTTTTGCTTCTTTTGGTGCCGAGCAGACCTGCAGCCCTGGGTCTATCTGGGACGCAGCGTTGTTGAAGTCTGCTTGTGTCTGTGGGTCGATGGGTGCAGCCTGCAGGCAGAGTGCTGCTCTGAGAGAGCGGCTGCAGCTGTATGCTATTATGTAAGGAGCCACTCAGCTGCTATTATTAGCCTGCTACTGAGGCTCCAGAGACAGACTGTGTGTGTGTGTGTGTGTGTGTGTGTGTGTGTGTGTGTGTGTGTGTGTGTGTGTGTGTGTGTGTGTG